>OX451741.1:1393384180-1393547266 GCA_948472305.1 Vicia faba | reverse complement strand
ATTAATCATATTAAATATACAAAGATAAAAATTAATTATTTACATAAATGGGTATTTTCAAGGAAATGTTATCAAATATAAATAGAAATAATAAATGAAAATAAGGTATATTTTTTGTATTATTTTTGAGTTTTATTAAAAAGAAAATAGTTTATTTACATATTTATACTTAGTAAAATAAAATAAAAAAAATCAAAAAAATATGAAAAATATAGAAAATAATTTTTTTGGCATTTTTTATATTGGACAAAAAAATAATAAAGTCAGAATAAAAAAATAAAATGTCAAAATGATAAATATTTAAATAAATGGCCAGGGGGGTGTAAACAGAAAAGGGGGGGTGTCAAAAGCAAAGAACAACTAAGCCCAGCCCAGTCAGACTTCATCTTCTTCCTTTTGTTCACAAAACGCGTGCCTCTGTACATCAATGGCTATCTCCTCATTCTTTGATTTTTTGACAAAACTCATAACATGAACATTGTAGAGAATTAAACAACGAATCCAACCATATAAAAAACTTGGATTAACTCTCAAAGACCAGAGAGAATTTCTCTGGCCCTAATTTCTAACCTAGTTTTTTTCAGAAAGTTCATGAGTGAAATTCTCTTAGCACGATTAATATAAATGAAAACTAAGCATATATATGGCTTCAGGCTATGAGTACAACATATTTCATTCACAAACCTAAGCCCTAACCATTCCTAAATAGAGAGATAGAAGTCCATGAAATACCTGTTTCAGTTGACTTCGAGCTGGACAATGTAGCAACCTTCAATGGTGTTTGAGCTTCTTTTGAGCTTGCCTGAGGTCCAAAGAAGCTTTTCCAATGCTTGGCTTGTTTTGAAACAGCTTGAATCGTGCTGTAGAACTCAACCTGCAGAGCTTTGAAACAAAAATGGCAAAGTGTGTTAGAGGTGTTACAGCTTGCAATGGGGGCCTGGGATAGTTCAGGTGAGTTGATTGGAAGGTGTTTGAACTATCTTTGGACAAAACGCACGATGGAATTTGGTTATGGCTTGCAAAATGCAGAACTTGCCCTGTGTTGCAGAAAAATAGTGATTATGTGTACAAGGGAGTTTGAGAGGCAAAGGGGTCGTGTTTCAGGCTTGTTGGGAGGTATGGAACTTGTCTATAATGTTTGTGTAAGCTTGTTTCAACAGATATGAGAGAGGGCATATGATTTGCACCTTTTCTTCTACTTGAAGCCAGAGAATGGAAGTGATGTTATAGCCTTGTACAGGCCCTCCTATCACCCTGAAAACAACACTCTTGGCCCCTCCAATTCATGGATTTAGTTTGCAGTCTCAGATTTTGTTCAAGGCTCAATGCTTAGTGTTTTGACATAAAGTAACCTTTTGCAAAAACGGCAATATACCTTTTACCATTTAGGGCTTAATCTTGTGTACAATGCCCTAATGACCAAGACAAAACCTTAACTCAATGGATATGCATTAAATTATGGATTACAAGTTGGTTTTGAGGCCTGCAAGCTAGCACCAAACATGCTGATTTGAAAATGCAAGTTTGTATGAACATGTATTGGCCATGGACAAAAGTGAGTTTTTGCCAACTTCAAGCATTCGATTCTCTCTAACCACAAGGGTGTTTGAGAAGTTATTGGACAATTTGGAAAGCTCGGAACATGTACTATAATCCATATTTGAAATGCAACTTTAAAATCCAAGTGGAACTATGTGAAAAGTGGCCAAGAAGATGGGTCAAAATCCTGCCTAGATTAGGGAAAATTTTCTCTAAGTTAAAAGTTTTAGGTACCCTTGTTCCAAAAATCATAACTTGAGATACAAGCTTCTTTTGAGAAAACTTTGTGAATCAAAGTTGTAGACTTTGTGATGGAATACAACTTTCATGTTGTCAGTTTTCTTTGAATCCATTTTCATCTTGGTGAAAAAATGGGACAAAGTTAGGAAAAAATAAGAAAATTTCATAACTTACAAAATTTCTAAGTTATGAAAATTTTCCATTTTAAACCCTAATTTGCATTTTTGGGTTTCTTGATGAACAAGTTTCATAATTTGACATGTCTTGATGAAAAATAACTCTTGGCACTTGATTATGACCAAAAATTCAAAGTTTGACTTTTCAGTGTACAGTCAAATTTTGATCAGTTGACTGAAAAATTCATCTGTCAATCCTATGCATTTGAGATCTTTTGAACTTGTTGAATGGGTCAAGACAATGTAATTGAGTCCTTGAGTCCATGTGTGAGATTGATTTGCCATTGGCTAGGTCAAACAGTCAAAAATTGCCTTTGTGCAGTCAAAACCTTAAAAATGACCATTTTGCCCTTTTGGTGATCTGATCAAATTTCTTGTGGAATTGTGATCCAAACTTGATCAAATGGTTCATATGAGTTTATAATGTTGATGTGGGTCAAATTTCATGAGGTTTGACTGTCAATTGGCCACAGTTGACTTTTTCCCGATACAGCTGATTTCTAGGTCAACTGTCCAATTGAATTGGCAAAAACTTGGATCAAGGCTTGAAACTTGGTATGGACAAACTTGTGAACCCAAGATGAAGTATGAAAGTCACTTTGGGCATTGTAGGTCAAACCATCCCTATGCAAACTCAAACCCTAATTTAGGTCAACAATGCAAGGAGGTGCCTTGAGCAGAGCAAACCCTAGCTTGATCTTGAGTTCTAAGAGTCTTGTGATTGAGAAAATGTTGATGAAATGAGAGGGCAAATTTTGGGGTACAATAGTGAGCTTTCTGACTTTTGAACTCTTCATACAAGCATCATTAATGGTTTATTTGTGAATAAGAAATGTAGATATCATTGTCTCGAAGCTAACCATGTCCTTAGATTTCATTATTGTTGCTTGAGTAGTTAGAATTTTGAATTTGAACCTCTGAAAATAATTAGTTCAGGATTTGGTACTTTCAAAAATTCTCATTCATCTTTGATTTTTAGTTTATGCTATTTATATGGTTGGATTCGTATGAAAAAATGGAACAACTTTCATGTTTGCATTTTCCATTTTTGTTGAGAAATGGTGAAGTTACAGGTGGTATGGCTGGAAGTTGAAGATGAAGTGTACTCAGAACTTGTTTTGTATTATATATTTATCATTTCAGTTATATTAATGGATGTATAGCCACCCCAGTGGTAAGGCAGCGCGCTGGTAACCAAGAGGTCATGGGTTCGAACCTTAGCGTGCTGCCTTTTGCTTTTTTCCACATATTTTTGCCATTTCTCCTTTCAGGAAGCGTTTGGGCCAGCAAAACCTTGGGCCTGACTTTTTCTTAACATTACCTCCCAAATTCAATGTTAACCTCCCTGACTTTATTATTTTTATTTTATTTTCATTTCATCTTTTATTATTATTATTATTATTATTATTATTATTATTATTATTATTATTATTATTATTTTCATTAATAAAAATCCAAAAATATTTATATTTATATTATTTTATATTTATTTAGTTTATTATTATTTTTATAAAAAACTAAAAGAACACAAAAAACATTTTTCATTTAATAAATTAATTTCTTTTAAATAAATATTTAGACTAGGGTTTGACTATAGTATTATTTTCTTGTGAATAAAATTAATTTAGGGCTTAGGTTTATTTTAATTAATTAATTATCATTTGTATTTTCATTAAGATAAAAACTTTCATAAGAAAAACCCTAAAAATACTTTTTTAAACTTAATCTTAATTTTATTATTTTTAGTTAATTATTTTTAATTTTAGTTAGCTAGGTAAAAAAAAACCCTTTTCATGAAAACCAAACAAAATTACATTTCTTTTTACATTTTATATTCTTGCATTTTTATCTCCATTATTGTACATTTATTCAAATTCAATATGGTTGTAATAATTATTTAGATTTAATTTCTTGCAATTTCCAATTTGTAATTTATACACCCCTCCCCTAAATGATGTAATAGTGTAGTAATTTTAATTTCCACAATATATTGCTTTATATACAAATGCTAGTAATTAGGGTTTTGTATGGAAAGATTAAAACCAACAAATAGAAAATCCTAATCAAGACAAATCAAGCATGTAAATCAATCCACTTGCACACATACACCCTTAGGATAAACCCACTTTGTTGCCTTATAAAAATTACTATATTATGCATGTGAGGTATCTTAGCAAAAACAAACAAAATACAAGATCATAGTCCCTCGATGACGCTATCCATGTTTGCTTTCAAAATGATCTCAGTCCCTAAAGAAAATGCTAAGATATCTTACAACATTGCTAATCATGGTTATACGATGACCCACGCCCGTCTCTGATACATCCAAAGATAGGGTTACTTACCTAATCAATGGTAAGATAACAATGTCAAAGGAAAGAGGAAATGAACATGAAAGACTTTTGAGTAGGTAGAATGTTCCTAGTTACTTGCTTAATTTCAAAACAAAAACATCCTTGCTATTTTCAAAAACAAACACCAACACTTTCAACAAACATCTTACAAACTTGAAAACATTTTCAAAGGATCAAACACTTTGTATACATTCTTACGAATGAAAATCATTACAAAGTTTGCCTAAACAATGGCACCTTTTCAAAATACTTTCAAAAAACCACACAAAGCATATTTTCAAGCAAAAGCAAGTGATCTAGCAAGTAACTAAGAGCCCATGGAAAACCATGGATGAAAAGGGTGCTTATACCTTCCCTTTTCATAATCTACCCATGAACTCAAGAAAACATCTCAAAGGTCTTTCCTGTTCTTTTCAGCCTTTCCTTTTAGATAAAAGAAAAGTCGGTGGCGACTCTTGGTAACCGCAACATTTACGATCAAACGCAAAACAACCAAGTCAGTTCTCCCACCGCGTTACAGAACTGGCGACTCTGCTGGGGAGAATAATTAAAGTGGGGTTACCTTAGGGCTATATCACATTTACTTGCTTTCATTGTTTGACTTGTATGTTTTACATTATGGTTCTTTGTTTGGGTTTGAATCCTCTACCCGAATTTGGGATACCTTATAGGTAAGTAGAAATACGTTGTGGAAACTGTGCGGGGTATAGCGATATAGTCTAAGCAATAACTATGTTAGTGTGACATATTTGTGGGTACCGGTAGCCCTTGAGTAGTCAAGGAGAATACAGGGCTGCTGAGTGATGTCATGAAGCACTAACTAACTTCTAGAACCTTTACTTGACCAACTTGGCCATTAGGACATAGTGAGATGACCAACTTTGGTGCAATCCGAAGTTGGTAGATACTCGATACTACACTCATTGAGGTTTTGTTTTTTGGGATATTTCGATCGTCATTAAAGAGGCTTGTGCTGAAACAATGCCCGAGAAAACAAACTAGTGATATTGAGCTCCCTTAGAACCCAATTACTATTAGTAGGACAGGTTTGAGCCAACTAAACTTCAAGAGGGTACTTACCTATGAGACTCCATGCAAACCTAAACCTAAGTACTTGTTTTCTTTGCTTGTATATATCTAACTGTACATAAAATCATAAACATCATAACATCATACTCATATTCACTAACCATTTCAAGGATTTTGAGATTTATCTTTGTTCTATTTTGTAGGACAAGGATTCTATTCGCAGGAAAACCATTCAAGTCAATCTTGTAAGGATCCCTCCTCAACTTAAAGAATTAGCATCAAGAATTCATGAAAATTCTCCATTTACCGAAAGACATGGTCTCCTCTTAAACTTGGTTACCTCCAACACTGATGAGGACACGATGAAGGTGTTCTTCCTGTTCTTTGATCCTCTACACCATTGCTTCACATATCGCGATTATCAACGTGTGCCAACTTTGGAAGAATTCTCCCAACTCTTGAGGATTCCCATTCTCAATCAACTACCCTTTAATGGTACGGAAAAAGATCCAAATCCAGAAGAGATTGCTCAAGCTCTACACTTGCAACCATCTGATATCACAACTAATTGGGAAACAAGGAGTTGTGTCAAAGTTTTCTTAGCCAAATTCTTGTTTGAAAAAGCCCAAAACTGTTGGAACTCCTTGGATTTTCAAGCTTTTGAGGAAATTGTGGCTCTCCTCATCTATGGGATGGTTTTGTTTCCAAATCCTGACTAACTCATAGATGTGAACACCGTCAAAATCTTCATGTCTCGTAACCCAGTGCCTACTTTGTTAGGAGACATCCTACATTCTTTTCACACTCGCACTATGAGGAAAAGAGGTATCCTTATGTGTTGTACTCCTCTCTTGGAAATATGGTTTATTTCGCATCTTCCCCAATCTGTATTGAATAACAAGAAAGGTTCAAGGTGGTCACATAGGTTGATGACACTCAAACATTCAGACATTCATTGGTGTTCCCGATCTATAGAGAATGTTACTATCGTCGACTGTTGTGGAGAATTCCCTAATGTCCCCTTACTTAGAATTAGAGGAGGTATCACCTACAACCCCTTCTTAGCCTTAAGACAGTTTAGTTACGCCGGAAGGGATGGTCCCCATGAGATGCTTATTCAAGGGTTGGTATCTGACTACGAGACTGACGACCAAAGTTACCGCCAGAGGTTTATCCGAGCTTGGAGGATGTTGAACAAGGTAGATAGAAAGACATTGGGAAACAAGAATTCCATCCCTCTTGAGCATTACCTCAAATGGGTACAAGCTCGTGCTCAAAGTCTTATGATGCCTTACCCCTCCATTCTTCCGGTTATCAAAGAGCCTGTTGTGGAAGGAGATGTTCCATACACTATCCTGCATCCTGACATGCCCACCTCTCTCGAAGACTTACAAATGGATTGGATACAACTTAATGGGGAGCGAGACACTTTCTAGGCCCAATTCTACGCCAGCGAGAAGAAGTTTTTGGAACTCACCAAGCAGCTTCATGAGGAGCAAAGTCTGAATGCCTACATCACACCGAAGAGGATGCGTACAACTTTTTTATCTTAGCGTTTTTTGTATTTCTTTGTAAGCCCAAAAGAGGCATGATGTACTCAAACTTTGATTTATTAATATAACGTGTGTTCCTTTTTGGTCTAAAGCAAATTTAAGTCTCTAATTTCCTTGAAATCATTGCATATGCATCCCCATTCATCATAACATAAGCAGGTTTCTTACAACATGTCTCTTTATATTTCTATTGTTTATTTCAGTAAGATGGATCTTGAGCAGATAGTAAAAAACCTCCAGGCGTAGAATGCAGTTTCAACAGATGTTCTTGACTCTAGCTAAAGGACAAGAGGATTTGAAAAATTTGCTGATTGAAGAAAAGAAGAAGAAAGCAAAGAAAGCAACCGGTGTTCTGAATCTAGGAAGAAGGTTCCCAGGGCCAGCCAGACGGACTTTAGACTTTGCAATATCATCTGGTGAAAAGAACAATCAAGAAGGGAAAGGAAAGGAAGTGACTGCCCAGCCAGAATCTGAAGAGGAAGAAGAAGAGGATTACTCTAAGGAACAGTATCCTCCGGCTGACGACAAATACAAACATCTGGAAGAGCGTCTAAGTGCAATAGAGATTCAGAAAGTGCCCAGGCTAGACTTTGAAGACATGGGTTTGGTGTCTGGGATTGTTATTCCACCAAAGTTCAAGGCACCGGTATTTTCTAAGTACGACGAGGTTTCATGTCCTAAGATGCACCTCCGATCTTATGCGAGGAAGATACAGCCTCACACTTCTGACAGAGATTTGTGGGTCCACTTCTTTCAGGATAGTCTATCCGGGACTCAGTTAGATTGGTTCTATCAACTGGAAAGGGCCAATATCCATAACTGGGAAGACATTGTCGCCGATTTTTATAAACATTATCAATACAAAACCGACCTTGCTCCCACCCATACTCAACTCCAGAGTATGGCTATGGTTTCAAGCGGAGGTTTCAAAGACTATGCTAAAAAATGGAGGGACTTAGCAGGAAGAGTCCAGCCTCCCTTATCTGAAAGAGAGCTAGTATACATGTTTCTGGGTACCCCGCCCGGTCCTTTCTTTAATCATCTAATTGGAAGCTCCTCAGCAGGCTTCACTGAATTAATCTTGACCGGGGAAAGAGTGGAAGTTGGTATTAAGAGTGGGAAGATCCAAAAGGACGCATCCTCCAGTGCCGTGAGGAAACCATTTATCGGGAAGAAAGAAGTTGGTGCTATGTATCCTTAAGGAATCAAGATAGAACTGAACACCGTCCAATGGTAGGGGTTGTCATGATCCCTAAGCATGCACCTACTCAATAAAGGAGCAATCAGCCTAGAACAGAAAGACCGGTAAGACAATTTACCCGGATTAATATGACACTATCTCAAGTCTTGCCACATTTGTTGAGATCTAATCTGGTAACTTTGAAGGAAGCCCCGAAGAATCCCAACACCGTATCTCCTCATTACCACCCTAATGCCCGCTGTGATTAGCATTCAGAAAGTCCAGGCCGTGATACCAACAACTGCTGGGCTTTGAAAAATAAGGTACAAGACCTTCTCGAAGCAAAAGAAATTGAATTTAATGCTCCTGAGATCCCAAATGTTATCACGGCTCCTATGCCCAAGCATGGACGTGATGTTAACGCTGTTGAAGATGATATGTTTGTTACTGCTGTTGATGAACTTATTACTCCTCTCCTGGCTGTAAAGAAGAACCTGTTGAAAGCCGGTTTATTTCCAGGCTGTGACGAAAGCTTCCACCTCTGTTTATCCCTACCAACTAGTTGTCATTTACTGAAAGCAGGTGTCTAACACCTAATGGATGACAAATAGATTTTGTTTGAGAAGACTCCCGTTCCAACCATTTCTTACAATGATGTTTCAATAGTAACCATTTCTGCCAATCCTTCCAGGATCTCGACCAAAAGACCCATTAGGATTACATCAGTTCCTAAAGTGGCTCCACTGATAATTATTATGCCAGGGCCGATCCCGTGCTCCTCAAATAAAACTGTCCCATGGAACTATGGGGGTGACGTCTACTATCACGGTGTCAAGCAGGATTGGCTGGCTGATGAAGACTCAATTTTTGAGAAGGCTGACCCCGACATCGGTAACATTGTGGGAACCAGCAAGATAACCCTAGGTGGAAGAGTATTCTCTCCCGAGATTTCTCCTCTGAAAACTGTTACTGGTCCTGTGATCATCCCCACTTTGGTTCCTACTACTATAATTCCCGTGGTTACTCCTACTGACACCCCTATCACCGAGTCGACCGAGACTCGGGGAAAAGGCATTCTGGTTGAGCTTGTCCAAATGAAGGCGCAATCAATATCTATCCCATAGGCCTCCCAAAAGGTGATGGAAGAAATTCTGAAAATTATAAAGAGAAGCGACTACAACATAGTCGAACAGCTAGGGCAGACTCCATCAAAGATTTCCATGCTGGCTTTATTGTTGTGCTCTGATGCTCATGCGAAGGCCTTGGTAAAGTTTCTTAAAACTGCCCATGTACCACAAGAAACTTCTACTGATCAGTTCCAAGACTGTGTGGCCATCTTGACCATGGATAATGGTTTAGGCTTTTCTGATGTTGACCTGACACCTAGAGGGAGGAAACACAACGAGGCGTTGCATGTCTCTGTCGAATGAAGGGGCACAACTTTGGCCCATGTCTTGGTTGATACTGGTTCTTCTTTGATCGTGCTGCCTAAGAAGGCTCTCGATAGACTCGATTGTTAAGGTTTAACCTTAAAACCCAGCAACATAGTGGTAAGGGCCTTCGACAAATCGAAGAGGATGGTGCATGGGGAGGTGGACATACCTATAAAAGTTGGAACTTAAACCTTTGATTCAACTTTTTATGTGATGGACATTTGCCCTTACTATTCCTGTTTATTGGGCTGACCATGGATTCACAACGCTGGTGCCATCACCTCTACATTACATCATATGCTAAAATACCTGACCAAAGGAAAAATCATTACTGCCCATGGAGAAGAGGAATATATGGCCAGTCACTTGAACTCCTTCAGATACGTGGAATTGGATGGTGAATTCATTAAAACTCCGTTTCAGCATTTCGATGAAGTCCCACAGACAGTGGCAGCTACCAAGACTGTTTCTTAAGTCCCGAAGATTATAAGACCTCCGCTAAAGATGTCTTCTCTGAAAGATGCTAAGGCAATGATCGAAGAAGGTGGGTGTACTATTTAGGGCCAACTCCCGGATATCCCTTACAAATCTGAAAAATTTGGTTTGGGTTTCACTTCAGGAGCCCAAAAAGCTGTACACTGTGCTCGTGCTAGGGGACCACCTTTGGAGATCAGCAACCATGGAGTCAACACAGTGGAGGATAGTGATGATAGCTGCGACCTGGAGGATTGGATTTTCCAAACTATCAACGGAGGACTCAACAACTGGGAAGCTAAAGATTTTGTCCCAATTACTTTTATCCAACAGTAATTGTCTTTAAATTTTTGTCGGACCTGTAATAATTAAACAATTCAGACTTTTAAAACCTTGTGTCGTACCCGAGGCACAACAATCCACTTGTAAGGGTTGTTACCTTATTTTCATATGTCATCAATGAATCATGGACGTTTTTTTTGCATGCAAACTTTGTGCTCTTTGTCTTTCTTTTTCTACATTTTTATTTTCTTTCAAAGATAGATAGCCTCTTACACACACTCAAATTTCAAAATGCAGATATACATCCACTCGGGATCCCATGGGTAACGATTCTGCTATGGCCTTTTGTGACTTTGAAAATATAATCTACCAAGCCGAAGACGAAGGTGAGGAAGATTGTGAAGTTCCAGGGGAACTAGCCAGGTTACTACAACAAGAAGAAAGGACCATACAACCCCACGAAGAACCAGTGGACACAGTTAACTTAGGTACCGAAGAGGACAAGAAACAAGTCAAGGTGGGTGCCAATCTGGAACCCAGTGTCAAGAAGCATCTAACTTAGTTTCTACATGATTATGTTGAGGTCTTTGCCTGGTCGTATGAAAACAAGCCAGGACTTGATGCTGATATCCTGGTCCATCATCTACCCACAAAAGAAGACTGCCCTCCAGTAAAAAAGAAAGTCCGTCGCATGCGGCCAGACATGTCAGAGAAGATCAAGGCCAAAGTCATGAAACCGTTCAACGTCGAATTCTTAGCTGTCACCTCCTATCCACAATGGGTCTCCAATGTTGTTCCAGTGCCTAAAAAGGATGACAAGGTACGAATGTGCATGGACTACAGAGATTTGAATAGGGCAAGCCCCAAGGATGATTTCCCGCTTCCCCATATCGACATTCTGGTTGAAAATACTGCACAGCATAAAGTGTTCTCATTTATGGACGGCTTCTCAAGCTACAATCAAATCAAAATGGCCCCTGAGGACATGGAGAAAACGACCTTCGTCACACAGTGGGGCACATTCTGTTACAAGGTTATGCCATTCAGGTTGAAGAACGCTGGGGAAACTTATCAGCGTGCCATGGTAGCTCTATTTCATGACATGATTTTTCACGAAATAGAGGTCTATGTGGATGACATGATAGCCAGATATCAAACTGAAGAGGAACATCTTGACCATTTGCAGAAACTGTTTGAGAGACTAAAGAAATACAAGCTGAGGTTGAACCCGAATAAATGCACATTTGGGGTGAGGTCCGGTAAACTCCTAGGCTTTGTCATTAGCAGTAAAGGTATCGAAGTGGACCCTGTCAAAGTGAAATAAATACAAGAAATGCCTGCTCCTCGCACCGAGAAGGAAGTCATAGGATTCTTAGGACGACTAAACTACATTGCCAGATTCATTTCTCACTTAACAACTACTTGTGAACCAATCTTCAAATTACTGAAGAAAGATCAAGTAGTCAGATGGAATGATGAATGCCAAGCTGCCTTCAACAAGATCAAAGAGTACCTACAAGAGCCTCTTGTTTTGATGCTGCCAGTCGAGGGAAGACCTTTAATCATGTATCTAACTGTTTTGGAAAATTCAATGTGGGTGTGTGATGGGGTAGCATGACGAGTCTGACCGAAAAGAGCATGCTATTTATTACCTGAGAAAAAAGTTTACCGATTGTGAAACAAGATATCCACTGCTCGAGAAAACTTGCTGCGCTCTGGCATGGGTTGCTCGCCGACTAAGACAATATATGCTGACCCATACTACCTTATTAATATCCAAGATGGATCCAATTAAATACATATTCGAGAAGTCTTCCCTCTCTGGGAGAATAGCATGGTGGCAGATGATCCTGACCAAATACGATATTCAGTATACTACCCAAAAAGCAATAAAGGGTAGTGTACTAGCCGATCACCTTGCTCATTAGGCTATGGATGACTATCATTCCATGAAATTCGAATTCCCAGATGAAGATATCATGATGGTAAATGATTATGAAGAACTCAGACCATATGACAGACCTGAACAAGGATCCCGATGGACCTTGGTTTTTAACGGAGCCTCCAACACACTCGGCAATGGCATAGGAGCTGTAATCATATCCCCTGAGGGATGTCATACTCCCTTCACTGCAAGACTTTGCTTCAACTGTACCAATAACATGGAAGAATACGAAGCGTGTATTTTTGGTCTCAAAGCTGCCATAGATTTGGGAATCAAGTCCTTAAGTGTATTCGAAGATTCTGCCTTAGTCATCAGTCAGATCAAAGGAGAATGGGACACAAAGCACCCTAACCTCATCCCCTACAAAGAACATGTGTTGACATTAATCCCACATTTCGAGGAAATCACCTTTGAGCATTTTCCACGAGAGGAGAATCAACTAGCGGACACACTAGCCACCATGTCATCCATGTTTAAACTCAAATGGGGTAACGAGGCTCCTCAGATCACCATTGAGCGGATGGACGAACCAGCTTACTGTCACGAGATTGATACTGAAGAAGTAGTGGATCAGCCTTGGTTCCATGAAGTTAAGAGGTATCTCGAGGCTCAAGAGTATCTGGAAGGAGCTTCTGTCAATGATAATAAGTTCTTAAGGATATTCTCTGCTAAGTTCTTCCTTAGTAATGGCATTCTCTATAAGCGCAACCATGAATCTGTTTTGCTTCGTTGCCTAGACAAGGTTGAGGCAGAAAGATCACGGCTGATCTACATGAAGGCACTTTTGGCACCCATTCCAGTGGGCATACGATGGATAAAAAGATCCCACGGGCAGAGTACTAATGGTCTACCATGGAAGCAGATTG
Source organism: Vicia faba (assembly GCA_948472305.1). Lineage (NCBI taxonomy): Eukaryota > Viridiplantae > Streptophyta > Magnoliopsida > Fabales > Fabaceae > Vicia > Vicia faba. The sequence goes on along the minus strand of OX451741.1, from coordinate 1,393,534,195 downwards.
CTATCAGCAGTCACAAACCCGTCACAAGTGTCAGATCTATGCTGACAAAGTGCACGTGCCTTAAGTTCCTCTAAATGTCCTGATTGCTCCCTGGCCATTCGTGATGTGGAGCATCAATATGATTGGAGAAATCAAACCTACAACTTCTAATGGACATTGCTTCATCTTGGTGGCCATTGACTATTTCACAAAGTGGGTTGAGGCAGCTTCTTTCGCTTCCGTTACCAAGAATGTTGTGGCCTGTTTCATCAAACAAAATCTCATCTGTCAGTATGGTATCCCATAGAGAATCATCACAGACAATGGTAGGAATCTCAACAATACTATGATCACTGCACTATGCGCGCAATTCAAAATCCAGCACCATAGTTCTTCTCCTTACCGGCCAAAGATGAATGGCACTATCAAAGCCGCAAATAAGAACATCAAGAAGACATACAAAAAATGACAGTAACCTACAAAGACTGGCATGAGAAGCTACCATTCGCTCTCCATGGTTACCGTACCATGACACGCACATCAACGGGGGCAACTCCCTTCTCCTTGGTATACCGCATGGAAGCTGTTCTACCAATTGAAGTCCAAATACCTTCTTTGAGAATCATAAAGGATGAAGGGTTGAATGAAGATGATTGGATCCAAACTCTGCTTCACCAGTTGAACTTAATTGATGAGAAGAGGCTTACGGCTTTTTGTCACAGCCAGATGTACCAAAGACACATGATCAAGGCTTTTAACAAAAAGGTCATACGTCAGGTATATCAGGTTGGTGACTTGGTAATTAAGCGTATCATATTACCACAAGGTGATCCCAGGGGAAAATGGACTCCTACATATGAAGGACCATTTGTGATCAAAAGCATATTCTATGGTGGGCCAATAATCTTAACCACCATGGATGGCGACGACCTTTCACACCCTGTGAATGCAGACATAATCAAAAGATACTATGCATAAGAGACCCGTTAGGTTGACACACCTATGAAAAACAAGGGCACCCCGGAGAACCACAAAGGTTCGAGTAAAATTTATGGATAAAACAAAAATTATGTACACCCGGCAAGCTGAAAACCTGAAAGGGCGGCTTGGGCAAAAAAGGGTATCCCGATGGACTGAAAACCCGAAAGGGCGGTCCAAGAAAAAGTTAGGGAATTAAAGCGTATGACTATGTCCCGTTGGATCATCTTACAAATAACTTTCAACATCGATTAACAAACTCAATGGGGCTAATCAATCCAATCAGCTTCAGACAAGGCAGCAAATGGACAAGACGATCAGAGACACGAAGGCTATAGCAGAATGGGAACCCCATGGGATTATTACGCATAGCTATATTTTCTTTGTATCAAATTTTCATTTTTTCTACGTCGACATTCTCTTACTAGGATGTTCGTCTCATTGTACAAAAAATACTTATTCAAGTTAAATACAAATAGATCCCTTTGAAAGTGCAAAACTATCTGTTTTTCTTTATTTTTGTGTTTTGTTTACAAAAACGTCCAATGATTTATTTTTGAACATATGCATTTGAACATGACTACTGTTTACAAATGAACGAAAAAAAGGGGGAACAAAAAATAGAAAGGCAATCACTAATGGCTTTAAGAAATAGGATAATATCTTTAGACTATTCCTTAGAACCCCCCACAGTGTGCAGCTTAATGATATCAAGCTCTCTCACATCCCTGTCAGAACAAAATTTCCAGTTATGGCTCCTAAGATTCCTCAGTGAAAGTCGCCCAGTTTCTCAGGATTCCCCAACAGTATTTCACAAGGTCTACCAATAATACACGACGTTTCCCTTAACACAACTGAGTTTATTTCTCTAACAATTGGAGACTCATCAACACTTCAACTTCAAAACATGAAGACTTACACTCCTCATATCCGGCAATGCTCATGGATTTATTTCCCCCGACTCTAACAACACTATGACACAACAATTAATGTGTCCCTACATTATATCCATACGTCATAGCATTGACATCACATATACATACGACACAATCTCATTTATTTTGAGAACATAATTGTACCATGCATCACATACATCATGACATTGCATATAACTAACTCTTCATCTTTTTCAGGAAAGATCAATCAACAAAAAATTATCGTCAAATTTCAACAAGTCAATTACAGATTAATTCCTAAGAAAGGAGTGGTCAACCATCTACACAACAGATGTTTCTTTCAGACTCCTTCCGGTTCAGTTTAAATCTCTCAACAATTTATTCTGATTCTTTTCCCGCAGTTGTCTTCTCTGGTTCAGATAAATCTCTCAACAATTTGTTCTGATTCTTCTCTAGATCCCTGCTGATTCAGTTTGAAACTCTCAACGGTCTAATCTGATTCTTTCCTGTAGACATTTTCTCTGGTTCAGATAAATCTCTCAATGATTTGTTCTGATTCTTCTCCAGATCCCTGCCGGTTCAGTTTAAACCTCTCAACGGTCTATCCTGATTCTTTCCCGCATACATTTTCTATGGTTCAATTTAAATCTCTCAACGGTTTATTCTGATTCTTTCTCGCAAATACTTTCTCTGGTTCAGATAAATCGCACAAAGATTTACTCTGATTCTTTCCAGTTAAATATTATTCAAGATGTCTTTTGGTTCAGTTTTAACCCCTCAACAATTTATCTTGATACTTTCCAAAGAACACTTCGGGTTCAGATAAATCTCTCAACAATTTATTCAGATTCTTTCCCGCAGACACTTTCTCTGGTTCAAATGAATCGCACAAAGATTTACTCTGATTCTTTCCAGTTAAAGAATATTCAAGATCTCTTTTGGTTCATTTTAAACCCCTCAACGGTTTATCCTGATACTTTCCAAAAGAATACTTCGGGTTCAGATAAATCTCTCAATGATTTATTCTAATTCTTCCCAGTCAAACAACATACAAGACTTCTTCTGGTTCAGATAAGTCGCTCCAAAGATTTATTCTGATTCTTTTCCAGTTGAAATCAAGTTCAGACTTAGTCCATTTTCTGTCAACAGTCACCCTTGGATGGCATCTACAAGCCTATCTCCGACAAATCTCCATCATTCCTCCAAATGGCATCTATAAGCCCATTCCCATTTCATCTTCAAGTGCAAATTTCTGGGCACTCTAGTGTCCAATCATCTTCCACCTTCAAGTCACGAATGGCGGATCCTCCAATATAACTCTTCAGGTCTAAGAATATTAAACAGGGGCAGCTATTGTACCCCAAAATTTTCTCTCTCATTTATCAAATATTTTCTCACAAGATCTCCTTTGGTTCAAGATTGCACAAGGGTTGATCAGTTCAAGACACCTCCTTAAACACTGATGACTGAAATTAGGGTTTGAAATTGCACAAGGATAATTGAACTTTTAATGCCTCATATGACTTTCGTGGATCATTATGGACTCCAAATATTACTCATATCAAGTTTCAAGCCTTGGATCATATTTTTGCTCAATCAATTGACCAGTTGACCTAAAAATCAGTTGTATTGGGAAAAAGTCAACTGTGGCCAATTTACAGTAAAAATTCATAATTTTTTATCCATATCAACATTATAAACTCATATGTTTCATTTGATCAAGTTTGGACCATAATTCCTCAAGAAATTTGATCAAATCATCAAAAGGGCAAAATGGTCAAAATTAGGGTTTTGACTGAGAAATGGCAATTTCTGATTTTTGACCTAGCAAATGGTTATTTGGTTTGAGGCATGATCTCAAGAGTTCAATTGCATCATTTTGACCTAATGGAATGACTCAAAACATTGCTCAAGGTCATTTGATTGATAGTTGATTTTCAGTCAACTAATCAAAAGTCAACTGTATACTGAAAAGTCAAACTTTGACTTTTTGGTCAAAATCAAGTGTCAAAGATCACAATTCATCAAAATATGTCAAAATATGAAACTTGTTCATCAATAAATCAAAAAGTCAAGATTTCAATTTGAAAAGTCAAAGTTTTCAAACTTAGAAATTTTTATAAGTGTTGAAAACTTCATATTTTTTCACAACTTTGAGCCAATTTTTCACCATGATGCAAGATGATTCAAAAGCAACTTTCAACATGAAAGTTGTAGATCTCCATGAGATATACAAAATTTCTTTACACAACTTCTCCTAGAAATGCTTGGATCTCAAGATATTAATCCATGAAGTCATGGTCATGAAACTAAACACTTAGTGAAATTTTGAGCATTTTAGGTAAGGATTTTGACCTAACTTCTGACCCAAGTTTCACATAGTTCCATTTGGATTTTTCAAAAGTGATTTAAAGAGGGGTTGTAGAGCACATTACAAGATTTCCAAAATGTCCAAGAACTTCTTAAGATCATTTGTGAGTAAGGAGAATCGAAGGCCAGAAGTTGGGGTTTCAAGTTGTTTTACAAGGCAAATTTTGTGATGAACAAAATTCAAATCTCAAACCTATGCTACACAATCTTGCTTTGCAGGTCTCTAAACCTCAATGTATCTCCCTAATCATAAGATTACACTTGCTTTTGAGCTATTGTCCATTTAATTCAAGCTTTATCTAAGGTAATTTTCCATTAATGGCACAAAGGCACCATTGCCATTTACATAAAGCAAGCTTTATGCAAAGTCAACTTGCATTGAGCTTTGCACTTGTTCCTTCTACACAAACTTCCTCTACAAAGTCAGATAAGCATGTTTAAGGTTGGTAACCACTCTAGATAGATTTGTAGTATGCATTGAAATCATGTTTGTCAACCTTACTTCAAAAACAAGTCAAGAAGCCAAAACATGTGATCTTGTACTTCTGACCACCTCAAGTATCTAAACCTTTTCTATACATAAACACAAGTTATTTGCAAGAAAACACATGCATGTTAAAGCCCTAAAAATCCCTAAAACACAAAACCACCAAAAACATCTCAAAACTTGCCATTTATGAGTTTTGAATCCAATCTCCAAATTTGCTCGTGCGTTTCTTGGCCTTTTACTTTCAAAAGCTTCTAAATAACATATACACACAATTCCAACACCTACAACACGACTGTAACACCTCCATCATCATCCACCATTTTCAAAAATAGCACCTTGCATCTTGACTTCTCCAGAAGTCCTCAGCCACTTTCAGCTCAAGCCAAGCATCACATTAGCTTCCTAGGAACTTGAGGAAGCTAACCCAATCACTAAAATTCATCAAAAGCTGCTCAAACTCAAAACACGATACCCTCTTGCAAGGTGAGTGTTCTGACTTTTGAACTCTTCATACAAGCATCATTAATGGTTTATTTGTGAATAAAAAATGTAGATATCATTGTCCCGAAGCTAACCATATCCTTAGATTTCATTGTTGTTGCTTGAGTAGTTAGAATTTTGAATCTGAACCTCTGAAAATAATTAGGTCAGGATTTGGTACTTTCAAAAATTCTCATTCATCTTTGATTTATATTTTATGATATTTATATGGTTGGATTCGTATGAAAAAATGGAACAACTTTCATGTTTACATTTTCCATTTCTGTTGAGAAATGGTGAAGTTACATGTGGTCTGGCTGGAGGTTGAAGATGAAGTGTATTCAAGACTTGTTTTATATTATATATTTATCATTTCAGTTATATTAACGGATGTATAGCCACCCCAGTGGTAAGGCAACACGCTGGTAACCCAGAGGTCATGTGTTCGAACCTCAACGTGCTGCCTTTTGCTTTTTTCCACATTTTTTTCCATTTCTCCTTTCAGGAAGTGTTTGGGCCACCAAAACCTTGGGCCTGACTTTTTCTTAACATTATCTCCCAATTCAATGTTAACCTCCCTGACTTTATTATTTTTATTTTATTTTTATTTCATCTTTATTATTATTATTATTATTATTAATATTATTATTATTATTATTATTATTATTATTATTATTTTCATTAATAAAAATCCAAAAATATTTATATTTTTATTATTTTATATTTATTTAGTTTATTATTATTTTTATAAAAAACTAAAAGAACACAAAAAACATTTTTCATTTAATAAATTAATTTCTTTTCAATAAATATTTAGACTAGGGTTTGACTATAATATTATTTTCTTGTGAATAAAATTAATTTAGGGCTTAAGTTTATTTTAATTAATTAATTCTCATTTGTATTTTCATTAAGATAAAAACTTTCATAAGAAAAACCCTAAACAATACTTTTTTTTAACTTAATCTTAATTTTCTTATTTTTAGTTAATTATTTTTAATTTTAGTTAGCTAGGTCAAAAAAACCCCTTTTCATGAAAACCAAACAAAATCACATTTCTTTTTACATTTTATATTCTTGCATTTTTATCTCCATTGTTGTACATTTATTCAAATTCAACATGGTTGTAATAATTATTTAGATTTAATTTCTTGCAATTTCCCATTTGTAATTTGTACACCCCCTCCCCTAAATGATGTAATAGCGTAGTAATTTTAATTTCCGCAATTTATTTCTTTATATACAAATGCTAGTAATTAGGGTTTTGTATGGAAATATTAAAACCAACAAATAGAAAATCCAAATCAAGAAAAATCAAATATGTAAACCAATCCACTTGCACACATACACCCTTAGGGTAAACCCACTTTGTTGCCTTACAAAAATAACCATATTATACGTGTGAGGTATCTTACCAAAAACAAACAAAATACAAGATCATAGTCCCTCGATGACGCTATCCATGTTACCTTTTAAAATGATCTTAGTCCCTAAAGAAAATGCTAAGATATCTTACAACATTGCTAATCATGGTTATACGATGACCCATGCCCGTCCCTTTTACATCCAAAGATAGGGTTACTTACCAAATCAATGGTAAGATAAAAATGTCAAAGGAAAAAGGAAATGAACATGAAAGTCTTTTGAGTAGGTAAAATGTTCCTAGTTACTTGCTAAATTTCAAAACAAAAGCATCCTTGTTATTTTCAAAAACAAACACCAACACTTTCAACAAACATCTTACAAACTTGGAAACATTTTCAAAGGATCAAACACTTTGTATACATTCTTACGAATGAGAATCATTACAAAGTTTGCCTAAACAATGGCACCTTTTCAAAATACTTTCAAAAAACAACACAAAGCACATTTTCAAACAAAAGCAAGTGATCTAGCAAGTAACTAAGAGCCCATGGAAAACCATGGATGAAAAGGGTGCTAATACCTTCCCTTTTCATAATCTACCCCCCGAATTCAAGAAAACATTCAAAGGTCTTTTCTGTTCTATTCAGCCTTTCCTTTTGGATAAAAGAAAAGTCGGTGGCGACTCTTGCTAACCGCAACATTTGAGATTAAATGCAAAACAACCAAGTCAGTTCTCCCACCGCGTTACACCAGGCTTCACAAAAAATTTCTTGGGGGGAGTGAAATTAGGCTGTTATCTGGTTGGATTCCCAACTTCACAACAACTTGTCGGGGATAAGGAAGTTAACTGTTATCTGGTCGGATCCAGGCTTTGCAGTAACTTTCTAGAAAGGATGAAGTTGAACTGATATCTGGTCGGGTCCAGGCTTCATAGTAACTTGAAGTGGTAACTACTATCTGGTCGAGTCCAGGCTTCATATTCTGAAGAGTTATACTATTATCTGGTCGGGTCCAGGATTCATAGTGTCTTACTGGGGATTATAGTTAGTTGTTATCTGGTCGGACTCCAGGCTTCATAATAACTTGCTTAAATAGACGAAATTGAATTGATATCTGGTCGAATCCAAGCTTCACATATTTTGAGGTGGACGAAGTTAATTGCTATCTGGTCGGGTCTAGGCTTCATAAAAAACTTGTCTGAAGAGATAGAGTTGAACTGGTGTCTGGTCGGGTTCAGGATTTACAGTAACTTGCTTGGAACTTAGTTGTTATCTGGTCGGATTCCAGGTTTCACAATAAACTTCTGAGGAGAATTGCTATCTGGTCGGATCCAAGCTTCACATTAACTTGTTGGGGGTAGAGGCAAACTCTACTGGGGAAAAGAAGTTAGACCCTGGTCTGGTTGAGTCCAGGTTCTTCTATATCTTTGAAGAGTTAAAATATTATCTGGTCGGGTCCAGGTTTTATAGTATCTGAAAGGTTACACTTGTTATCTGGTTGGGTCCAGGCATTATAGTAGCTTGAAAATTGTACTAATATCTGGTCGGGTCCAAGCTTCGTAGTATCTTTTGGATACGTTAAAGGTTTTGTTGACGACTTCACTGGGGATTAGGGGTTGTGGCCCTACGATTTGTAATAGTCTAAAAGGCAAACTCAAGCTGGAGAGGATAAACTTAGCTGGGGAAGACAGGCTCAGCCGGGGAGAATAGACCATGCCGGGGAATTTTGCTGTTCGTTGATTGTTGTATGTTGTTTGTTGGGGAAATAAACCCTGTTGGGGAAATAAATCCCGTTGAGGAATACTTGATGAACTTCTGACGAGGTGAGTTCTTTGAGGAAGAAATCCACAAGGCTTCTACTTGCAGGATTCAACTTAGCTGGGATAAATCTACCAAGAGATTGAGACTCTGGCTGGTGATCAACCTATGCAAAGAGACTTTGTGGGTAACTCTGTTGGGAACGGTTTGTTGTTTCCGTTCTATGGAGATAATGCTAATGAAATAACTATGCGGGGATATTCCATATACATTAAAGATATGCTTGCTGCTGCTTAGTAGGACACATGTGCCAAATAGTTTTAATTATGTTCATATGCATATGTTCGTTCAATTTTAGTCATTGGACAAGTTTGCGTTTAAAACAAAGACAAAATTTTTTCACTTCAAAGTATATTTGTATTGATACCTTTCCCATGAATAGGCGTTTTTGTACAAAGAGACGGAGATCCTAGTAAGAGGAAATCTTCGAAAGGAAAACAAAATTGAAAACAAAATTGAAAACAAAAACAAATAGCCATGTGGAAATGATCTCATTGCATTCCAACTCTACTATTTCCCCAATGTCTTCGAATTCCCCTTGCCGTTGACAGAAGTTGATTGGATTAATCTCAGACCATTTGAACTCAGACATTGGTGATAAAGTTGACTGTGGTGATTCCACAGGACATAGTCATACGCTTTCAATCCTTAACTTTTTCCTGGACTTCCTTTTCGGGTTTTTAGCCCACTAGGATACCCATTTTTGCCTAAGTCTCCCTTTCGGGTTTTCAACTTTCCGAGTGTACAATCTTTTGCATATATCCCTAATTTTTGCCCAAACCTTTTGGTTTGTCGGCCCTTTATTTTTCCTAGGTGTGTCAACCTAGCGGGTCTCTTGTGCGTAGTATTTTTTAACTATGTCCGCATTCACAAGATGCTGGAAGTCTTCACCATCCATGGTAGTCAGCATCATGGCACCGCAATAGAACACTCCTTTGACAACAATGGCCCTTCGTAGGTGGGAGTCCATTTGCCTCTGGGGTCTCCTTGTGGAAGAATGATGCGTTTTATCACCAAGTCACCAGCTTGATATACTCGAGGCTTGATCTTTTTGTTAAAAGCCTTGATCATATGTTTTTGATACGCCTGACCATGACAAACAGCAACCAGTCGCTTTTTGTTGATCAAGTTCAACTGATCCAATCTTGTCTAAATCCACTCGTCTTTGTCTAGGCCTGCCTCATTCATAATCCTCGGTGAGGGAATCTGAACTTCCACTGGTAAAACAACTTCCATGCCATAGACTAAAGAAAAGGGAGTTGCCCCAGTTGATGTCCTAGTTGAAGTACGATAGCCAGGTAGAGAAAACTGTAACATTTCATGCCAATCCTTGTAGGTTACTACCATCTTCTGCACAATCTTCTTAATGTTTTTGTTGGACGCTTCGACTGCGCCATTCATTTTAGGTCTATATGGAGAAGAATTGTGATGCTTGATTTTTAACTGAGTGCAAATTTCAGTAATCATAGCATTATTGAGGTTAGTTCCATTGTCGGTGATGATCCTTTCGGGGATACCATAGCGGCAGATGAGGTTGTGCTTGATGAATCTGGCTACCACATTCTTGGTGACTAAGGCAAATGAAGAGGCTTCGACCCACTTGGTGAAATAGTCGATAGCAACAAGAATGAAGCGATGCCCGTTGGAAGCGGTGGGCTTGATATCCCCAATCATGTCAATGCCCCAAATTGAAAATGGCCACGGAGCGGTCATGACGTTCAGAGGGATAGGAGGCACATGGACCTTGTCAGCATATATTTGGAATTTGTGGCAAGTCCTAGAGTGTTGATGGTAATCAGTCTCCATCGGTTACCAATAATAACTGGCTCTCGGGATTTTCTTAGCCATCGTATGTCTGCTTGAACGAGTGCCAAAGAGACCATCATGCATGTCTTCCATAATTTCCCAGCCTCCTTCTTGTCTACACATCGGAGTAGAGTAGAGTCATGATTGCTCTTGTACAATATCCTGTTACTTAAGAAGAATTTAGCTGAAAATATTCGTAATAACTTTCTGTCATTGATGGATGCTCCTTCGGGATACTCTTGTGCCTTAAGGTATCTCATCACCTCATGGTACCATGGCTTTTCTGTGTCAGTGTCAAGCTCACAATAGTGTGCAGGTTCGTCGAATCTCTCAATTGTAATCATAGGGGCTTCGTTGTCCTATCTGATTTTGAATATTGAAGACATCGTTGCCAAGGCGTCAGCCAGCTGATTTTCTTCCCTAGGGAAGTGCTCAAAGGTAATCTTTTCAAAGTAGGGAATTAGGGATAACAGAAGTTCCTTGTAAGGGATGAGATTAGGATGTTTAGTGTCCCAATCTCCTTTTACTTGGCTAATCACTAGAGCGGAATCCCCAAATACATTCAAGTGCTTGATCCTTAAATCAATGGAAGCCTTCAGACCCAAAATGCATGCCTCATACTCAACCATATTGTTCATGCGATCGAAGCATAATATGGTATTGAATGGAGTGTGGAAACCTTCCAGCGATATGATAACAACACCAATTCCGTTGCCCAAAGCATTGGAATCCCCATCAAAGACCATAGTCCATCGAGATCCTTGTTCGGGTCCGTCATACGGTCCAGGTTTCGCACAGTCGGTCACTAGCATGATGTTCTCATATGGGAAGCCGAAGTTTATCAAATGATAACCATCAACAGCTTGATGGGCCAAATGATCTGCTAGTACACTTCCTTTGATGGCCTTTTATGTTGTGTATTGAATATCGTACTCAGTCAAAATTATTTGCCAACTAGCCATCCATCCGGAAAGAGCGGGTTTCTCGAAGATGTACTTGATTGGGTCCATCTTAGAAATCAATAGAGTGGTATGAGTCAACATATACTGTCTTAGTTGATGAGAAACCCATGCCAGAGCGCAACAAGTTTCCTCAAGCAATGAATATCTGGTTTCACAGTCGATAAACCTTTTTCTCAGGTAATAAATAACATGCTCTTTTCGGCCAGACTCGTCATGTTGGCCCAAAACACACCCCATAGAGTTCTCTAGTATTTTCAAGTACATGATCAAAGGTCTTCCTTCAACTGGAGGCATGGGAGTAGGAGGTTCTTGCAGATATTCTTTGATTTTGTCGAAGGCAACTTGGCATTCATCATTCCATCTGACTACTTGATCTTTCTTCAAGAGTTTGAAGATTGGCTCACAAGTAGCAGTCAAGTGAGATATGAAGCAGGCAATGCAATTGAGACGACCCAAGAATCCTCTAACTTCTTTTTCAGAATGAGGGACTGGCATTTCTTGGATGGCCTTTACCTTGGAAGGATCAACTTCAATGCCTTTACTACTGACAACAAAACCTAGAAGCTTTCCAGATCGTACTCCAAATGTGCACTTGTTAGGGTTTAACCTCTACTTGTACTTCCTTAACCTTTCGAATAGCTTGTACAGGTGATCGAGATGTTCCTTTTCAGTTTGTGATCTGGAAATCATATCATCCACATATACCTTTATTTCATAATGAATCATGTCATGAAACAAAGCTACCATAGCCCTTTGATATGTTGCCCCTGCATTTTTCAACCCGAACGACATGACCTTGTAACAAAAGGTTCCCCATTGCATAAAAAAAAAGTTGTCTTCTCCATGTCTTCGGGATCCATCCTTAACTGATTATAGCTAGGGAATCCATCCATGAAAGAGAAGACTTTATGCTGAGCAGTATTATTGACCAAGACGTTAATGTGTGGTAGAGGAAAATCATCCTTGGGGCTTGCCCTATTCAGATCCATATAGTCCACGCACATGCGAACTTTTCTGTCTTTCTTTGGTACTGGCACCACATTTGTAACCCATTAGGGATAAGATGTCACAGCTAGGAACCCTGCATCAAATTGTTTCATCACCTCAGCTTTTATATTTTCAGACATATCAGGCCTCATGCGACAAACTTTTTGTTTAACAGGAGGACAATCTTCTTTTGTTGGCAAACGATGAACTACGATGTAGGTATCAAACCCTGGCATATCTTCATACAACCAAGAAAACACTTCCACATAGTCATGCAACATTTGAACCAACCTGCTCTTGAAACTGTCTTCTAAATTAGAACCGATCTTAATCTCTTTCTTGTCCGTCTCGGTACCCATATTGATGACTTCAACTGACTCTTCGTGCGGCTGAATAGCTTTTTCCTCTTGTAATAGAAGTCTGGCTAGTTCTCCTGGTATTTCAAAATCTTCCTCGCCTTCGTCTTCGGCTTGGTTAATTGGATATTCAAAGTCATAGTTGGCAATAGTAGAGTCATTGGCAATGAGATCTAGAGTGGATGAGGACCTGCAAGAGTGTGTGCATGTGCATGTAAGATACATGGCTATTTTGAAAAATGTATTTGAAGAAAAGAAAGACAATGAACACAAAGATTTGAATGCAAAAGAGTCCAATGGTTTGTATTGAATGATCATATGATTAGATGAACATAAATAAAACCCTTGAAAAATGGACCATAGTGCCTCGGGCAAGGCACATGGCTTAAAAGTCATTGTTAAATATTACAGACAAAATGTTCTTGAATTCAATAAAAAGAAATAAACAAGTAGATTACTCCTCGATGAAGGAGATGGGCACGAAGTCCTTTGCATGCCAATTCTGGAGCTCTGTTATAGTAGGATACACCCATTCTTTAAATGCAGCTTCTTCATCAGAATCACCCATAATGTTGACCTGATTGACACCCTTGCCATGTTTTGGCATAGGCGCGGTAATTACATTTGGAGTTGGAGGAGGATCAAATTCAATAGTCTTGTTATCGATCAAATCCTGAATTTTGTTCTTCAAGGCCCAACATTGGCCAGTCTCATGCCCGGGGCTACTTGAGTGGTAAGCACATTTGGCGATCAGATTATACTTTGGTGAATAGGTATTTGGATTGGTAGGAGGATCGCGCAATGTCACCAAATTAGCCTTTAGCAAGTGTTGTAAGGCTTGAGATAATGACATGCCTAAACTCGTAAATTGTCTTCTCGGAGTTTCAAAAGATTGATGATTAGCAGATGATCTTTGAGCAGGAGTTGGATTGGAGATTCAGACAGCATTAACAGACGGATGGTCAACCTTCTCGGTACATGACTTTACCCCATACGCATCATTGACTTCTTTCTTTGCGGCAAAAGGTTTCTTCACAGGATTGGAAGTGGATGCAGATGCCAAGGAGATCTTCCCACTTTTGATGCCGCTTTCAACTCTTTCACCGGTTAAGATTAGCTCGGTGAAACCAGAAGAAGAGCAGCCAACCAATAAATTAAAGAATGGACCAGATAAAGTGCCCATAAACATGTCAATGTGCTCCCTATCATTCAAAGGTGGTTGAACCCTACTGGAAAGGTCTCTCCACTTTTGTGCATATTCTTTGAATCCTTCATTCTTCCCCATCTTCATATCTTGTAATTGAACTCTTGTTGGCGCCAAGTCGGCGTTATACTGATACTGGTGGTAGAAGGAGGTGGCTAAGTCCTCCCAAGTATTGATAAGGTAACCATCCAACTGGTAGAACCACTCTAGTTACGTTCCGGCCAAGCTTTCTTGGAAAAAGTGAACCCAAAGTTTCTTATCAGCGGTGTGCGGCTGTATCTTGTGCACATAAGATTTCAAGTGAAGTTTTAGATAGGAAACTCCATCGCACTTTGCAAAGACTGGTATTTTTAATTTGTGGGGGAATAACAACCCCAGAGATCAAACCCAAATCATCAAAATCTAAACTGGGGACGACTTGGATCTCAACAACCTTTAATCTGTCTTCTAACTGCTTATACTTGACATCGATGGGTGGATACTGCTCGTCAAAATAATCATCATCAAACGCTTGATCATTAGTACAGTCATCCTGGGTACTCCTAACTTCACCAATCTGATTCTCGTCTTCCTCAGATGAGTCTTCCACTACCGGGATCTGACAGACTTGCTCTTTAAACCTTCTGCCCATATTGACCAGACTTTTCTCTTGGTTTCTTCTTGGCTGCCAGCAATGCCAACATATCTTGTGTCCCCTTGGCTAGGGCCAGTAGAGTCTCTTGGAATTGATTTTTGTACCTGAAGATCCTTCACATTTTTCTCTAGATCCATCTTGCTCAAATAAACAGCAGAAAGATAAGGAAACTTGTTGTGTGAAAACCTGCCATGTTATGATGCATGGAAGATGTATATGCAAATGATTTCAAGGATTTATAAAATTTAAATTTGTATACACAAAAGAATGAACAAACGTCAATTTTCATTAATTAGTTTGAAAAGATTACAACACGCCTCTTGGGCTTACAAAATAACTTTCTAAGATAAAAATACTGAACGCATCCTCTTCGGCGCAAGGTAGGCGTTCACACTTTGCTCTTCTTCCAGCTGCTTTGTAAGCTCTAAGACCCTCTTCTCACTAGCATAGAATTGAGCTTCGAAAGTATCTCGTTATTCTTTTAGCTGAATCCAACCCTTTTGCAAGTCTTCAAGAGAGGTAGGCATGTCGGGATGGAGGACAGTGTACGGGACATCTCCTCCAACCACAGGTTCCATGATAACTGGTAAGATGGAGGGATAAGGCATCACAAGTTTCTGAGCATGAGTCCGTACCCACCTAAGGTAAGGCTCGAGGGGAATGGAATTCTTGTGTCCTAGCGTCTTGCTATCCACTTTTCTTACCATCCTTCAGGCTGGTATAAACCTCTGACGGTAACCTTGATCATTGCTCTCGTAGTCGAATACCACTCCTTGGATGAGCATATCATGTGGACCATCCCTTCGGGCATAACCAAACTACAGTAAGGCTAAACAAGGATTGTAAGTGATACCTCCTCTAATGCCAAGCAAAGGGACATTAGGGAATTTCCCATAACGGTCGATGATAGTAACATTTTCCAAGGATCGAGAACACAAATGAACATCTAAATGTCTGAGCGTCATCAGCCTATGGGACCACCTCGAACCTTGCTCATTCTTCAACACAGACCAGGGAAGATGTGAAATAAACCATCTTTCCAAGAGAGGATTGCAACACATGAGGATCCCTCTCTTCCTCATAGTGCGAGAGTGAAAAGAATGTAGGATATCTCCCAACAAAGTAGGCACCGGATTGCGAGACATGAAGATTTTGAAAGCATTTACATCTATGAGTTGGTCAGGGTTTGGAAACAAAACCATCCCATAGATGAGAAGGGCCAAGATTTATTAAAAGCTTGTAAGTCAAAATATTTCCAACAATCTCGAGCTTTCTCAAACAAGAACTTGGCTAAGAAACCTTTGACACCACTCCTTGTTTCCAAATTAGTTGTGATATCATATTGTTGCAAGTGTAGTGCCTGGGAAATCTCTTCAGGTTTAGGATCTATTTCCGTACCGTTGAAGGGTAGTTGATTGAGAATGGGAATCCTCAAGAGTTGTGAGAATTCTTCTAGAGTAGGCACAAGCTGATAATCGGGAAACGTGAAACAATGATGTAGAGGATCAAAGAATTGAAAAAGCACCTTCATCATATCTTCATCAGTGTTGGAGGTAACTAAGTTTAGGAGACGACCATGTCTTTCGGTGAATTAAGAATTCTCAGGCACCCTTGATTCTAACTCTTTGAGTTGAGGAGGAATTCTTACGAGATTGACTTGGATAGTATTCCTGCGGATAAAAGCCATGTCGTACAACACAGAACAAAAATAAATCCCCAAAATCCTTGAAATGGTTAGTGAGAATGAGTATGATGTTATGATGTTTATGATGTTATGTACAAATAAGTATATACAAACAAGGCAAACAAGTCCTTAGGTTTAGGCTTTCATGGAGTCTCATAGGTAAGTACCCTCTTGAAGTTTAGTTGGCTCAAACCTATCCTAGAAATGGTAACCGGGTTCTAAGGGGTCTCAATATCACTGATCTATCTTATCAGCTATTGTTTTAGTGCAAGCCTCTTTCACGGCGACCAAAATATCCCGAGAAGTCAAATCTCAATGAGTGTAGTATCGAGTATCAACCAACTTCGGACTGCACCAAAGCCGGTTATCTCACTACGTCCTAATGGCCAAGTTGGTCAAGTAAAGGTTCTAAAAGTCAGTTAGTGCTTCATGACACCACACATCGGCCCCGTATTCTCCTTGACTACTCAAGGTCTACCGGTAACCACAAATGTGTCACACTAACATAGCTATTGCTTAGACCATATCAGTATACCCCGCATAGTTTCCAAAACGTATTGCTACTTACCTATAACGTATCCCAAATCCGGGTAGAGGATTTAAAACAAGCCCAAACAAGGAACCAAAATGTAAAGCATACAAGTTGTGATACTGTGGCCAGAACCAGAATGTTTTGAAATGCTGGTTTGCGTTTTGCGTTTGTGTTTGCAAAATATCGCGGTAAGCAAGAGTCGCCACCGACTTTTATTTTATCCAACTGGAAAGGACAAAAGCACAGAAAAATTCCTTTTTTTGAGATTTTGAGTACGTGGGGTAGATTATAGAAAGGGAAGGTATTAACACCCTTTCTATCCGTGGTTTTCCATGGGCTCTTAGGTACTTGCTCATCATTTTCAAAATTGCTTGTGTATGTTTGATTTGAAAAAGTTTTTGACTTCGATTTAACCCTTGCTTCTGTCTTCAAGAGTGTTACGAAGTGTTTTTGAAAGCTTTGTTTGAGAAGAGTGTAAGTGTGAAAAAAAGTTTGTTTGGATTGAGCAAGTACTTAAGAACTAATCTACCTACTCGAAAAAAGAATTGTTCTATGTTTGTTTCCTTTAGACAGTGCTATCCCACTATTAGTGAGTAGGTAGCATCGTCGTTGGAGTTTTAAGGGTCAATTCGAAAGGGACATATGATCACTAACGCAATGTTAGGACGTCTTAGTGATAACCCTAATGTCTTAAGATCAATATTCGAGGCAACAATATCCGAGGCAACCTTTCCTAAGCAACTTTTCCGAACGGGACTTTGATCTTTGTTTAGACAAGAGAGCGACCACTAAAGTAACCTATACTTAATGACTGTTTACCGAAGGCAACCGAAGTGGGAGTGTACCCTAGGAGTGCGCATGTGCGAGTGATTCAATTTCAGATTATTATCTTTGCACATTTAGGGTTTGCTAACTGTTTTAAAGTTAATCATACATTCTTGTCATGCAACCCTAATATCATTCATCTAACAGTTTAATATTTTGCGGAAATTAAAGTGCGAAAAGTAAAGCTACGCTATTACAAGGCTTCAGGTATTAATTACATAGCCAAAAACAACCCGTCAAAATGATAACTGAAAAAGAGAAAAATCCTAATTAATCTATTACAACTTGTGAGCAATTACATTATGTGATACGGTGGGAGAACTGACTTGAGGTTTTGCGTTTGTGTTCGCAAATGTTTCGGTTTAGCAAGAGTCGCCACCGACTTTTATTTTATCCAAAAAGGAAAGGTCAAAAAGCACAAGAAAGACCTTTGAGATGTTTTCTTGAGTTCGGTGGGTAGATTATGAAAATGGAAGGTGCTAGCACCCTTTTCATCCATGGTTTTCCATGGGCTCTTAGTTACTTGTTTAGATCACTTGCTTTTCTTTTCCAATTGTTTAAAATGGTGCTTTGTGTGGTTTTGAAAGTATTTTGAAAAGAGGCCATTGTTTATGCAATCTTTCTAATGATTCTCGTTCGTAAGAATGTATACAAAGATGTTTGTCTTTTGAAAAATGTTTCACTGTTTTAAAAGTTCTTTGGAAATGTTTTGAAAATGTGTGTGTGTTTGAAAATAGCAAGGATTATTTGAAAATTGATCAAGTAACTAGAAGCTTATCTACCTACTCAAAAGTCTTTCTTGTACATTTTTATTCCTTTGACATTGTTGTTTTACCATTGTTTTTGGTAGACAACCCTATCTTTGGATGTTAAACGGGACGGTCGTGGGTCATCGTATGACTATGATAGCAATGGTGCCAAGTATCTTAGCAAGTTTTAGGGACTAAGATCATTTGTTTTTAGGCTACCTTGTCTAGCGTAATCGAGGGACTATGATCTTTTGTTTTGTTTTATTTTGCCAAGATACCTAGCATGCATACCATGGCCATTTTTAAGGCAACAAAGTGGGTGAAACCCTACGGGTGCTTGTGTGTAATGTCTTGTCATTTTTCATGCATTTTGTCTTGGATTAGGTCATGCTATTTGTTTGATTTTTTGTCTTATCATACAAACCCTAATTTACTAAACATGTATATATTGCCATAAATTGTGTAAAGTAAATCTAAGCTATTACAACAATATTATGGGAGGGGGATACAAGTTTTGAATGGGGGATATTGCTCAAAATAAAACCCTAATTCACTATTACAACCCAATTGAATTTATTGTACAATAAATAAATAAACAATTATTTAAATATGCAATAAAAATGTAAATATGCAAAAAATGTTTTGTAATTGTTTTATGTATGAGAAAATAAAATTATCTAAGTCCTAAAAATAAGAAAATATAATATTATTATTTTTGAAAGGGGAAACCCTAATTTTTGATTCAAAAGAAAATATGTTCTATATAATTTATTTTATTCATTTAGGTACAAGAAATAATTAAATAAAAATATTTACAAATATTAAAAATTAAAATATATGTGGAAATAATATTTTATGTGTAAAATAAAAATGGATAGTATTCTTTTATTATTTACAAATTATTTTAAGAAAATGATTTCCATTTATTAAAATAAAACTATTTTATATATGGAAAAAATAATAAAAATAAAATCAAAATTGCAATAAATTAATAAAATATTTTTTGTGATTTTTTAATGTTGAGAAAAAAAATATTAAAGTCAATAAACATAAAAGAAATGAAAAATATGCAAAATATAAAAAATAGGCCAAGGGGGTGCAAATAGCAGTCAGGGGGTGTGTGGAAAGTAGGACAAACAGGCCCAAGGCGCGCCAGGCCCAGGACTTCATCCCTGTCCTCCAGCTTCTCCAAAAACGTATGCATCTGTGTACAAACTTGTATCTTGCTCTAGCTTGTATAAAATCAAAAACTCATAACACAAAAAATGTAGCTTATGAACTCACGATTTCAATGATATAAAATTCATGATCTAACTCTCAAAGATCAGGGAGAATTTTAATGGCCCTAATTTCTTACCTAGTTTTTTCAGCATGTTCAACAACCAAATACTCTTAGCTCAATTAATATAAATGGAAAGTATGCATATGTACAACTTCAGCAAGTTAAGGACTACATCTTTGCTTCACAAATCAAAACCTAAGGATTCCTAAATAGAGAGATAGAACTTTGAAAAATACCTTGTTCAGTTGAGTTTGGATATGGAAATGTGGGGACTTTGAGTGGGGCCTGAAGATCGTGTAAGCTTCCTTGAAGTTCCCTCAAGCTATCCCAATGCTCAGCTTGCCTTGAGGATGCTTGAAACTTCCTGTAGAAGTCAATCTGCAACCTTCAAAAATGAAAATTGTGAAGCTTGAAACAGGGCACACAGTTGCAAGACAAGGGCCAGGATAGTTTAGGTAGGATGTATGTAAAGTGTTTGAAGTGTTCCAAAGCAAAACGCACGAGCCAATATTTATTTGGCAAAGGTTCTGCAGAAGATGCCCTGTTTAGGCAGGAACTTGAGTTTTTTGTGTTTGAGAGTGTTTTGAATGTTGTGAATTTGTGTATTCTGCTTGTAACAAGTTTCTGAAGTTGTTTGAAATGAAGCCCAACCTTCTCTTTATCAGATGCACAAGTTAACTTGACTTTTGCAAGTTTGCTTGCTTTTAAAGAAAGTTGACATGATTATGCCAAAGGCCTGTACAGGCTAGCTTGTGGACTGCAGAGGGTTGGTATAATTTGCCTGATGTTTGTAGATCTTGCTTGTAACAAAAGATCATGTCCATGGCTCAAGAAATGTAAAGTTGCAAAAAGGCTTGCTTTATCAAAGTAGTATTATGAACTTTATGCCATTTTTGGATTAATTCATTGTGCAATGCTTCAAAATTCAAAACAAGACCATTATCCATTGAGTTTGCATTTAATTATGGAGTGTAGAATGGATTTGGGACCTGTAAGGCAAGGTACAAGCATGCTAGGACAGATTTGCAACTTGAAGTATTTGTAAACATGGCTTGAACAAAAGTGACAAATTGCCATTTTCTCTTCTTCGATTCTCCCTAACCACAAATGATCTTGGAGAGTTCTTGGACATTTTGGAAATCTTGTAACATGATCTACAATCCATCTTTGAAATGAAACTTGATATACCTCTTGGAACTAGGTGAAAAGTTGCCATGAAGTTAGGTCAAAAACCTGCCTAAACTAGGGCAAAATTTCACTAAGTTAAAAAGTTTATGGACCCCTATTCACAAAATCATAACTTGAGATAAAAGCATCTTTTGGGAAAACTTTATGAATCAAAGTTGTATATTTCATGGAGGACTACAACTTTCATGTTGAAAATTTTCTTTGAATCCAATTGCATCATGGTGAAAAAGTTGTGGAAAGTTAGGAAAAAATAAGAAATTTTCCATACTTAGAAAAATTCTAAGTTATGAAAAATTTCAAATTAAAACCCTAATTTGAAATTTTAGGTTTCTTGGTCAACAAGTTTCACATTTTGACATATCTTGATGAATTATGACCCTTGGCACTTGATTTTGACCAAAACGTCAAAGTTTGACTTTTCAGTGTACAGTTGATTTTTGATCAGTTGACTGGAAAATTCATCTGTCAATCTTATGTACTTGAGATATTTTGATCCTTGTGATTAGGTCAATTGATGCAATTGGATCCTTGAAACCATTTTTGAACCCAATTGGTCATTGGCTAGATCAAAAAATCATAAATTACCCTTCTATAGTCAAAACCCTAATTTTGACCATTTTGCCCTTTTGATGATCTGATCAAATTTCTTGAGGAGTTATGGTCCAAACTTGATCAAGTGGTACATAGGAATCTAAAATGTTATTGTGGATCAAAAATTATGAAGTTTGACTGTAAATTGGCCATGGTTGACTTTTTTCTCAATATAGTTGATTTTTAGGTCAATTGTCCAATTGACTGGTCAAAAATGTGATTCAAGGCTTGAAACTTGGTATGAACAATCTTAGGGGTCCAAGATGGTGTATGAAAGTCACATGAAGCATTTGTGGTCCAAAAATCCCTGTGCAAACTCAAACCCTAATTTCAGGTTATCAGTGCAAGGAGATGTCTTGAGCTGAGCAAACCCTAATCTGGTCTGGAGCCCAAGCAGTCTTGTGAGGAAAAATCTTGATAAATGAGAGGGAAAATTTTGGGGTACAACAACTGCCCCTGTTCAATCTTCTTGGATCTGAAGAGTTAGATTGGCGAGTTTTGCCGTTCGTGACTCGAAGGTAAAAGATGATTGGACACTAGAGTGCCCGTAAATTTGCACTCGTCAAAGTGTAATTGAGGGAATGGGCTTAAAGATGCAATTTGGAGAGGTTATAGAATCTTTTCGGAGATGGTCTTAAAGATGCCATGCAAGAATGTTTTCTGAATTGTAAGTTGTAAGTCAAAAGAATGAGTATCAGAATGGTGTCCGTGTCTGGAACGTATCTGAGCTGTATCTGGGGACTGAATCTGAATGAGCAAAGGAATAACATCCGTATATGGAGTGTCTCTGAGCTGTATATGTACTTGAATCTGAATGAATAACAGAATGAATTCCATATCTGGAGTGTATCTATATTGTATCTGAATCTGAAATCTGAATAAGCGATAGAATAGCATTCACGTTTGGAGCGTTTCTGAGCTGGGGAAAATCAGAGTAAGTGACAGAATGGCAACTGTGTCTGGGGCGTATCTGGAATGGTATCTGAATAAGTAGCAGAATGACTTCCGTGTCTGGAGTGTATCCGTACTAGAATCTGAATAAGTAACAGAATGACTTCCGTGTCTGGAGTGTATCCGTACTTGAATCATGATTGTTGAAGTCTGAATGAGAAATAGAATAGCATCCGTGTCTGGAGCGTCTCTGAACTGTATCTTGAATTTGAATTCTAAATGAGTAATAGAATGACTTCCGTGTCTGGAGTGTATCTTTACTGTATCTGAAATCTTTGAACATTGTTAATGATAGCTGTTAATCTTATCCTGAAAAGGGTAAAGTGTTAGCTGAAACACAAAATTATGTTACATGAAATGCATGATGCAATAAATGTGCTTTATCAATGTTTATGATATATGAATGTAATGTATGCGCATGTAAGCTGATTAGCTGTTTTGCTGAGGAAAATAAATCCTTGACCGCTGGGGATAAGAAAATCTTTGGCGACCGGGGATAATGAAATCTTTGACTGCCGCCGGGAAAATAAATCCTTGACCGTTGATGGAGATTCAAAATCTTTGATTGCTAAGGATGAGAAATCCTTGGCGACTGTTGGGGATTAAAATCCTTGACAACTTCTGTGGGGATATGAGGATCCTTTCAAGTCTTGAAGTTGGAATATTGACAAAAATCTGTTATGAGAGTAATGCCATGTACTACCTGAGGAATCTGCTTGGAGATTCCAGAGAACTTTGATGACGTCTACTGGGGACTATACAATGGGAATCTTTGTTCCGTTGGGGAATAGAGAAAACTCTGATGACTTCTGTGGGGAATTAAGAATGAGAATCTTCATTCTGGCGACCTCACTAGGGAATAATAAAGCTCTGCGGGGACGAAGGCTTACTGCTGGGGAGTAAGTTCAGGGGTTTGAATTGTATGCCGCTCTACTGGGGAATTATCCTAGGTTGGGGCGAGACAAAAAGTTAACTGTTATCTGGTTGCTTTTCAGACTTTAAGACAACTTGCTGGGGAATTTGGGGAAAACTGAATGGTTCCCGCTGGGGATTGATAGTTTGAAATTTGACTCGACTGGGGAAGAAGGTTTCATCTCCGCTGAGGATTTGTAGTTCAAAGTTTTGGCTCCGCTGAGGATTGGGAGTTTGAAGTTTTAACTCTGATGAGGATTAAGGGTTTGGAATTTAGTTTCGCTGGGGATCTATATGATGTACTATAGGGATTGTTCATGGAATAGCCTAAAGACGTTTTCCTATCCTTTCAAACCGTCAGTAATTATTCTTTTTCACTCCTGTTCATTTGTAAACAGTAATTATGTTCAAATGCATATTCTGATCGGTGGATCTGGAACTGACTGTTTAATGCTGGTTCGCGAAATGTCGCGGAAGCAAGAGTCGCCACCGTCTTTTATTTTCTCCAAATGGAAAGGACAAAAGCACAGAAAAATTCCTTATAGAGATAGTTTCTCGGTTCGGGAGGTAGATTATAGAAAGGGAAGGTGTTAGCACCCTTTCTATCCGTGGTTATCCACGGGCTCTTAGATACTTGCTCATTTGTGTTTTCAAAATGGTTTGTTTGCTTTTCAACTGTGGGTTTTAAAAAAGTTCTTTGAAAATTTCAGTTCGACTCTTGTATCGGTCCTCAAGAGTGTTTGAAAAATTGCTTTCGAAAGCTTTTTGAAAAGGTGTCGGTGTGAAAAGTATTTTTTGATTTGTCTTGAAATTAGAGCAAGTATCTAGAGTCGTCTACCTACCCTAAGGAATTCGTCTGTGTAAATGTCCTTAAAGTAGTGCCATCCCATCATTGAGAGGTAGGTGGCACCACCGTTGGAGGTGTTCGGGTCAATTCGAGGATTCGGGACATGGTGATCACCGGAGCAATAGGAAGACACCTTAGAAGCTACCCTCATGCCATGTTCATGGACATGAGGACTTACTAAAACGTCCTCTACTCGACGACCACCTTTTCGAGGGGCAAGGCAACAGTGAGATGTACCCTAGGGGTGGTGTGTGATTTGTGTGTCGTTTTCATTTATGTTTATCTTATTCATGCATTGGTGATCTACGCGTTACTTTTATTTTTGACATTCATTCTTTCATGCAATAGTTAACAGTTAAAAGTTGCGGGAATTGAAAGTCCTACACTATTACAAAGGCGCGAGTCTACATCGCCAAATAAATCCAAGACCCAATTTGAAATAAAATAGAAATGCGGAAAAGATAAATGTCTAATTAAGCTATTACATGGATTTGGGAGAATTACATGAATATTCACAAAAAGAAATAAAAATGCGAAGAGAATTAAAGTCGGGAATGCGAGGGCGTTGGACCCTTTTAAGGAAATTAAATTACAATTATGAAATTAATTAAATTTAATGAAAAAAAAGAGAAGTTATTTTTTTTGAGTTTTTGTATTTATGGATTTTAATGAGAATTAAATTGGAATTAAAACCTAATTCTAACTATTTTTAATTTATTAAAAAAAATGTTAAAATTAAACCTAAAATTAACCTAATTATTTACATGGCAATTTATTTACAAAAATAATATTTAATAATTAATTATGGTGAAAGAAAAGAAAAAGAATAAAAAACTTAAAACCCTAATTTTACATTTTTAGTTTATTAAGAAAAGTATTAGAATTAAACCTAGAATTAAAAAAGCTAAATTAATTAATAAGATTTATTTACAAAATAACATTAAATAAAATATATTCTTATTTTTGTCTTTCTGATTTTTTTTATTTATATTTAAAAGATCAATTTTATGGAATTAAATAAAATAGAGAAAAGAATTAAAATAACTAATAGAAAAGAATAAAAGAAATAGAGAAAAGAATGCAAACATGGGGGGTTTGTAGGCCCATTTGGAGGTATGATCAGCAGGAATTTGGCCCATTGAAGCTTGGCCTGGTTGACTATTCAGTGCGCGTGTGGCATGGTCAATGGAGGTGTATGATGGACCTCTCATCCTGGCTTTTGATTTGATCTTAGTGGCCATGTGGCACGCTTGGATAGTGAACGTATGGTGGACGTCTGGGCTTGTGGAGTACCTGAATGTATTGCAAAGAAAAATAACAAGAATATGGGGGGACCTGGGATTCGAACCCAGGTCCTATTGCTTACCAAGCCAATGCCTTGCCAGCTGCGCTGTTGTGTTACTTTGTTAATATAATGAGACGTGAATAATAAAAGAGAGAAAAGACTAGTTAGTGGGACAACTAAAAAGAGCGCCAATTATTTGAATCAACCAATTGCAGTCCAACACGCATCATCTTCTCCACTCGCTTCTGCATTTGCCTGAAAAAACAAAACAAGATTGCGGGGGTTTTAAACCCCCACTACATGACATATGAAAAAATAGCGAATAGGCCGTCGTTGATCATAAATTGATCGCGAGGCATAGAATCGATTAGTCACGAGCTTCTGATTTCAATGGCGTGGGTCTCGTGTCTCAATTTTTCCTGAAGAGGAAACCCCTAATTTTGCAACTCTGAAAC
Source organism: Vicia faba (assembly GCA_948472305.1). Classification (NCBI taxonomy): domain Eukaryota; kingdom Viridiplantae; phylum Streptophyta; class Magnoliopsida; order Fabales; family Fabaceae; genus Vicia; species Vicia faba. Next base: position 1,393,508,570 of record OX451741.1, on the reverse strand, counting down.
CCTAGCAAGCTTCAATGGTAATTTCATGTATAAAGCACGAAAACTCAATTAAATGATATGGTTAGCTTTAGAATGATTAACTTAATATAAATCAAGCATTAGAAATTGAAAATAACGCATGAATCATGAGACATGAACATGAAAAAAGTTATGAACATGACGGGTTCGTCCTACCAATTCCTCGCGTTAGAAGCAATGGTTTTGATCCAGAAACGTTCCTTGAGGCCTCAGGAATGCAATGGGATTGTTCTCTTGCCTTGAAACACTTTGGATTCGTGTTTTCAGTTTTGAAAATTTCACAAAAATTGCAAAGTTTGTTTTGGTTCTTAGGCGCAGCTTTCTGGTCGTTTGCATTAGGTTTAGCTTCTAACTTATATGAGGGATGAATTAGGGTAACAATTTGAGCCAAAACCCTTTGCATTGATGAAAGAAATATTTGATTTTCAATGAATATTTTCAAATCTTTTTCATGTGTTTTTGATTCCAATCATGGCCAAATCCTTCCTTTTTTGATGTGCACGAATCTTCAATGACCAATGGGAGCAAATGCTGCATAAAAAGATTCACATACATTTGTTTTAGTATTTTTTCCATATTTTATTTAATTAAATGAATTAATTGTGATTAAAAATTCAAATAAATAATAAAAATGATGAAATAAATCCCCTTTGGGCCAAATGGTCGTGCATAGCCTTTGGATGATGAATCTTGGAAGAAAATGTGGCCCATTAGCAATTTTGAGGCACTTGAAGTAAAGTTGACTTTTCAAAATTCCCAAACATTTCCCAACTTCCACAAGGCATATCTTGCTCAATTTTTAAGCTTTGATCATGTTCTTAGAAATTTTGGAAAGGTCTTGAAGTCCTCTAACCAATGCCTTTGGTCCCATGTCATTTTGATTTACCAATCTCAAGTTATGGTCTTTGACTTAAAGTGCCTTTTTGTTGACTTTTGAAAATGACCTATAATGTTGAAATTGATAACTTTTTGTGAGAGCATTTCTTGGACTTGAAGTGTGAAGAGGAGTTGTAGGAAATGTCTTTCTCTTCAAAATGAGCTTTGGATGGAATTTTTCTGATAATCCATGTGGAAGTTATGCCTTGGTCAAGTTACAGTTGACTTTTTCACCTGTCCAAATATGGAAACTTTTGCATCTTGAGACTTTTTGAGCCAAGCTTTGAGAATCATGATCAAGAATTGATCAAATGATGTTTTTGGCTTCAAAATAAGATGTTTTCTGAAATGTTGATGATAACTTCGCTAGGGATACCATTGTTGTGTTGGAAGTTTTAATAGACTTCGCTGGGGATAAGAAGACTTCGCCGAGGACGATCTTCTCGTGGCTTTTGGCTGAGGATAACCCAGTTATATCCTGGTAGGGAAATAACCCTTTGAATAAATCCGGGAGACGCGTTCGGGCTCTGCGGGGATAAGCTTCCAGAATCTACTGGGGATAAGCTTACTGCTTGGGGAGATGATTCAACCTTTCCTGGGGGAATCTTGATTGGACTCTCCTGGGGATATTTTGAGCTAATATCGGGGAAGTGACTCCGTTGAATGTTTGATATACCGTCGGGGAACAATCTTTAGGTCAAGACTGCCGGGGATGCTTGTTTAAGAATGTCTGTATATCGTGCTGGGGAATGTTGAGATCTGCGGGGGATAACCAACTTCCTTAAGACTGATAGTATAGCTTTGCCTGGGGCGAGTGCATGGACTTGCTGGCTCACTCTCTGGGGACTTAAGGTATCTTGGTTGTTCTTCAGCTGAACTTACCTTGGTACCTTGGTGGATGGAGCAATTAGATCGTTTGGACAACTCATCATTGCCCCTGTTTCTGAGGTGGGAGAGGAAGACCTGTGAGGTGCTGATAGTTGTTGATGGACAATCCTTCTTCTGGTAGGAAGGTGACAAGATGACAGGACATAGTCGTACGTTTTGATCCCTAACTTTTGCCTGGACCGCCCTTTCGGGTTTTCAGTCCACCGGGATACCCATTTTTGCCCAAGCCGCCTTTTCAGGTTTTCGACTTTCCGGGTGTACAGATTTTTTCATTTCATCCCTTATTTTTGCCCGAACCCTTTTGGTTCGCCGGGAAGCCCTTATTTTTGCCTAGGTGTGTCGACCTAGCGGGTCTTTGATTACGCGTAGTATTCTTTTCGACTATATCCATGCTCTCAGAATGTAGGGAGTTGCCCCTATTAAAAGTGTTTTTCCATGCCACCAGAAGATGTTTGATTAGGCAAGATTCGTTGCTGGAATGCCCCAAGTGACTCAGGCGGAGATTTATCCCAAGCTGGTTGGCCTTTTGAGAGATTCTCCGAATCTTGACTTAACTGCCCCAGATGATGGACAATAGTCATGCCATGCCCCTTGATTGGAAGTGCCTTTGTTCACTAGGCTTTCATCGTGCGAATTTCCCTGCTGTTCAAACAAATAGTCATATGCAAACAATGTTATATCAAAAATGCAAAGCTTATGTCTGTCTTGAAGATTTTGAAAATGCATTCTTTTTCATAAAACAAGTGAATGTTTGTAAAACGTGATGTCAACTCCGTATTTACCGTAGGCCTTAAGGAGTCAGGATACCTTTCGTAACAGTATGCTTTCGATCTAACCCATGCTTCAGCTAGGACTTTTTAAGGGTTATAATGTGGCCTGGTTCACGGTTTAAGAAACAAAGGATAAAGGCTCAAATTATTTGTACCCACCCGCTCTTCGTGATGTTCTTCAAACCTAAACTCAGCTGATCGTGCGTTAGACCTTGTTTGAGTCTTTGCTTTGATATTCCAGTGATGGTTCGGATATTGACAGTTTATTTGGGAATAGGCAGTCATTTCCTTTTTTTTTTGTCGAGGGTTTGTAGGACCTTTTTTTTTTTTGATTTTGTGATCCCTATTTTTTGCCTGAACTATCTCCTTTTTTGGAATTACAGTCAGCGGGATGCCCCAGCTTCGTAAGTCTCCTTCATAGGTTTTTTAAATTATTGGGTTTTTTATTTATTTTGTGAAGTAATGACTGCCTTTCTTGATTATTCGGAACCATCACTGTCTTTCTTTGTTTTGAAAGGACCTCTTTGGGCGCCATTCGTTATGCACTTGGATCAACTGAGAAAACTACCCTGCCCCAGGTTATGATTAATGGTTTTAATTTTCGAAAAGAAAAACTCCTACTTCTTTGGCTCAAAGGGGTTGACGAGGGATTATCTTCCTTATAACTCCAGTGTTTAGGGATTGAAACAATGCCTGTACCTCATCAGTGGGGTCTGTTCAAAAGCATACTGTAAAGATCGTGGTATCGTTTTCGTCATCCTCCCTCAAGAGGCTTAGAATTATTAATCGAGCGTTGATCATCAGAAAAAATATGAAAATAATTTGCATATAGTGAATACGAATATATTGCTTCAAAACAGACGTATGCAATGCATTAATGGAATAACAACGTTTGACATGAGTAAATGTTTGAACAAAAGAAAATTACAACTTGAAAATCCTAATGAACAAAAGTCTTTTCATCTTCAGGGCTTGTCACTTCAAATGGTGAGCCTTGGAGGGATGGTAGAAAAACTCAGCCTGACCATCTTGTGTGAATTCCAATGCTACTTCATCAATCAGGTCCTGGATCTTGTTCTTCAGAGCTCAACACTCATTTGTATCATGTCCTGGACTGGCAGAGTGGTAGGCACACCTTTTATTGGGATGATAGGTAGGAGATGCTGTGTTGGGGTTCCGGGGATGAGCCCTTAATGTGATCAGATTCAGTCTCAACAGGCGTTGTAAAGCTTGAAACAGCGACATGTTGAGCTGGGTGAATTGCCTCCTGGGCTTGTCTGGCTGAAGCTGGTGAAGTTGCTGCTGAGTTTGTGACCCTGAATCCATTTGAGGAGCTCTCCCCTTATCTCCTTGTCTCAAAGATGGTTGAATGATGACTGGCTCTTTACCCTTAGGCGTTTGCCCCAGTTGGTTACCCTGAAGCAGTTGGTTGATGAGAACTCCGAGCTCTTCTTGTCTTTGAGATAAGCCTTGAATGATAGTCACCTGCCCCAGCATCTGGGCTTTCATTGCATCCACTTCAGCTTGCAGATGTTTCAGCCGTTCGTCCTCAGCGCTATTCCTGACCAAAGTCCCCATGAGAAGTGTTCTCAGCTCCTCCTGTCCCTTGGATAGATTCAGGAGGATTTCCCCGAACCGAGTCTCTTGAGCATGGAAGTCCTGGTTATCTTGTTGGGAAGCCATTGCTGAAATAGACAGCGAGAAAGGTAAGTGACCTGCAACAAGGGTACCTGTAATGCAATGATATGTATGATATGCATGCAATGTTTTCAAGGACCTCGCGAGGAGCTCTCCCCTTATCTCCTTGTCTCAAAGATGGTTGAATGATGACTGGCTCTTTACCCTTAGACGTTTGCCCCAGTTTGTTACCCTGAAGCAGTTGGTTGATGAGAACTCCGAGCTCTTATTGTCTTTGAGCTAAGCCTTGAATGATAGTCACCTGCCCCAGCATCTGGGCTTTCATTGCATCCACTTCAGCTTGCAGATGTTTCAGCCGTTCGTCCTCAGCGCTATTCCTGACCAAAGTCCCCATGAGAAGTGTTCTCAGCTCCTCCTGTCCCTTGGATAGATTCAGGAGGATTTCCCCGAACCGAGTCTCTTGAGCATGGAAGTCCTGGTTATCTTGTTGGGAAGCCATTGCTGAAATAGACAGCGAGAAAGGTAAGTGACCTGCAACAAGGGTACCTGTAATGCAATGATATGTATGATATGCATGCAATGTTTTCAAGGACCTCGCGGGGTAAATAGGAAATTTGTTAGCATTTGGGTCCGGTAGCTTGATTGAAGGAACTGCATATTATTGAGAGTCCTTCTTCAAAAGGGTCAAAGTCTCACCATATCCAATGGGTCATAGCCCCTGACTCAGATCCTTAACCTAGCTAGAGGAAAATAAATCCCCTTTTGCCCCTTGTTAGATATTCTAGTTCATCATGACCTGCATCACAAGCCCTTGAGATCCTTGAAATGGGTTAGGATGTATGCAATGGTATGATGTTATGGTATGCATGGAGTGATGTAAGTAAACCCTGTTATGAGTCCCAATTAAGGACTATAAACAAAACCTGCAAGAAACTTAGTACACTCTGTTATGAGTCCCAATTAAGGACTATAAACAAAACCTGCAAGAAACTTAGTAAACCCTGTTATGAGTCCCAATTAAGGGCTATAAACAAAACTTGCAAGTAGTTCATGTGTCAGATAATAAGCATGCAAATAGGCAAGTACGAAGGCACACAAGTCACACAAGAGAAGCCCTTAGAGTTTAGGCCAGCATGGGGTCTAGGTGTTACCCTCTTTCAGTTTGTTGGTTCATACTTGTCCTACCAAAAGTAACCGGGTTCTTAGAGGATCCCAATATCATTGACTACCCTCAATCGGTCATAACTCCAGCATCGCAATCTTTTCTTGCGGCCAGAGCCATCACGAGAGTTTAGCCTCAATGGGCGTAGCATGCTGCTACTGTTCTAATGGCCAAGTTGTGTCATTTAAGGTTCTAAGGTCTGCTGGTGCTTAATGACTCCTCAGAAGACCCATATTCTCCTCGTTGCAACACAAGGGATATCGGTACAGACCAAGGTGCCACACCAACGTAGCCACTGCTTCACCCGTGTCATTCTACGCCGGACAGGTCCCTCACAGCTTATGCTACCTAAACAGGGTATCCCCAGATCCGGGTTAGGATCTATGTAACTCCCATGCAACCCACAATTTAAAGCAAGCAAATCAATACAATTGAAAACACAGTTATGAACTATCCTAAGGTACACCTCACTTTAATCATCTCCCCAGCAGAGTCGCCAGTTCTGTGATCGGTGGATCTGGAACTGACTGTTTAACGCTGGTTCGCGAAATGTCGCGGAAGCAAGAGTCGCCACCGTCTTTTATTTTCTCCAAATGGAAAGGACAAAAGCACAGAAAAATTCCTTATAGAGATAGTTTCTCGGTTCGGGAGGTAGATTATAGAAAGGGAAGGTGTTAGCACCCTTTCTATCCGTGGTTATCCACGGGCTCTTAGATACTTGCTCATTTGTGTTTTCAAAATGGTTTGTTTGCTTTTCAACTGTGGGTTTTAAAAAAGTTCTTTGAAAATTTCAGTTCGACTCTTGTATCGGTCCTCAAGAGTGTTTGAAAAATTGCTTTCGAAAGCTTTTTGAAAAGGTGTCGGTGTGAAAAGTATTTTTTGATTTGTCTTGAAATTAGAGCAAGTATCTAGAGTCGTCTACCTACCCTAAGGAATTCGTCTGTGTAAATGTCCTTAAAGTAGTGCCATCCCATTATTGAGATGTAGGTGGCACCACCGTTGGAGGTGTTCGGGTCAATTCGAGGGTTCGGGACATGGTGATCACCGGAGCAATAGGAAGACACCATAGAAGCTACCCTCATGCCATGTTCATGGACATGAGGACTTACTAAAACATCCTCTACTCGACGACCACCTTTTCGAGGGGCAAGGCAACAGTGAGATGTACCCTAGGGGTGGTGTGTGATTTGTGTGTCGTTTTCATTTATGTTTATCTTATTCATGCATTGGTGATCTACGCGTTGCTTTTATTTTTGACATTCATTCTTTCATGCAATAGTTAACAGTTAAAAGTTGCGGGAATTGAAAGTCCTACACTATTACAAAGGCGCGGGTCTACATCGCCAAATAAATCCAAGACCCAATTTGAAATAAAATAGAAATGCGGAAAAGATAAATGTCTAATTAAGCTATTACATGGCTTTGGGAGAATTACATGAATATTCACAAAAAGAAATAAAAATGCGAAGAGAATTAAAGTCGGGAATGCGAGGGCATTGGACCCTTTTAAGGAAATTAAATTACAATTATGAAATTAATTAAATTTAATGAAAAAAAAGAGAAGTTATTTTTTTTGAGTTTTTGTATTTATGGATTTTAATGAGAATTAAATTGGAATTAAAACCTAATTCTAACTATTTTTAATTTATTAAAAAAAATGTTAAAATTAAACCTAAAATTAACCTAATTATTTACATGGCAATTTATTTACAAAAATAACATTTAATAATTAATTATGGTGAAAGAAAAGAAAAAGAATAAAAAACTTAAAACCCTAATTTTACATTTTTAGTTTATTAAGAAAAGTATTAGAATTAAACCTAGAATTAAAAAAGCTAAATTAATTAATAAGATTTATTTACAAAATAACATTAAATAAAATATATTCTTATTTTTGTCTTTCTGATTTTTTTTATTTATATTTAAAAGATCAATTTTATGGAATTAAATAAAATAGAGAAAAGAATTAAAATAACTAATAGAAAAGAATAAAAGAAATAGAGAAAAGAATGCAAACATGGGGGGTTTGTAGGCCCATTTGGAGGTATGATCAGCAGGAATTTGGCCCATTGAAGCTTGGCCTGGTTGACTTTTCAGTGCGCGTGTGGCATGGTCAATGGAGGTGTATGATGGACCTCTCATCCTGGCTTTTGATTTGATCTTAGTGGCCATGTGGCACGCTTGGATAGTGAACGTATGGTGGACGTCTGGGCTTGTGGAGTACCTGAATGTATTGCAAAGAAAAATAACAAGAATATGGGGGGACCTGGGATTCGAACCCAGGTCCTATTGCTTACCAAGCCAATGCCTTGCCAGCTGCGCTGTTGTGTTACTTTGTTAATATAATGAGACGTGAATAATAAAAGAGAGAAAAGACTAGTTAGTGGGATAACTAAAAAGAGCGCCAATTATTTGAATCAACCAATTGCAGTCCAACACGCATCATCTTCTCCACTCGCTTATGCATTTGCTCGAAAAAACAAAACAAGATTGCGGGGGTTTTAAACCCCCACTACATGACATATGAAAAAATAGCGAATAGGCCGTCGTTGATCATAAATTGATCGCGAGGCATATAATCGATTAGTCACGAGCTTCTGATTTCAATGGCGTGGGTCTCGTGTCTCAATTTTTCCTGAAGAGGAAACCCCAAATTTTGCAACTCTGAAACCCTAGCAAGCTTCAATGGTAATTTCATGTATAAAGCACGAAAACTCAATTAAATGATATGGTTAGCTTTAGAATGATTAACTTAATATAAATCAAGCATTAGAAATTGAAAATAACGCATGAATCATGAGACATGAACATGAAAAAGTTATGAACAGGACGGGTTCGTCCTACCAATTCCTCGCGTTAGAAGCAATGGTTTTGATCCAGAAACGTTCCTTGAGGCCTCAGGAATGCAATGGGATTGTTCTCTTGCCTTGAAACGCTTTCGAATCGTGTTTTCAGTTTTGAAAATTTCACAAAAATTGCAAAGTTTGTTTTGGTTCTTAGGCGCAGCTTTCTGGTCATTTGCATTAGGTTTAGCTTCTAACTTATATGAGGGATGAATTAGGGTAACAATTTGAGCCAATACCCTTTGCATTGATGAAAGAAATATTTGATTTTCAATGAATATTTTCAAATCTTTTTCATGTGTTTTTGATTCCAATCATGGCCAAATCCTTCCTTTTTTGATGTGCACGAATCTTCAATGACCAATGGGAGCAAATGCTGCATAAAAAGATTCACATACATTTGTTTTAGTATTTTTTCCATATTTTATTTAATTAAATGAATTAATTGTGATTAAAAATTCAAATAAATAATAAAAATGATGAAATAAATCCCCTTTGGGCCAAATGGTCGTTCATAGCCTTTGGATGATGAATCTTGGAAGAAAATGTGGCCCATTAGCAATTTTGAGGCACTTGAAGTAAAGTTGACTTTTCAAAATTCCCAAAAATTTCCCAACTTCCACAAGGCATATCTTGCTCAATTTTTAAGATTTGATCATGTTCTTAGACATTTTGGAAAGGTATTGAAGTCCTCTAACCCATGCCTCCGGTCCCATGTCATTTTGATTTACCAATCTCAAGTTATGGTCTTTGACTTAAAGTGCCTTTTTGTTGACTTTTGAAAATGACCTATAATGTTGAAATTGATAACATTTTGTGAGAGCATTTCTTGGACTTGAAGTGTGAAGAGGAGTTGTAGGAAATGTCTTTCTCTTAAAAATGAGCTTTGGATGGAGTTTTTCTGATAATCCATGTGGAAGTTATGCCTTGGTCAAGTTACAGTTGACTTTTTCACCTGTCCAAATATGGAAACTTTTGCATCTTGAGACTTTTTGAGCCAAGCTTTGAGAATCATGATCAAGAATTGATCAAATGATGTTTGTGGCTTCAAAATAAGATGTTTGCTGAAATGTTGATGGTAACTTCGCTAGGGATACCATTGTTGTGTTGGAAGTTTTAATAGACTTCGCTGGGGATAAGAAGACTTCGCCGAGGACGATCTTCTCGTGGCTTTTGGCTGAGGATAACCCAGTTATATCCTGGTAGGGAAATAACCCTTTGAATAAAGCCGGGAGACACGTTCGGGCTCTGCGGGGATAAGCTTCCAGAATCTACTTGGGATAAGCTTACTGCTTGGGGAGATGATTCAACCTTTCCTGAGGGAATCTTGATTGGACTCTCCTGGGGATATTTTGAACTAATATCGGGGAAGTGACTATGTTGAATGTTTGATATACCGCCAGGGAACAATCTTTAGGTCAAGACTGCCGGGGATGCTTGTTTAAGAATGTCTGTATATCGTGCTGGGGAATGTTGAGATCTGCGGGGGATACCCAACTTCCTTAAGACTGATAGTATAGCTTTGCCTGGGGCGAGTGCATGGACTTGCTGGCTCACTCTCTGGGGACTTAAGGTATCTTGGTTGTTCTTCAGCTGAACTTACCTTGGTACCTTGGTGGATGGAGCAATTAGATCGTTTGGACAACTCATCATTGCCCCTGTTTCTGAGGTGGGAGAGGAATACCTGTGAGGTGCTGATAGTTGTTGATGGAAAATCCTTCTTCTGGTAGGCAGGTGACAAGATGACAGGACATAGTCGTACGTTTTGATCCCTAACTTTTGCCTGGACCGCCCTTTCGGGTTTTCAGTCCACCGGGATACCCATTTTTGCCCAAGCCGCCTTTTCAGGTTTTCGACTTGCCGGGTGTACAGATTTTTTCATTTCATCCCTTATTTTTGCCCGAACCCTTTTGGTTCGCCGGGAAGCCCTTATTTTTGCCTAGGTGTGTCGACCTAGTGGGTCTTTGATTATGCGTAGTATTCTTTTCGACTATATCCATGCTCTCAGAATGTAGGGAGTTGCCCCTGTTAGAAGTGTTTTGCCATGCCACCAGAAGATGTTTGATTAGGCAAGATTCGTTGCTGGAATTCCCCAAGTGACTCAGGCGGAGATTTGTCCCAAGCTGGTTGGCCTTTTGAGAGATTCTCCGAATCTTGACTTAACTGCCCCAGATGATGGACAATAGTCATGCCATGCCCCTTCATTGGAAGTGCCTTTGTTCACTAGGCTTTCATCGTGCGAATTTCCCTGCTGTTCAAACAAATAGTCATATGCAAACAATGTTATATCAAAAATGCAAAGGTTATGTCTGTCTTGAAGATTTTGAAAATGCATTCTTTTTCATAAAACAAGTGAATGTTTGTAAAACGTGATGTCAACTTCGTATTTACCGTAGGCCTTAAGGAGTCAGGATACCTTTCGTAACAGTATGCTTTCGAACTAACCCATGCTTCAGCTAGGACTTTTTAAGGGTTATAACGTGGCCTGGTTCACGGTTTAAGAAACAAAGGATAAAGGCTCAAATTATTTGTATCCACCCGCTCTTCGTGATGTTCTTCAAACCTAAACTCAGCTGATCGTGCGTTAGACCTTGTTTGAGTCTTTGCTTTGATATTCCAGTGATGGTTCGGATATTGACAGTTTATTTGGGAATAGGCAGTCATTTCCTTTTTTTTGTCGAGGGTTTGTAGGACCTTTTTTTTTTTTGATTTTGTGATCCCTATTTTTTGCCTGAACTGTCTCCTTTTTTGGAATTACAGTCAGCGGGATGCCCCAGCTTCGTAAGTCTCCTTCATAGGTTTTTTGACTTATTGGGTTTTTTATTTTATTTTGTGAAGTAATGACTGCCTTTCTTGATTATTCGGAACCATCACTGTCTTTCTTTGTTTTGTAAGGACCTCTTTGGGCGCCATTCGTTATGCACTTGGATCAACTGAGAAAACTACCCTGCCCCAGGTTATGATTAAGGGTTTTAATTTTCGAAAAGAAAAACTCCTACTTCTTTGGCTCAAAGGGGTTGACGAGGGATTATCTTCCTTATAACTCCAGTGTTTAGGGATTGAAACAATGCCTGTACCTCATCAACGGGGTCTGTTCAAAAGCATACTGTAAAGATCGTGGTATCGTTTTCGTCATCCTCCCTCAAGAGGCTTAGAATTATTAATCAAGCGTTGATCATCAGAAAAAATATGAAAATAATTTGCATATAGTGAATACGAATATATTGCTTCAAAACAGACGTATGCAATGCATTAATGGAATAACAACGTTTGACATGAGTAAATGTTTGAACAAAAGAAAATTACAACTTGAAAATCCTAATGAACAAAAGTCTTTTCATCTTCAGGGCTTGTCACTTCAAATTGTGAGCCTTGGAGGGATGGTAGAAAAACTCAGCCTGACCATCTTGTGTGAATTCCAATGCTCCTTCATCAATCAGGTCCTGGATCTTGTTCTTCAGAGCCCAACACTCATTTGTATCATGTCCTGGACTGGCAGAGTGGTAGGCACACCTTTTATTGGGATGATAGGTAGGAGATGCTGTGTTGGGGTTCCGAGGATGAGCCCTTAATGTGATCAGATTCAGTCTCAACAGGCGTTGTAAAGCTTGAAATAGCGACATGTTGAGCTGGGTGAATTGCCTCCTGGGCTTGTCTGGCTGAAGCTGGTGAAGTTGCTGCTGAGTTTGTGACCCTGAAGCCATTTGAGGAGCTCTCCCCTTATCTCCTTGTCTCAAAGATGGTTGAATGATGACTGGCTCTTTACCCTTAGACGTTTGCCCCAGTTGGTTACCCTGAAGCAGTTGGTTGATGAGAACTCCGAGCTCTTCTTGTCTTTGAGATAAGCCTTGAATGATAGTCACCTGCCCCAACATCTGGGCTTTCATTGCATCCACTTCAGCTTGCAGATGTTTCAGCCGTTCGTCCTCAGCGCTATTCCTGACCAAAGTCCCCATGAGAAGTGTTCTCAGCTCCTCCTGTCCCTTGGATAGATTCAGGAGGATTTCCCCGAACCGAGTCTCTTGAGCATGGAAGTCCTGGTTATCTTGTTGGGAAGCCATTGCTGAAATAGACAGCGAGAAAGGTAAGTGACCTGCAACAAGGGTACCTGTAATGCAATGATATGTATGATATGCATGCAATGTTTTCAAGGACCTCGCAGGGTAAACAGGAAATTTGTTAGCATTTGGGTCCGGTAGCTTGATTGAAGGAACTGCATATTATTGATAGTCCTTCTTCAAAAGGGTCAAAGGCTCACCATATCCAATGGGTCATAGCCCCTGACTCAGATCCTTAACCTGGCTAGAGGAAAATAAATCCCCTTTTGCCCCTTGCTAGATATTCTAGTTCATCATGACCTGCATCACAAGCCCTTGAGATCCTTGAAATGGGTTAGGATGTATGCAATGGTATGATGTTATGGTATGCATGGATTGATGTAAGTAAACCCTGTTATGAGTCCCAATTAAGGACTATAAACAAAACCTGCAAGAAACTCAGTACACTCTGTTATGAGTCCCAATTAAGGACTATAAACAAAACCTGCAAGAAACTTAGTAAACCCTGTTATGAGTCCCAATTAAGGGCTATAAACAAAACCTGCAAGTAGTTCATGTGTCAGATAATAAGCATGCAAGTAGGCAAGTACGAAGGCACACAAGTCACACAAGAGAAGCCCTTAGAGTTTAGGCCAGCATGGGGTCTAGGTGTTACCCTCTTTCAGTTTGTTGGTTCATACCTGTCCTACCAAAAGTAACCGGGTTCTTAGAGGATCCCAATATCATTGACTACCCTCAATCGGTCATAACTCCAGCATCGCAATCTTTTCTTGCGGCCAGAACCATCACGAGAGTTTAGCCTCAATGGGCGTAGCATGCTGCTACTGTTCTAATTGCCAAGTTGTGTCATTTAAGGTTCTAAGGTATGTTGGTGCTTAATGACTCCTCAGAAGACCCATATTCTCCTCGTTGCAACACAAGGGATATCGGTACAGACCAAGGTGCCACACCAACGTAGCCACTGCTTCACCCGTGTCGGTCTACGCCGGACAGGTCCCTCACAGCTTATGCTACCTAAACAGGGTATCCCCAGATCCGGGTTAGGATCTATGTAACTCCCATGCAACCCACAATTTTAAGCAAGCAAATCAATACAATTGAAAACACAATTAAGAACTATCCTAAGGTACACCTCACTTTAATCATCTCCCCAGCAGAGTCGCCAGTTCTGTGATCGGTGGATCTGGAACTGACTGTTTAACGCTGGTTCGCGAAATGTCGCGGAAGCAAGAGTCGCCACCGTCTTTTATTTTCTCCAAATGGAAAGGACAAAAACACAGAAAAATTCCTTATAGAGATAGTTTCTCGGTTCGGGAGGTAGATTATAGAAAGGGAAGGTGTTAGCACCCTTTCTATCCGTGGTTATCCACGGGCTCTTAGATACTTGCTCATTTGTGTTTTCAAAATGGTTTGTTTGCTTTTCAACTGTGGGTTTTAAAAAAGTTCTTTGAAAATTTCAGTTCGACTCTTGTATCGGTCCTCAAGAGTGTTTGAAAAATTGCTTTCGAAAGCTTTTTGAAAAGATGTCGGTGTGAAAAGTATTTTTTGATTTGTCTTGAAATTAGAGCAAGTATCTAGAGTCGTCTACCTACCCTAAGGAATCCGTCTGTGTAAATATCCTTAAAGTAGTGCCATCCCATCATTGAGAGGTAGGTGGCACCACCGTTGGAGGTGTTCGGGTCAATTCGAGGGTTCGGGACATGGTGATCACCGGAGCAATAGGAAGACACCTTAGAAGCTACCCTCATGCCATGTTCATGGACATGAGGACTTACTAAAACGTCCTCTACTCGACGACCACCTTTTCGAGGGGCAAGGCAACAGTGAGATGTACCCTAGGGGTGGTGTGTGATTTGTGTGTCGTTTTCATTTATGTTTATCTTATTTATGCATTGGTGATCTACGCGTTGCTTTTATTTTTGACATTCATTCTTTCATGCAATAGTTAACAGTTAAAAGTTGCGGGAATTGAAAGTCCTACGCTATTACAAAGGCGCGGGTCTACATCGCCAAATAAATCCAAGACCCAATTTGAAATAAAATAGAAATGCGGAAAAGATAAATGTCTAATTAAGCTATTACATGGCTTTGGGAGAATTACATGAATATTCACAAAAAGAAATAAAAATGCGAAGAGAATTAAAGTCGGGAATGCGAGGGCGTTGGACCCTTTTAAGGAAATTAAATTACAATTATGAAATTAATTAAATTTAATGAAAAAAAAGAGAAGTTATTTTTTTTGAGTTTTTGTATTTATGGATTTTAATGAGAATTAAATTGGAATTAAAACCTAATTCTAACTATTTTTAATTTATTAAAAAAAATGTTAAAATTAAACCTAAAATTAACCTAATTATTTACATGGCAATTTATTTACAAAAATAATATTTAATAATTAATTATGGTGAAAGAAAAGAAAAAGAATAAAAAACTTAAAACCCTAATTTTACATTTTTAGTTTATTAAGAAAAGTATTAGAATTAAACCTAGAATTAAAAAAGCTAAATTAATTAATGAGATTTATTTACAAAATAACATTAAATAAAATATATTCTTATTTTTGTCTTTCTGATTTTTTTTATTTATATTTAAAAGATCAATTTTATGGAATTAAATAAAATAGAGAAAAGAATTAAAATAACTAATAGAAAAGAATAAAAGAAATAGAGAAAAGAATGCAAACATGGGGGGTTTGTAGGCCCATTTGGAGGTATGATCAGCAAGAATTTGGCCCATTGAAGCTTGGCCTGGTTGACTTTTCAGTGCGCGTGTGGCATGGTCAATGGAGGTGTATGATGGACCTCTCATCCTGGCTTTTGATTTGATCTTAGTGGCCATGTGGCACGCTTAGACAGTGAACGTATGGTGGACGTCTGGGCTTGTGGAGTACCTGAATGTATTGCAAAGAAAAATAACAAGAATATGGGGGGACCTGGGATTCGAACCCAGGTCCTATTGCTTACCAAGCCAATGCCTTGCCAGCTGCGCTGTTGTGTTACTTTGTTAATATAATGAGACGTGAATAATAAAAGAGAGAAAAGACTAGTTAGTGGGACAACTAAAAAGAGCGCCAATTATTTGAATCAACCAATTGCAGTCCAACACGCATCATCTTCTCCACTCGCTTCTGCATTTGCCTGAAAAAACAAAACAAGATTGCGGGGGTTTTAAACCCCCACTACATGACATATGAAAAAATAGCGAATAGGCCGTCGTTGATCATAAATTGATCGCGAGGCATAGAATCGATTAGTCACGAGCTTCTGATTTCAATGGCGTGGGTCTCGTGTCTCAATTTTTCCTGAAGAGGAAACCCCTAATTTTGCAACTCTGAAACCCTAGCAAGCTTCAATGGTAATTTCATGTATAAAGCATGAAAACTCAATTAAATGATATGGTTAGCTTTAGAATGATTAACTTAATATAAATCATGCATTAGAAATTGAAAATAACGCATGAATCATGAGACATGAACATGAAAAAAGTTATGAACAGGACAGGTTCGTCCTACCAATTCCTCGCGTTAGAAGCAATGGTTTTGATCCAGAAACGTTCCTTGAGGCCTCAGGAATGCAATGGGATTGTTCTCTTGCCTTGAAATGCTTTGGAATCGTGTTTTCAGTTTTGAAAATTTCACAAAAATTGCAAAGTTTGTTTTGGTTCTTAGGCGCAGCTTTCTGGTCGTTTGCATTAGGTTTAGCTTCTAACTTATATGAGGGATGAATTAGGGTAACAATTTGAGCCAAAACCCTTTGCATTGATGAAAGAAATATTTGATTTTCAATGAATATTTTCAAATCTTTTTCATGTGTTTTTGATTCCAATCATGGCCAAATCCTTCCTTTTTTGATGTGCACGAATCTTCAATGACCAATGGGAGCAAATGCTGCATAAAAAGATTCACATACATTTGTTTTAGTATTTTTTCCATATTTTATTTAATTAAATGAATTAATTGTGATTAAAAATTCAAATAAATAATAAAAATGATGAAATAAATCCCCTTTGGGCCAAATGGTCGTGCATAGCCTTTGGATGATGAATCTTGGAAGAAAATGTGGCCCATTAGCAATTTTGAGGCACTTGAAGTAAAGTTGACTTTTCAAAATTCCCAAAAATTTCCCAACTTCCACAAGGCATATCTTGCTCAATTTTTAAGCTTTGATCATGTTCTTAGACATTTTGGAAAGGTCTTGAAGTCCTCTAACCAATGCCTTTGGTCCCATGTCATTTGGATTTACCAATCTCAAGTTATGGTCTTTGACTTAAAGTGCCTTTTTGTTGACTTTTGAAAATGACCTATAATGTTGAAATTGATAACTTTTTGTGAGAGCATTTCTTGGACTTGAAGTGTGAAGAGGAGTTGTAGGAAATGTCTTTCTATTAAAAATGAGCTTTGGATGGAATTTTTCTGATAATCCATGTGGAAGTTATGCCTTGGTCAAGTTACAGTTGACTTTTTCACCTGTCCAAATATGGAAACTTTTGCATCTTGAGACTTTTTGAGCCAAGCTTTGAGAGTCATGATCAAGAATTGATCAAATGATGTTTGTGGCTTCAAAATAAGATGTTGACCAAAAATTTTGACTTTTGACTGTCAAATGACCATTTTGCCCCTGCAGTTGACTGTAGGGCAATTAGGGTTTTTGACTGTGCAATTTTGTGCTGTAATTCTTGAAACTTGGTATGAGGATGTTTGACCATGTTTATAGGCATGTGGGACTTGATTGGACCCTTGGAAACTTCTATTTCTTTGTCAGAACCAAAACCCTAGTTTTTGACTGCTAGGAGGCCCTTGAACTGTGCAACCTTTGGGGAGATTTTGAAGCATGGTCTTTGCAAATCTTGAAGAATATTGGAGGGCAAATTTTGGGGTACAACAGTTGCCCCTGTTCAATCTTCTTAAACCTGAGGATGTAGATTGGCTGACGTGCCTTTCGTAATCCGAAGGTGGAAGATGATTGAACACTAGAGTGCCCAGAAATTTGCGCTCACATAGTAGTGTGATGTGGGGAATGGGCTTACAGATGCCATTTGGAGATTGATGGATAGGATGATGGGCTTATAGATGCCATGCTAAGAGGTGATGGATAGGTGGATGGGCTTATAGATGCCATCTGGGCGTCGATCGCGTAAGAGATTCCTTGGCGAGAACTTACGTACTTGAAAAAGAAAATGAGTACCTGGTCTGTTACAGGAGCTGGTCTTCAAACTCTTATGTAGGTGTGCCCTGACTGGTTACAGGAATTGAATATGGAGCTTCAAAAGGTGATGAATGAACCAGGGATGGTTATTACCTCAACGGGACAGTGAGAGAACCTTGGGCGATTACTACCTCAACAGGAACGCTGAGAGAACCTCAGATGATTACTACCTCAACAGGAACACTGAGAGAATCTTGGGGCGATTACTACCTCCACAGTAACGGGGAGAGAACCATAGGCGACTTCAACCTCAACAGTAACGGGGAGAGAACCATAGGCGACTTCAACCTCAACAGTAACGCTGAGAGAATCTTGGGCGACTTCAACCTCAACAGTAACACTGAGAGAATCTTGGATATCTTCTACTGAGTCTTCATCAGGAAAATCTTTTAGGGATCGATTTAACTGGACTAGAGAAGGCCTTTGACTGGATAAGAAACAGGAAAATCTTAGGGTCGATTTAACTGAACCGGTCTAGGTCTTGAAATCTTCAACTGGATAAGAATCAGGGAGATCTTAGGGTCGATCTGACTGAACCAGAGAAGGCCTTTGACAGGGTAAGCATCAGGAAAATCATAGGGTCGATTTAACTGAACCGGTCAAGGTCTTGGAATCTTCAACTGGATAAGAAACAGGGAGATCTTAGGGTCGATCTGACTGAACCAGAGAAGGCCTTTGACTGGATAAGAAACAGAAAAATCTTAGGGTCGATTTAACTGAACCGGACAAGGTCTTGGAATCTTCAACTGGATAAGAAACAGGGAGATCTTAGGGTCGATCTGACTGAACCAGAGAAGGCCTTTGACTGGATAAGAAACAGAAAAATCTTAGGGTCGATTTAACTGAACCGGACAAGGTCTTGAAATATCTTCAACTGGATAAGAAACAGGGAGATCTTAGGGTCGATCTGACTGAACCAGAGAAGGTCTTTGACTGGATAAGAAACAGGAAAATCTTAGGTTCGATTTAACTGAACCAGACTAAAGTCTTGAAATATATCTGAGAACTTAACTGGGTCTTTCCTGCAAGGTAAAGGTCAGTCATATGCAATGCGTGATATGGATCAAGCAATGATGTTCTCAACATAAATGAGATTTGTAAGATATGATGCGTATATGCATGCTATAATGTATGAAAATGTGATGTTTATGAATGTATCTTTTTCGTCTAGGAAAATAAATCCTTGACGGGTGCCGGGAAGTCACTCCTGGGCTAATGTTGGAGAATAGATCTTGGTTTCCACTGGGGATGATAGTTGCAAGAGTACCGGTAGGAGAAGATAACTCCGTTGGGGAATAAACTTGGCGAATGGATTATTCTGCGGGGAGAAAAGTACTCTAGTGATCTTGCTGGAGAACAATACTCTGTGGGGAGGAGATGTACTTTGCTGAAATGTTGATGGTAACTTCGCTAGGGATACCATTGTTGTGTTGGAAGTTTTAATAGACTTCGCTGGGGATAAGAAGACTTCGCCGAGGACGATCTTCTCGTGGCTTTTGGCTGAGGATAACCCAATTATATCCTGGTAGGGAAATAACCCTTTGAATAAAGCCGGGAGACGCGTTCGGGCTCTGCGGGGATAAGCTTCCAGAATCTACTGGGGATAAGCTTACTGCTTGGGGAGATGATTCAACCTTTCCTGGGGGAATCTTGATTGGACTCTCCTGGGGATATTTTGAACTAATATTGGGGAAGTGACTCCGTTGAATGTTTGATATACTGCCGGGGAACAATCTTTAGGTCAAGACTGCCGGGGATGCTTGTTTAAGAATGTCTGTATATCGTGCTGGGGAATGTTGAGATATGCGGGGGATACCCAACTTCCTTAAGACTGATAGTATAGCTTTGCCTGGGGCGAGTGCATGGACTTGCTGGCTCACTCTCTGGGGACTTAAGGTATCTTGGTTGTTCTTCAGCTGAACTTACCTTGGTACCTTGGTGGATGGAGCAATTAGATCGTTTGGACAACTCATCATTGCCCCTGTTTCTGAGGTGGGAGAGGAATACCTGTGAGGTGCTGATAGTTGTTGATGGAGAATCCTTCTTCTGGTAGGCAGGTGACAAGATGACAGGACATAGTCGTACGTTTTGATCCCTAACTTTTGCCTGGACCGCCCTTTCGGGTTTTCAGTCCACCGGGATACCCATTTTTGCCCAAGCCGCCTTTTCAGGTTTTCGACTTGCCGGGTGTACAGATTTTTTCATTTCATCCCTTATTTTTGCCCGAACCCTTTTGGTTCGCCGGGAAGCCCTTATTTTTGCCTAGGTGTGTCGACCTAGCGGGTCTTTGATTACGCGTAGTATTCTTTTCGACTATATCCATGCTCTCAGAATGTAGGGAGTTGCCCCTGTTAGAAGTGTTTTGCCATGCCACCAGAAGATGTTTGATCAGGCAAGATTCGTTGCTGGAATGCCCCAAGTGACTCAGGCGGAGATTTGTCCCAAGCTGGTTGGCCTTTTGAGAGATTCTCCGAATCTTGACTTAACTGCCCCAGATGATGGACAATAGTCATGCCATGCCCCTTGATTGGAAGTGCCTTTGTTCACTAGGCTTTCATCGTGCGAATTTCCCTGCTGTTCAAACAACTAGTCATATGCAAACAATGTTATATAAAAAATGCAAAGCTTATGTCTGTCTTGAAGATTTTGAAAATGCATTCTTTTTCATAAAACAAGTGAATGTTTGTAAAACGTGATGTCAACTCCGTATTTACCGTAGGCCTTAAGGAGTCAGGATACCTTTCGTAACAGTATGCTTTCGAACTAACCCATGCTTCAGCTAGGACTTTTTAAGGGTTATAACATGTCCTGGTTCACGGTTTAAGAAACAAAGGATAAATGCTCAAATTATTTGTACCCACCCGCTCTTCGTGATGTTCTTCAAACCTAAACTCAGCTGATCGTGCGTTAGACCTTGTTTGAGTCTTTGCTTTGATATTCCAGTGATGGTTCGGATATTTACAGTTTATTTGGGAATAGGCAGTCATTTCCTTTTTTTTTTGTCGAGGGTTTGTAGGACCTTTTTTTTTTCATTTTGTGATCCCTATTTTTTGCCTGAACTGTCTCCTTTTTTGGAATTACAGTCAGCGGGATGCCCCAGCTTCGTAAGTCTCCTTCATAGGTTTTTTGACTTATTGGGTTTTTTATTTTATTTTGTGAAGTAATGACTGCCTTTCTTGATTATTCGGAACCATCACTGTCTTTCTTTGTTTTGTAAGGACCTCTTTGGGCGCCATTTGTTATGCACTTGGATAAACTGAGAAAACTACCCTGCCCCAGGTTATGATTAAGGGTTTTAATTTTCGAAAAGAAAAACTCCTACTTCTTTGGCTCAAAGGGGTTGACGAGGGATTATCTTCCTTATAACTCCAGTGTTTAGGGATTGAAACAATGCCTGTACCTCATCAACGGGGTCTGTTCAAAAGCATACTGTAAAGATCGTGGTATCGTTTTTGTCATCCTCCCTCAAGAGGCTTAGAATTATTAATCGAGCGTTGATCATCAGAAAAAATATTAAAATAATTTGCATATAGTGAATACGAATATATTGCTTCAAAACAGACGTATGCAATGCATTAATGGAATAACAACGTTTGACATGAGTAAATGTTTGAACAAAAGAAAATTACAACTTGAAAATCCTAATGAACAAAAGTCTTTTCATCTCCAAGGCTTGTCACTTCAAATGGTGAGCCTTGGAGGGATGGTAGAAAAACTCAGCCTGACCATCTTGTGTGAATTCCAATGCTCCTTCATCAATCAGGTCCTGGATCTTGTTCTTCAGAGCCCAACACTCATTTGTATCATGTCCTGGACTGGCAGAGTGGTAGGCACACCTTTTATTGGGATGATAGGTAGGAGATGCTGTGTTGGGGTTCCGGGGATGAGCCCTTAATGTGATCAGATTCAGTCTCAACAAGCGTTGTAAAGCTTGAAACAGCGACATGTTGAGCTGGGTGAATTGCCTCCTGGGCTTGTCTGGCTGAAGCTGGTGAAGTTGCTGCTGAGTTTGTGACCCTGAAGCCATTTAAGGAGCTCTCCCCTTATCTCCTTGTCTCAAAGATGGTTGAATGATGACTGGCTCTTTACCCTTAAACGTTTGCCCCAGTTGGTTACCCTGAAGCAGTTGGTTGATGAGAACTCCGAGCTCTTATTGTCTTTGAGCTAAGCCTTGAATGATAGTCACCTGCCCCAGCATCTGGGCTTTCATTGCATCCACTTCAGCTTGCAGATGTTTCAGTCGTTCGTCCTCAGCGCTATTCCTGACCAAAGTCCCCATGAGAAGTGTTCTCAGCTCCTCCTGTCCCTTGGATAGATTCAGGAGGATTTCCCCGAACCGAGTCTTTTGAGCATGGAAGTCCTGGTTATCTTATTGGGAAGCCATTGCTGAAATAGACAGCGAGAAAGGTAAGTGACCTGCAACAAGGGTACCTGTAATGCAATGATATGTATGATATGCATGCAATGTTTTCAAGGACCTCGCGGGGTAAACAGGAAATTTGTTAGCATTTGGGTCCGGTAGCTTGATTGAAGGAACTGCATATTATTGAGAGTCCTTCTTCAAAAGGGTCAAAGGCTCACCATATCCAGTGGGTCATAGCCCTTGACTCAGATCCTTAACCTGGCTAGAGGAAAATAAATCCCCTTTTGCCCCTTGCTAGATATTCTAGTTCATCATGACCTGCATCATAAGCCCTTGAGATCCTTGAAATGGGTTAGGATGTATGCAATGGTATGATGTTATGGTATGCATGGAGTGATGTAAGTAAACCCTGTTATGAGTCCCAATTAAGGACTATAAACAAAACCTGCAAGAAACTCAGTACACTCTGTTATGAGTCCCAATTAAGGACTATAAACAAAACCTGCAAGAAACTTAGTAAACCCTGTTATGAGTCCCAATTAAGGGCTATAAACAAAACCTGCAAGTAGTTCATGTGTCAGATAATAAGCATGCAAGTAGGCAAGTACGAGGCACACAAGTCACACAAGAGAAGCCCTTAGAGTTTAGGCCAGCATGGGGTCTAGGTGTTACCCTCTTTCAGTTTGTTGGTTTATACCTGTCCTACCAAAAGTAACCGGGTTCTTAGAGGATTCCAATATCATTGACTACCCTCTATCGGTCATAACTCCAGCATCGCAATCTTTTCTTGCAGCCAGAACCATCACGAGAGTTTAGCCTCAATGGGCGTAGCATGCTGCTACTGTTCTAATGGCCAAGTTGTGTCATTTAAGGTTCTAAGGTCTGTTGGTGCTTAATGACTCCTCAGAAGACCCATATTCTCCTCGTTGCAACACAAGGGATATCGGTACAGACCAAGGTGCCACACAATTGTAGCCACTGCTTCACCCGTGTCGGTCTACGCTGGACAGTTCCCTCACAACTTATGCTACCTAAACAGGGTATCCCCAGATCCGGGTTAGGATCTATGTAACTCCCATGCAACCCACAATTTAAAGCAAGCAAATCAATACAATTGAAAACACAGTTATGAACTATCCTAAGGTACACCTCACTTTAATCATCTCCCCAGCAGAGTCGTCAGTTCTGTGATCAGTGGATCTGGAACTGACTGTTTAACGCTGGTTCTCGAAATGTCGCGGAAGCAAGAGTCGCCACCGTCTTTTATTTTCTCCAAATGGAAAGGACAAAAGCACAGAAAAATTCCTTATAGAGATAGTTTCTCGGTTCGGGAGGTAGATTATAGAAAGGGAAGGTGTTAGCACCCTTTCTATCCGTGGTTATCCACGGGCTCTTAGATACTTGCTCATTTGTGTTTTCAAAATGGTTTGTTTGCTTTTCAACTGTGCGTTTTAAAAAAGTTCTTTGAAAATTTCAGTTCGACTCTTGTATCGGTCCTCAAGAGTGTTTGAAAAATTGCTTTCGAAAGCTTTTTGAAAAGGTGTCGGTGTGAAAAGTATTTTTTGATTTGTCTTGAAATTAGAGCAAGTACTAGAGTCGTCTACCTACCCTAAGGAATTCGTCTGTGTAAATGTCCTTAAAGTAGTGCCATCCCATCATTGAGAGGTAGGTGGCACCACCGTTGGAGGTGTTCGGGTCAATTCGAGGGTTCGGGACATGGTGATCACCAGAGCAATAGGAAGACACCTTAGAAGCTACCCTCATGCCATGTTCATGGACATGAGGACTTACTAAAACGTCCTCTACTCGACGAACACCTTTTCGAGGGGCAAGGCAACAGTGAGATGTACCCTAGGGGTGGTGTGTGATTTGTGTGTCGTTTTCATTTATGTTTATCTTATTCATGCATTGGTGATCTACGCGTTGCTTTTATTTTTGACATTCATTCTTTCATGCAATAGTTAACAGTTAAAAGTTGCGGGAATTGAAAGTCCCACGCTATTACAAAGGCGCGGGTCTACATCGCCTAATAAATCCAAGACCCAATTTGAAATAAAATAGAAATGCGGAAAAGATAAATGTCTAATTAAGCTATTACATGGCTTTGGGAGAATTACATGAATATTCACAAAAAGAAATAAAAATGCGAAGAGAATTAAAGTCGGGAATGCGAGGGCGTTGGACCCTTTTAAGGAAATTAAATTACAATTATGAAATTAATTAAATTTAATGAAAAAAAAGAGAAGTTATTTTTTTTGAGTTTTTGTATTTATGGATTTTAATGAGAATTAAATTGGAATTAAAACCTAATTCTAACTATTTTTAATTTATTAAAAAAAATGTTAAAATTAAACCTAAAATTAACCTAATTATTTACATGGCAATTTATTTACAAAAATAATATTTAATAATTAATTATGGTGAAAGAAAAGAAAAAGAATAAAAAACTTAAAACCCTAATTTTACATTTTTAGTTTATTAAGAAAAGTATTAGAATTAAACCTAGAATTAAAAAAAGCTAAATTAATTAATAAGATTTATTTACAAAATAACATTAAATAAAATATATTCTTATTTTTGTCTTTCTGATTTTTTTTATTTATATTTAAAAGATCAATTTTATGGAATTAAATAAAATAGAGAAAAGAATTAAAATAACTAATAGAAAAGAATAAAAGAAATAGAGAAAAGAATGCAAACATGGGGGGTTTGTAGGCCCATTTGGAGGTATGATCAGCAGGAATTTGGCCCATTGAAGCTTGGCCTGGTTGACTTTTCAGTGGGCGTGTGGCATGGTCAATGGAGGTGTATGATGGACCTCTCATCCTGGCTTTTGATTTGATCTTAGTGGCCATGTGGCACGCTTGGATAGTGAACGTATGGTGGACGTCTGGGCTTGTGGAGTACCTGAATGTATTGCAAAGAAAAATAACAAGAATATGGGGGGACCTGGGATTCGAACCCAGGTCCTATTGCTTACCAAGCCAATGCCTTGCCAGCTGCGCTGTTGTGTTACTTTGTTAATATAATGAGACGTGAATAATAAAAGAGAGAAAAGACTAGTTAGTGGGACAACTAAAAAGAGCGCCAATTATTTGAATCAACCAATTGCAGTCCAACACGCATCATCTTCTCCACTCGCTTCTGCATTTGCCTGAAAAAACAAAACAAGATTGCGGGGGTTTTAAACCCCCACTACATGACATATGAAAAAATAGCGAATAGGCCGTCGTTGATCATAAATTGATCGCGAGGCATAGAATCGATTAGTCACGAGCTTCTGATTTCAATGGCGTGGGTCTCGTGTCTCAATTTTTCCTGAAGAGGAAACCCCTAATTTTGCAACTCTGAAACCCTAGCAAGCTTCAATGGTAATTTCATGTATAAAGCACGAAAACTCAATTAAATGATATGGTTAGCTTTAGAATGATTAACTTAATATAAATCAAGCATTAGAAATTGAAAATAACGCATGAATCATGAGACATGAACATGAAAAAAGTTATGAACAGGACGGGTTCGTCCTACCAATTCCTCGCGTTAGAAGCAATGGTTTTGATCCAGAAACGTTCCTTGAGGCCTCAGGAATGCAATGGGATTGTTCTCTTGCCTTGAAACGCTTTGGAATCGTGTTTTCAGTTTTGAAAATTTCACAAAAATTGCAAAGTTTGTTTTGGTTCTTAGGCGCAGCTTTCTGGTCGTTTGCATTAGGTTTAGCTTCTAACTTATATGAGGGATGAATTAGGGTAACAATTTGAGCCAAAACCCTTTGCATTGATGAAAGAAATATTTGATTTTCAATGAATATTTTCAAATCTTTTTCATGTGTTTTTGATTCCAATCATGGCCAAATCCTTCCTTTTTTGATGTGCACGAATCTTCAATGACCAATGGGAGCAAATGCTGCATAAAAAGATTCACATACATTTGTTTTAGTATTTTTTCCATATTTTATTTAATTAAATGAATTAATTGTGATTAAAAATTCAAATAAATAATAAAAATGATGAAATAAACCCCCTTTGGGACAAATGGTCGTGCATAGCCTTTGGATGATGAATCTTGGAAGAAAATGTGGCCCATTAGCAATTTTGAGGCACTTGAAGTAAAGTTGACTTTTCAAAATTCCCAAAAGTTCCCAACTTCCACAAGGCATATCTTGCTCAATATTTAAGCTTTGATCATGTTCTTAGACATTTTGGAAAGGTATTGAAGTCCTCTAACCAATGCCTTTGGTCCCATGTCATTTTGATTTACCAATCTCAAGTTATGGTCTTTGACTTAAAGTGCCTTTTTATCGACTTTTGAAAATGACCTATAATGTTGAAATTGATAACTTTTTGTGAGAGCATTTCTTGGACTTGAAGTGTGAAGAGGAGTTGTAGGAAATGTCTTTCTCTTCAAAATGAGCTTTGGATGGAATTTTTCTAATAATCCATGTGGAAGTTATGCCTTGGTCAAGTTATAGTTGACTTTTTCACCTGTCCAAATGTGGAAACTTTTGCATCTTGAGACTTTTTGAGCCAAGCTTTGAGAATCATGATCTATAATTGATCAAATGATGTTTGTGGCTTCAAAATAAGATGTTGACCAAAAATTTTGACTTTTGACTGTCAAATGACCATTTTGCCCCTATAGTTAACTGTAGGGCAATTAGGGTTTTTGACTGTGCAATTTTGTGCTGTAAGTCTTGAAACTTGGTATGAGGATGTTTGACCATGTTTATAGGCATGTGGGACTTGATTGGACCCTTGGAAACTTCAATTTCTTTGTCAGAACCAAAACCCTAGTTTTTGACTGCTAGGAGGCCCTTGAACTGTGCAACCTTTGGGGAGATTTTGAAGCATGGTCTTTGCAAATCTTGAAGAATATGGGAGGGCAAATTTTGGGGTACAACACATATGTTCATTAATGAATCATTGGATGTTTTTGCAAATAAAACACAAGTGTAAAAAAGAAAAAGGCAAATAATTTTCTGCACTTTAAAGAGATATCTTTGTATTAACTTTGAATAAGTGTTTCGTACAAAGGAGACAGACATCCTAGTAAGAGGAAGGTGTCATAAAAAATGAGAAAAACTTATACAAAGAAAGATAGCTATGTGTAAAAAATACCATGGGGTTCCCATTCTGCTATAGCCTTCGTAACTACGAATATCTTGTCCATTCGTTGCTTCGTCTGAAGATGATTGGATTGATCAGAAGCTCCAGGTTTGTCAGTGAAGATATTGTCCTTAGAGTGATCTGATGAGACATAGTCATACGCTTTAATTCCCTAACTTTTTCCTGGACCACCCTTTCGGGTTTTCGATCCACCGGGAAACCCTTTTTTGCCCAAGTCGCCCTTTCGGGTTTTCAACTTGCCGGGTGTACATATTTTTTTTATTTATCCCTAAATTTTGCCTGAATCGCCTGTGATACGGTGGGAGAACTGACTTGGGATTTTGCGTTTGTGTTCGAAAATGTTTCGGTTTAGCAAGAGTCGCCACCGACTTTTTATTTTATCCTAAGAAAGGTCAAAAAGCACAGGAAAGACCTTTGAGATGTTTTCTTGGGTTCGGGGAGTAGATTATGAAAAGGGAAGGTGCAAGCACCCTTTTCATCCATGGGCTCTTAGTTACTTATTTAGATCACTTTCTTTTGCTTTTAAATTGTTTAAAATGGTGCTTTGTGTGTGGTTTTAAAAGATGTTTTGAAAAGAGGCCATCATTGTGGCAACCTTTGTAATGATTCTTGTTTGAATGTATACAAAGATGTATTTGTCTTTTGAAAAGATTTCAATGTTTGAAAGTTTGATTTTTGGGAAATGTTTTGAAATTGTGTTGTGAAGTGTGTTTGAAAATAGCAAGGATGTTTTTGCAAGTTTTGATCAAGTAACTAAGAGTTATCTACTCTATTTTACTCAAAGATCTTTCCTAAGTGTTTTTTTAACCCTTTTGACAGTGTTTTTTCACCATTGCATTTGGTGAACAACCTTGTGTTAGGATGTTAAACGGGACAGGCGTGAGTCATCGTATAGACCATGATAGCAATTGTGTTAAGTATCTGTGGTAAATTTTTGAGGGACTTGATCATTTTTGTTTAGGCAACCAAGATAGCGTCATCGAGGGACTATGATCTTTTGTTTTGTTTTTGTTTTGCCAAAGTACCCAACATGCATAACATGGCCCATTTTTAAGGCAACAAGTGGATGTAACCCTAAGGGTGCAAGTGTGCATTGTGTTTGATTTTCATGCATTTTTGTCTTTGTATTAGGTCAAGCTACTTGTTGATTTTGATTTTTGCATACAAACCCTAATCTCTAATCATGGCATAATTGAAAGCATAAAGTGCGAGAATTAAAAGTCTAAGCTATTACAACATGATTATGGGGATGGGGGTACAAGTTTGAATAGAGGGATATTTGACAAGAAATAAAAACCCTAGTTTACTATTACATCCAAATTGAATCCAAAGGCATAAATATTAAATGGACAATATTTAAATAAACAAAATAAATAAATATACCAAATAATATGAATTATGCTAAAAAGGTTTTTGTTTATTTATGTATGTAAAAATATTTAGTGTAAGAAAGAAAGAGATAAAATAAAAAGATTAATTTTATTAGGTTAAGGGAAAAACCCTAATTTTCTTTAAGAAAATAAATACATTATATTGTTTATATATACAATAAAATAAAATAGTATATGTAAAAATAAAATATATTTAGAAAAAGTAATTTTTGAGTATATTTAATAATAAAAATAAAAGTGTAATATTTTATATTTTTATTATAAAATATCTAATAAAATAAGAGTATATATATATATATATATATATATATATATATATATATATATATATATATATATATATATATATATATATATATATATATATATATATATATATATATA
Source organism: Vicia faba (assembly GCA_948472305.1). Lineage (NCBI taxonomy): Eukaryota > Viridiplantae > Streptophyta > Magnoliopsida > Fabales > Fabaceae > Vicia > Vicia faba. Next base: position 1,393,479,852 of record OX451741.1, on the reverse strand, counting down.
TATATATATATATATATATATATATATATATATATATATATATTATATTAAATATGATAAAATAAAATAAATATATGCAAAAATAAAAATACATTTAGAATAATATTTTTAGTGTGAATAAAAATAAAGAATAAGAATAAAAATAAAAGTATAATATATATATATATATATATATATATATATATATATATATATATATATATATATATATTATATATATATATATATATATATATATATATATATATATATATATATATATATATATATATATATATATATATATATATATTATATATATATAATATATATATATATATATATATATATATATATATATATATATTATATATATATATATATATATATATATATATATATATATATATATATATATTAATATATATATATATATATATATATATATATATATATATATATATATATATATATATATATATATATATATATATATTATATATATATATATATATATATATATATATATTATATATATATATATATATATATATATATATATATATATATATATATATATATATATATATTTCAAGTTTTGAATAAATAAGATAAAAGTAATTAAATTGCTTTTTATGTTAGAAAAATAAAAATAAAATGCAAAATAAATGTGAAAAAATTGTAAAAATATTTTTGAGTATTTTTTATATTTGGAAATAAAAATAAAATAAAATAAGAAATGAAAATAAAATACAAAAATATAAAATATATAGAAATTGGGCCAGGGGGTGCAACAAGTAAAAGGGGGGTGTCAATAGTGAAAGGACCAAAGCGCAACCCAAACCACTTCATCTTCAACTTCTGACTTTCAAAACGCGCGCGCCCTGTACAATTTCCAGATCCTGTATACGAGCTCTATTGCAAAAACACATAACATCAATGTTGTAGAGCATTTCAAGACGAATCCAACCATATAAATAACTTGTCGTAACTCTCAAAGACAAGAGATAATTTCTCTGGCCCTAAAATCTAACCTAATTTTTTCAGTATGTTCATGGATGAAATTCTCTTAGCATTCTTAATATAAATGAAAACTGAGCATATGTACAACTTCATGGAAATGAATACTACATTTCTTATTCACAAACCTAATGATAAATGTTCCTAAATAGAGAGATAGGAAGTTGACAAATACCTGTTTTAGCTGACTTCGTGTATGGCAATGTGGAGCTTTTCAACAAGGCTTGAGATGTCTGGGAGCTTGCTTGGACTTCACTTGACCTTCTCCAATACCTAGCTTGCCTTGAATGTACTTGAATCAACCTACAGAAGTCAACCTGCACAAGCTCAAAATGAAAATGGCAAACCCTGTAAATGGAGTTACAGTTGGTGTTGGAGGTTTAGGATAGCTTGGATGGATTGAATGGAAGGTGTTTGAACCAACTTGGGGAAAAAAGCACGAGCAAAATGTGCTATGGAAGCCAAGTTGCAGGTTTTGCCCTGTTTTGCCAATGGAAGGTGATTTCTGGATATGGGGTGTTTGAGGGCTTCAGAGGTCGTGTTTCTGGCTCAAAGGGGTGTGAGAAAGATGTTCAAAATGTTTGCACAAGCTTGTTTTTGCTGATGTTCAAGTTCTCATGTATTTGGCATATTTCTTGTATATGAAGCAAAAGTGGGAAGTGATATGTAACATGCCTGTACAGGATATCCAACACCTTGTACACATTGCCCTTGGCCCCTCCAACCTGTGGATTTGATTAGCTGCAAAAGATCTGCACCAATGCTCAAAGATTGTGGTTTGACATAAAGCAAGATTACGGAAAAAATGGTAATGTACCTTTTTCTACTTAGGGATTAATTTTGTGTACAATGCCCTAATGACCAAAACAATACCTTAGACCAATGGATTTGCATAAGTTAGGAAAAATTAAGAAAATTTCATAACTTAGAAAAATTCTAAGTTATGAAAATTTTCAACTTTAAACCCTAATTTGCAAAAAGGGGTTTCTTGATGAACAAGTTTCATGTTTTGACACATCTTGATGAAAAAATGACCCTTGGCACTTGATTTTGACCAAAAAGTCGAAGTTTGACTTTTCAGTGTACAGTCAAATTTTGATCAGTTGACTGGGAAATTCATCTGTCAATCCAATGCAATTGAGATCTTTTGAACTTGTTGAATAGGTAAATATGATGCTATTGAGTCCTTGAGTCCATGCTTGAACCCAATTTGCCATTGGCTTGGTCAAAAATCAGAAATTGCCCTTGTGCAGTCAAAACCCTAAAAATGACCATTTTACCCTTTTAGTGATCTGATCAAATTTCTTATGGAGTTGTGATCCAAACTTGATCAAATGGTTCATATGAGCTTATAATGTTGACGTAGGTCAAAATTCATGAGGTTTGACTGTAAATTGGCCACAATTGACTTTTTCCCCAATACAACTGATTTTTAGGTCAACTATCCAATTGATTGGGAAAAAAATTGATTCAAAGCCTGAAACTCGGTATGGACAAACTTATGAGACCAACATGAAGTATGAAAGTCATTTTGGGCATTGTAAGTCAGAAAATCCTTGTGCAAACTCAAACCCTAATTTAGGTCAACAGTGCAAGGAGATGTCTTGAGCAGAGCAAACCTTAGCTTGGTCTTGAGTTCAAAGAGCCTTGTGATGAGAAATGTTGATAAAATGAGAGGGCAAATTTTGGGGTACAACAGTTGCCCCTATTCAATCTTCTTGAATCTGAAGAGTTAGATTGGCGAATTTGGCCTTTCGTGACTCGAAGGTAAAAGAGGATTGGACACTAGAGTGCCCGTAAATTTGCACTCGTCAAAATGTAGCTGAGGGAATGGGCTTAAAGATGCCATTTGGAGATGATAGAATCTTGCTGGAGATAGGCTTAAAGATGCCATCCAAAATTGTTTGTTGAAAATCAGGAGAATGAACGTCAGAGTGGTATCCGTGTCTGGAACGTATCTGAGTTGTATCTGGAGATTGGATTCGTATGAGAAAAAGGAATGGCATCCGTGTCTGGAGCATATCCAAGCTGTAACTGTATTTGGTTCTTGAATGAATATCAGAATGACTGCCATGTCTGGAGTGTATCTGTATTGTATCCGAGATCTGAAATCTGAATAAGCGACAGAAAGACATCCGTGTCTGGAATATCTTTAGGCTGGGGAATAAGTTTGAATGAGTGACAGAATGGCAACCGTGTCTGGAGCGTTTCTGGACTGTATCTGAAATTGAGATTTGTATGAGTAGCAGAATGACTTCCGTGTCTGGAATACATCCGTACTGTAACTGGGATCTGGGCAAGTGACAAAATAACCTCCGTGTCTGGAGTGTATCTGAACCTGAAGTTGATAGTTGAATTGGAATGAGAAGTAGAATGGCTTCCGTGTCTAGAGCGTATCTAGTCTGTATCTGATTGCTGAAGTCTGAATGAGTAGTAGAATGACCGCCGTGTCTGGGGTGTATCTGTACTGTATCTAAAATCCTTGAACATCTGTTAAAGGTAGCTTTTAATCTTATCCTGAAAAGGGTAAAATGTTAGCTAAAACACACAAAGTTATGTTGCATGACGTGTATGATGCAATAAAGTGTGTCTTATCAATGTTTATGATATATGAATGTAATGGATGCGTATGCAAGCTGAGTAGCCGTATTGCTGAGGAGAATAAATCCTTGATAGCTGGAGATAATGAAATCTTTGACTGCTGCCGTGGAAAATAAACCCTTGACTGCTGCCGAGGATTGAAAATCCTTGGTGACTTGTGGGGATTAACAAAAGTTTTGACAACCTCTGTGGGGAATTGAGAATCCTTCATGACTTTCCTGGGGAATAAGGAAAATTCTGACAATTTCTATTGGGGAATTAAACCTGGGAGGCTTCAACGTAAACAAGAATCTTCGTTCTGCAGAGAAATAACTTTGTGGGGAGAATGCTTATCCTATTTGGGAAATTAGGAGTTTGGGTTGTATGCCAATCTACTGGGGATTCTTGTTTTGTTGTTTGAGGAGAACTCCGTTGGGGATGCGTAATTCAAAGTTTCAGCTTTGTTGAGGATCTGGGTGATTTACTGTAGGGGATTTCCTTCGGAATGGCATAAAGACGTCTTCCTATACCTTCAACCTATCAGTAATTATCCTTTCTCATTCCGTTTTATTTATAAGCAGTGATTATATTCAAATGCATATGTTCATTTTAATAAATCATTGGACGTTTTCAAATAAAACACAAGTGTAAAAAGAAAGAAAAGGAAAACAAATTTCTGCACTTTGAAGTATCTTTGTATTAACTTTGTGTAAGTATTTTATACAAAGGAGACAGACATCCTAGTAAGAGAATGTTGTCATAAAAAAATGAGAAAAATTTATACAAAGAAAAGACGGCTATGTGTAATAATTCCATGGGGTTCCCATTCTACTATAGCCTTCATAACTCTGAGTAACTTGTCCATTCGTTGCTTCGTTCGCAGATGATTGGATTGATCAGAAGCCCGGAGCTTGTCCGTGAAGAGATTATCCTTAAAATAATCCGACGAGACATAGTCATACGCTTTAATTCCCTAACTTTTGCCTGGACCGCCCTTTCGAGTTTTCGATCCACCGGGAAACCCCTTTTTGCCCAAGTCGCCCTTTCGGGTTTTCAACTTGTCGGGTGTACAGATTTTATTTATCCCTAATTTTTACCTGAACCGCCCTTTCGGGTTTTCGATTCACCGGGATGCCCTTTTTTGCCCAAGTCGCCTTTTCAGGTTTTCGACTTGCCGAGTGTACATATTTTATTTATCCCTAATTTTTGCCTGAACCGCCCTTTCGGGTTTTCGATTCAACGGGATGCCCTTTTTTGCCCAAGTCGCCTTTTCAAGTTTTCGACTTCCCGTGACGTTTATGCGTAGTATCTTTTAACTATGTCCGCGTTCACAGGGTGCGGAAGGTCGTCGCCGTCCATGGTGGTTAGAATCATTGCCCCACCAGAAAAGATGTTTTTGATCACAAATGGTACTTCGTAAGTAGGAGTCCACTTGCCCCTGGGATCACTTTGCGGCAAGATGATCCTCTTGATTACAAGATCTCCGACTTGATATACCTAACGTTTGACTTTCTTGTTGAAAACCTTGATCATCCGTTTTTGATACGTCTGACCATGACAAACAGCAATAAGTCGCTTCTCGTCAATCAAGTTAAGTTGATCAAGCCAGGTCTGAATCCAATCGTCTTCGCTTAAACCAACATCCTTCATTATCCTCAAAGAAGGGATTTGAACTTCCATAGGTAAAACAGCTTCCATGCCATATACCAAAGAAAAAGGGGTTGCCCCTGTTGAAGTACGCGCCGTGGTACGATATCCGTGCAGAGCAAACGGTAACATCTCATGCTAGTCCTTGTATGTGACTGTCATCTTTTGAATGATCTTTTTGATATTTTTGTTTGCAGCTTCAACAACAACGTTCATCTTTGGCCGATAGGGAGATGAATTATGATGTTGAATCTTGAACTTCTCGCCCAGAGCGATGATCACAGTGTTATTCAGGTTTGTACTATTATCCGTGATGATCCTATCGAGGATACTATACCGGCATATGAGGTTCTGCTTGATGAAGCGGGCAACCACATTGTTTGTAACGGAGGCGAAGGAAGCTACTTCGACCCACTTGGTAAAGTAATCAATAGCCACCAGGATGAAGCGATGTCCATTGGATGCCGTAGGCTTGATCTCTCCAATCATGTCGATTCCCCACATCGGGAATGGCCAAGGAGCTATTAGAACGTTGAGAGGAACTGGAGGAATATGTACCTTGTCAGCATAGACTTGGCATTTGTGACAAGTACGGGAATATTGATTACAGTCAGCTTCCATGGTAGACCAGTAGTAGCCTGCCCTTAGAATCTTCTTAGCCATCGTATGTCCGCTCAAGTGGGTGCCAAATGTGCCACTATGTATTTCAGTCATGATCAACTCAACTTCAACTTTGTCCACACAACGAAGCAGAACACAATCATGGCTGCGCTTGTATAGGATACCATTTCTTAGGAAGAACTTGGCCGAAAATCTCCTTAAGAACTTTTTGTCGTTGACTGAAGCTCCTTCAGGGTATTCTCGAGTCTTGAGATACCTTTTGATTTCATGAAACCAAGGTTGTCCACTACTTCTTCGGTATTAATCTCATGACAGTGTGCAGTCTCGTACATTCGCTCGATGGTGATTTGGGGAGCCTCATTATCCCAGTTGAGTTTAAACATGGAAGAAATTGTAGCTAGAGCATTTGCTAGCTGATTTTCTTCTCGCAGAAAGTGCTCGAAGGTAATCTGCTCGAAATGAGGTAACAATGTCAGGACATGTTCTTTGTATGGGATAAGATTAGGATGTTTAGTGTCCCACTCTCCTTTGATTTGACTTATAACCAAAGCGGAGTCCCCAAATACGACCAAAGATCTGATTCCTAGGTCAATCGCAGCTTTGAGACCAAAGATACAAGCTTCATATTCGGCCATGTTGTTGGTGCAGCTGAAGCAGAGTCTAGTAGTGAAAGGTGTATGGAAACCTTCAGGAGAAATAAATACCGCACCGATACCGTTTCCAAGTGCATTTGAAGCACCATCAAAGTACAGGGTCCATCCGGATCCTTGTTCAGGTCCGTCATACAGTCTGTTACCTTCAATGTTGTCCAACATCATAATGTCCTCGTCAGGGAAGTCGAACCTCATAGATTGGTAATCTTCGACAACTTGATGAGCTAGATGGTCAGCTAGTACACTCCTCTTTATAGCTTTTTGGGTTGTGTACTGGATATCATACTCAGTCAGGATCATCTGCCATCTAGCGATTCTTCCGGATAAAGCAGGCTTCTCGAAGATGTACTTAATCAGATCCATTTTAGAAATCAACAAAGTGGTATGTGTCAACATATACTGCCTTAGCCGGCGAGAAGCCCATACCAAAGCGCAACAAGTTTTCTCGAGCAGTGAGTAACGAGTCTCACAGTCGGTAAACTTTTTGCTAAGGTAATAAATGGCATGCTCTTTTCGGCCAGACTCGTCATGTTAGCCCAGTACACACCCCATTGAATTATCCAAAACGGTCAGATACATTATTAAAGGCCTTCCTTCAATGGGTGGCATTAAGATAGGAGGTTCCAGCAAATACTCCTTAATTTTGTCGAAAGCAACTTGACAATCATCATTCCATTCAACCACCTGATCTTTCTTCAACAACTTGAAGATTGGATCACAAGTAGATGTTAGGTGAGAGATGAACCTTGGAATGTAGTTTAAGCGTCCTAAGAAACCTCTAACCTCCTTTTCGGTGCGGGGGGAAGGCATTTCTTGTATAGCTTTGACTTTGGCAGAATCAACTTTGATGCCTTTGTTGCTGAAAATGAATCCCAAGAGCTTACCAGACCTGACTCCGAAAGTGAACTTGCTAGGGTTCAGTCTGAGCTTATATTCCTTCAATCTAACAACAAATTTTGCAGATGGTCGAGGTGTTCTTCTTCTGTCTGTGAACGGGCTATCATATCGTCTACGTAGACTTCAATCTCATGATGTATCATGTCATGAAACAAAGCTACCATGGCTCGCTGATAGGTTGCCCCAGCATTCTTCAGTCCGAATGGCATCACCTTATAGCAGAAAGTACCCCACTGCATAACAAAAGTAGTCTTCTCGATGTCTTCGGGGGCCATTTTGATCTAGTTATACCCTGAAAATCCATCCATGAAGGAAAATACCTTGTGTTGAGCTGTGTTGTCAACCAAGATGTCAATTTGTGGCAGTGGAAAATCATCTTTAGGGCTAGCCCTATTTAAGTCTCTGTAGTCCACACACATTCTGACTTTGCCGTCCTTCTTAGGCACGGGCATAATGTTAGCAACCCATTGTGGATAGGAAGTAACATCCAGAAAACCAGCATTGAACTGCTTCATCACTTCAGCTTTTATCTTTTTGGACATGTCGGGCCTCATTCGACAGACTTTCTGTTTGATTAGTGGACAGTCTTCTCTTGTAGGGAGACGGTGAACCACAATATCTGTATCTAGTCCTAGCATATCTTCATAGGACCAGGCGAAGATCTCGAAAAACTCATTCAACAGCTGAACTAAGTGCTCTTTGACACTTGGCTCCAGGTTGGCACCCACTTTAACCTCTTTTCTATCCTCCTCTGTTCCCAAATTGATAGTCTCTAACAACTCTTCATGGGGCAGAATAGCCCTTTCTTCTTGTTGTAAAAGTCTAGCTAACTCTCCAGGCACTTCACAGTCTTCATCACCTTCGTACTCGGCATGATTGACCAAATCCTCATAGTCACTGAAGGCCAAAGCAGAATAGTCACCCATGGAATCCGGAGTGGATGGGTACCTGCATTTTGTGAGTGTGGGTGTATGTAAGGGATAGCCATCCTTAAACAAAATAAAATGTAAAGGAAAGAAAATGAACACAAAAGTTTATAGATGAAAACGTCCATGATTCATTAAAGATGGCATATGAAAATGAAGAATCAAAGCCCTTACAAATGGACCTATATGCCCCGGGTAAGGCACAAGGCAAAAGAGTGTACGATTTTTTTAAAATTTATTACAGACCAACACAAGAAATATTCAAAAGATAAATTACTGATTGATGAAAGTAATGGGAACGAAGTCTTTCGCCTCCCAGTTGTTCAGCCCCCCTTCAATGGTTGGAAAGATCCAATCTTCAAAGTTGCTTTCTTCATCATCATCTTCTAAAGCATGAACCCCATGGTCAGTGATCTTTAACGGTGGTCCTCCAGCCCGGGAGCGACACATAGCCTTCTGACTAGCAACAATAAAACCCAATCCGAACTTGTCTGTCTTGTGAGGAAAATCTGGCAGCTGACCCCACACTGTACTTCCTCCCTCTTTGATTACAGCCTCCACATCTTTAAGGGATGACATCTGGGACATATGCTTGGTAATGATGGGTACATCAGTAATTGTCTTGGCTATCGCAACTTCAGGAGAAACCTCTTCAAAGTGTTGGAAAGATGTTTCTATGAATTCACCATCTAACTCCACGTAGCGGAAAGAGTTAAGGTGGCTTATCATATACTCCTCCTCACCATGAACTGTTATAATCTTATCTTGGACTGGGTATTTGAGCATTTGGTTAAGAGAAGAAGTGAATGCCCCAACGTTGTGGATCCATGGCCTTCCCAACAAGCACGAATATGAAGGACGGATGTCCATCACATGAAAAGTAGAGTTGAAAATTTCTGTTCCCACCTTAATTGGAATGTCCACTTCTCCGTGAACCATCCTCTTAGAACCGTTGAAGGCTCTAACAATGATATTATTGGGTTTTAAGGTTAAACCTTCACAGTCTAGCCTGTCCAACGCTTTCTTTGGTAGGACATTTAAAGATGAACCGATATCAACCAGAACATGAGCAAGTGTGGTCCCTCTGCACTCTACCGAAACATGCAGTGCATCATTATGCTTTCTTCCCTTGGACGTTAGATCGGCATCAGAGAAGCCCAGACCATTGTCGGCTGTAAGGTTGGCTACACACTCTTGAAACTGATCTGCATAAGTTTCTTGAGGTACATGCGCCGTCTTCAGGAATTTGATCAAGGCTTTGGCATGAGCCTCAGAGCAGAGTAATAGAGCCAGCATAGAGATTTTTGAAGGGGTTTGCCCCATCTGCTCTATGACATCATAATCACTCTTCTTAATTATCTTTAAGATTTCCTCCATTTCCTTTTGGGTGGTCTCGGGGATAACCAAAGCTTGAGCCCTCGTCCTGATGGGCGCTTCTCCGATTCCCTTACCTTTATCAGCAATAACATCAGAGGGTTCAACTTTGGGAGTAACAATTTCTTCGATCACTGGACTTTGCACAGATATCTTGACTGGAACAGGAGCGCTTGAGGGTCCGAAGACTGCCTGTGGAGGAGCAATCTCCGGAGAGAATATTCTTCCTCTACAAGTTATCTTACTCGTCCCTTCAATATTTCCTACATCAGGAGTTTCTTCATCGGAATTCTCTTGGACTGATTCGATCTGCTTGACACCATGGTAGAAGATCTCTCCTCTATAATTCCATGGTATCGTCTTGTTGGACTTATATGGGATAGGCCTCGACATGGTAATCTTCAGCGGTACAAACTTTGGATCAAGTGTAATCTTTACAGGCCTTTTGCAGGTCTTGGAAAGATTGTCGGAAATGGTGATTATAGCAATGTCATTGATTGGAGTAACATGAGTAACATGAGTAACAGGAGTAATAGTATCAACAGGAGTTTTCTGAAAGAGTATTTCTTGAGTATCCATCAGGCGTTGGATGCCTGATTTCAACAGCGGACAGTCGGATTGCAAGGTCGAACAAAAGGAATAATCTTTTTCACAGCCCGGAAAAATCCCGGCTTTCAACAGATTCATCTTGATCATTGGCAATGGAGTCATTAAGTCATCAACGGTAGTAACATGAAGATCTTCTACAATGGCATGGACATTATGACCATGTTTTGGCATAGGAGCGGATATCACATTAGGTTTTTCGGGAGCATCAAACTCTACCTCCTTGGCATCTATCAAATCTTAGATCTTGTTTTTAAGGGCCCAGCAGTTGTTGGTGTCATGCCCCACACTATCTGAATGATATGCACATTTTGCATTTGAATGATAATAGGGAGAAGAGGTATTTGGGTTTTTCGGCGCTTCTTTCAAGTTGGTAAGGTTTAACTTTAACAGATGAGGGAGGACCTGAGCCGGTGTCATATTGATCCGAGTGAATTGCCATTGTGGCCTTTCCACCCTATTCTGATCAGCCCTAGGTTGACTGCTTCGAGGTTTATCGGTTGAAGAGTTCTGAATCATCACAGCCCCCACCATTGGTCGGCGCTTCGTCCTTCCTTGATTTCTCTGGGAGTAAACAGCAGAAGCTTCTTTCTTAGCTGGGAAGGTCTTCTTGAGAGCAGTGGAAGCAGCTGCATCCTTCTGAATTTTACCACTCTTAATGCGAGCTTCGACCCTTTCACCTGTCAGTATTAATTTGGTGAACCCTGCAAATGAGCTCCCGATTAAGTGATTAAAGAATGGACCTGACAGGGTCCCCAAAAACATGTCAACCAACTCTCTATCCGACAATGGTGGCTGCACCCTTCCAGCCAAATCCCGCCACTTCTGGGCATACTCCTTAAATCCCTCGTTAGAAACCATACCCATACTCTGTAGTTGAGTACGAGTAGGAGCTAAATCTGCATTGTATTGGTATTGTCGGTAGAAAGCAACAGCTAAGTCCTCCAAGTTATGAACATCAGATCTCTCAAGTTGATAGAACCAGTCCAATTGCGTACCCGACAAGCTAGGACCGCGTATAAGTGTTAAGAGTCTCTTCTTCATGAAGTTGGTGGGTAAGTTCCAAAACCTTCTTCTCACTGGCATAGAAGCTGGCTTCAAAAGTGTTCCGTTCTTCCTTGAGCTGTATCCAACTCTTTTGCAATTCTTCCAATGATGTTGGCATGTCTGGATGTAGGAGGGTGTATGGAACCTCTCCTTCCATAACAGGCTCTTTGATCACGGGAAGAATGTAGGGGTAAGGCATCATAAGACTCTGGGCGCGGGTTCGTACCCACTTGAGATAAGGCTCAAGGGGGATGGAATTCTTGTGTCCCAGTGTCTTACTATCCACTTTGTTGGGAATCCTCCAAGCTCGGATAAACCTTTGTCGAAGTCCTTGAGCGTCATTGTCGAAGTCAAAAACCAAATCTGGAATCAGCATGTCATGAGGGTGTTGGCTCCCAAATTCGACACTTATTGTATTTTGGTCTTTTGGACCAAACAACTGGAATGAACTAAACCAGGAGGTATGATTCGACACATGAGATAACTTAGGAAAAAGATCTAAGTTATGATAAGAATCTTCGACCAAGGGCTCATTCGACTAAAGCAGATTTATGTTGCTCGATTGAGGGAAAATGTTCACGCTTTGTCACATGGGACGAAGACCATTTGAAATTTGAATTATTGGAGAGAAAGGTAGTTTTCATCAGCGTATGAGGAGAGGCGACGTGGCAGAAAGCTATGGGTCGAGAGGCATGCAGAAGACACTTGTCTTCATCCTAGCACAGAATGTCCCCTCGACAGTTACCTACTTTTAGTATAAATTAAGAAGCTTGTGTAATTTTTAAGCGTGTTCAACTTATTGTACTAAATAACTCAAATATTATCCAAGTAACTACTGCGTGAGAAAGGATAAAGCTGAGCAATGTACGTTGGAAACACCTTTTGTCCTTATTAAAAGTCTTTTTACATTATTTCATCATTATCCTGCAAAGTTATCTTTTTACTTCTTTTACTTGCATTTTTTTTCACTTTTGCTTACTTTTCAACAATCTCAAACATCCTTTCTCTGGGTCGAACGTGCGTTCTTCCTTCCTACTCATTTTACATAAAGATTAGCATATGTTATGGGATTAGTTTGGTCGATCCCGTAAGTAAACCAAAAACCTTACCTTTTTTGGAGATCAGCGGTTGTTTACCAAAAACAACGGTAAACAAATTGGCACACCTGGTGGGACGTTGCTAATTTTCTATGTTATTGTGTTTTTCCTGTACAGTTATAACATTGCATGTTATTAAGAAGTGGTAGAGTGATTGACAAATATACTGTTAGGAAAGAAAATAGAGAGAGTAGTATGACTAACGAGCCAAACCATGGAGAAATACCTCCACCGATCACAGGAACAGCGGTTACTACTGCTGTCGAAGGGAATATCCCAACTTCTATTGGATCAATTCCAGTGTTAACCACGAATCAAACTTGACCCTTTGGGAACGCCTCCACCAAGGATAAACCTAGGATCTCGATCAACTGTACCCCCAGGCTTTTCGACAACCTGGATGGGTCGAGAACAGCCATATGGCATGCCAACTACTGAGATGGCTAGCCTTATGAACGTTGCGTCCACCTTTTCAGAACCTCTGGTGAATGCAACATCACCATTACAAGGGTCGGGAACAAGTAGAAACCAATTTTTGGGAGGGCCGTATCACATGATACCAAACCTCACAAATGCTTCGACAGCAATTTTGAGGCAACAAATGGACGAAAGTAATCATGAAATGGTACAAATGTTAGCATAAACTCTAAGTACACTTCTAAATCCCCTCATTCAGACTGCTACATAGTCAAATCAACAGATGACAGCGCAAATGACGCGCATGGCTGAATTCTTTGAGGTACCCCAAGTTGTTCAACTACCTCAAGTTGTTCGACAACCCCAGAGGGTACCAATAAGGGTAAATCAAGGGGTAATCATGGAAGAAGATTTGACCGTTAATCCAAACCCCCAAATTCCAAGGGTAGAAGTAGAACAACCAAGAATAGAGATACCTCGAAACCATCGAGAAATTGATCAGGGCGTTATTCTGGCTAATAGAAACCAAAACACTGACGAATTAATACAACAGGTTCGACACCAGAACTATGGGACGGATAATAATTTAACTTCTATGATCGAGAGAATCATGCTTCAAAACGGAATGAATGTTGGTTTTCATAGACCAAACTTTACATCCCCATTGTCAGAGTATATTCTGCAAACAGACTTACCACCTAGGGGAAAAGTCCCAAAATTCACTAAATTTTCAGGGGATACGACAAAGTCGACTGTCGAACATGTGGCTAGATATTTGATAGAGGACGGGGAAATAGAAAACAATGAAAACCTTAGAATCAAATATTTCCCAAGTTCATTAACTAAAAATGCTTTCACTTGGTTCACTACCCTCCCAGCCAATTCGATCCACAACTGGAACTAATTAGAAAGATTGTTCCATGAACAATTTTACATGGGTCAAACCAAGATAAGTCTAAAAGAACTGGCTAGTGTGAAGAGAAGGTTCACAGAGCCAATTGATGAATATTTAAATAGGTTTCGACTACTCAAAGCCAGATGCTTTACCCAAGTACCTGAGCATGAACTAGTTGAAATAGCAGCAGGGGGCCTGGATTATTCGATTAGGAAAAAATTAGATACACAATACCTAAGAGATATGGCCCAACTTGCTGATAGAGTTCGACAAGTAGAACGCCTTAAAGCTGAAAAGGCTAAAACTGCCAAAACTCATCGACGAGATAGGGTAGCTTATGTCGAAGTGGATGATAATGATCCAGAGGCATACAACGACCCTATAGATGTCGAAGAAGGCGAAATTGATTTAGCTGAATTAAAACAAGGACCACCATATTCTTGTATATTATTGGTGCCATCAAATGGGAAAAATCCTGTAGAACCTGAGAAAAGCAGTGATAAATTTCCTAAGAAAACTTATAGCTTCGACATATCCAAGTGTGACGAAATATTCGATCTATTAGTTAAAGATGGACAAATGATAGTGCCCGCAGGGGCTAAATTTCCTCCTTTAGAACAGAGAAAGAAAAGAGGTTTTTGTAAATACCATAATTTTTTGGGACATAAAACCTCACAATGTTTCCTTTTCAGGGATCTCGTTCAACATGCACTGAAGGAAGAAAGGCTGAAATTTGCTGATAAACCAACAATGAAAATCGACACAAACCCACTGCAAGCAGAGGCTCATTATGCCGAACCAGTTGGCATTCATATGGTGGAAGTGTCTGAAGATTTCATCACAAAACCCATCTTCAGAAGTTTCACTGGGAACATCTCCAGGAAAACTATTGAAGGGGTGAGAAAGGCCACTGAAGGCCTGGATTCGAAAAAGGAAGTTGGCCAAGCGTCAAACAAGAAGGCTGCTGGTAGCCTGAAACTGATCAAAGGAGTTGCTGAAGAGCCAAACAAAATCAAAGGAGTTGCTGAAAGCTCCAGCAAAAGAACCACCACAGGTTCTTATTTGGCTGCTGCAAAGGGTTCGACAGAGGACTTGGAGGCCAAAATGCAGAAGATGAACATGGCTGCCAAAAGCAACATGCAGGTTAACGTGGTCGAAGTCTCTGGAGCCAAAGTTTCAGAAGAAACCCTTCGACAAGAAGAAGTAAATAAAACTGCATTCCCAAAGGAGGATGAAGATTTGGCAGAATTTTTGCATAGATGCAAAAAGAAGAAATCGGAAGTAATGCTATGCCCTAGATGTAGCTCTATTTTCGATAAGAAAGCCACTGAACACATACAAGTGATGCGGGCCGTAAAAGCAAAACAGGGGCCAATGCCCAACAAAGAATGGGTCCAGAAATTCGATTTGACCCCAGAAGGGGACATCAACAAAGACCCATGAATCAGGAAAGGAGGCCACCAACTTTCAGGCCTCCAACTAATGTGCCTACTGATACTTGGCTGAATACCATGGGAAGGAAATGGCAAAATGAAGAAAGGTGGCAGACATTCGACGTACCAAGAGGTTCTTCTCTAGATTACAGAAAGGAGTACCATGCTTCTACGTCGAAAAAAATGACCCATGTGTCGAGCAATTATAAAGGAAAGAATCCTATGTCTCGTTCACAGTGGAGAAGGTTTCAAAGACGACGAAAGGCTGAGAAAGAGGCAGCTGGACCTCATCCAGAAGTTAGCACTAATGTGCAGAAAAAACAAAGGAAGCCTCTGGAGAGAAATCCTGTGCCCTGGGCGGAAGAGTGTGGGTCGAATGATGAAGACGACTCCGACTCTAGTAACAGTTTAGACATCATGGTGAATGTCATATCTGTGCTGCCCAAAGAATATAACCGTGAGGTCGAAGTCGAAGAGACTGACCTAATGGTTGAACAAGAACTGGCTAGACACAAGCCAATATGTTATTATATAATGAATAATGGATGCGTGGAGGAACAAAACGCATTATTTGAACCACCAACAGAGGCAATGAAGAGCCATCTGAAACCACTGTTCATTAGAGCAAAGGTTGGAGAGGTAGCCATAAACAAAATTCTGGTTGATTGTGGGGCAACCATCAATATCATACCACAATTCATGCTAGAAAAGTTAGGCAAAGGAGATGCTGACATAAAGCCACACAACATGGTCTTATCCAACTATGAAGGGGGCATTGGCACCACAATGGGTGTCATTCAACTAGACCTCAAAGTGGGCTCAATCCTTCGACCCACCATGTTCATGGTTATTTCAGCAAAGCCCAACTACAATCTACTCCTTGGTCGAGAGTGGATACATGGAATTGGAGCAGTGCCATCTTCGATGCACCAAAGGGTCATAATGTGGCGCCCCGAAGGCATTGTGGAGAACATTGAAGCAGACCAGAGTTATTACTTGGGTGAAATAAACAGTGTCGGAAAGAATGATTTCGACAGGAATTTGGCTCACATAGGGCCTTGTAACCCACCTGAGTTTGATTTAACTCCAACTCCTAATGCATTCTGCTCCCTATACCTACACTCTGATCACGGTTTTCAGTGGGATAGAGAATACTTATCCAACATAAATTTTGGAGGGGTCAGTGATATACGGCCAACAGGCTGGGGCAGCGAGTTTGATGATGATGACTGAGTCATCAACTCTCCAAAAGATTTTGGCATATGTGGCCGAAAACAAAATGATAGCGGCCTTAGAGGATGAAGTTAAATATGTGGCTTCCAGAGCCAATGAACAAGTCCTTTCAAAGACTGGGCCTGGGAAAGATTTCGACCCAGAGCCTTCCGACTTGGGAACGAAAGACTTTCTAGACCAGAGGTTAGACGCCATCTATGACAACGAACGTCTTGGTTTCGAGAAGGACCCGCTGGCGAACAATGTCAGAATGCTGGCGCAAGATCCTCTAGAAGAGGTAAATCTAAGCGAAGGTCCTGTGAACAAGCCCACATACATAAGCTCAAAAATGGATCCAGAACTCAAGGTCGAAATGATCAAACTACTGAAAGAGTTCAGGGACTGCTTTGCGTGGGACTATGACGAGATGCCTGGTCTCGACAGAAGATTGGTCAAACTACAGTTACCAATAAAGCCTGGAAAGAAACCCATTAAGCAGACTCCAAGACGGTTTGCACCAGAGATTTGATCAAAAATCAAAACGGAGGTCCAAAGGCTGCTGAGATGCAAGTTCATAAGAACGACCAGGTACGTCGAATGGATTGCAAATATTGTACCTGTTATAAAGAAAAACGGTACCTTAAGGGTGTGCATTTATTTCAGAGATCTAAATCTTGCAACACCCAAAGATGAATATCCAATGCCAGTGGCGGAAATGCTTGTGGATTCTGCCGTTGGTTTCGAGTACATGAGTATGCTGGATGGCTACTCTAGATACAATCAAATCTTCATAGCTGAAGAAGATGTGTCGAAAACGAAATTTCGTTTCCCTGGGGCTTTAGGAACCTATGAATGGGTAGTGATGCCTTTTGGCCTAAAGAACGCAGGGGCAACGTACCAAAGAGCCATGAATTCGATCTTCCATGACTTTATTGACACTTTCATGCAAATTTATATTGATGATATTGTTGTCAAATCTGTTTCAGGAAAGGCTCATATGGATCATCTTCGACAATCCTTTTAGAGGATGAGACACTACGGCCTGAAGATGAATCCTATAAAGTGTGCTTTTGGTGTAAAAGCAGGAGATTTCTTAGGTTTTGTGGTCCACAAGAAAGGCATTGAGATAAATCAAAACAAGACCAAAGCTATCTTACAAGCCAAAGCACCAACTAACAAAAAGGAATTGCAATCCTTACTCGGGTAAATAAATTTCCTAAGGAGATTTATATCCAACCTTAGTGGGAAAACGTAAGCCTTTTCGCCATTACTTCGACTCAACAAAGGAGGATTTGAATGGAGGGAAGAACACCAAGAGGCCTTCGACAAAATCAAAGAGTACCTCATTAAACCACCTATTCTAGTGCCTCCTTGTCGAAGTAGAAGTATGAGACTGTACATAGCTACGTCTGATAAGACTTTAGGGAGCATGCTGGCTCAGGAGGATGAACATGGTGTCGAAAGGCCCATATACTACCTCAGTAGAGTTTTGAACGATGCAGAAACTAGATATAACGAAGTTGAAAAACTATGTTTATGTCTATATTTTTCATGTACAAAACTTAAGCAATATATAAAGCCGGTTAATGTTTATGTTTCGTCTCATTTTGAAGTTTTCAAGTATATGTTGTCGAAACCCATTTTGCATAGTAGAATTGGCAAATGGGCACTTGCATTAACTGAATATTCATTAACTTTTATGCCTCTCAAGGCTATGAAAGGCCAAGTGGTCACAAATTTTATAGTCGACCACTCCATACAAGAAAGATCACTAAATTATTTGGAGATCGAACCATGGAAACTTTACTTTGATGGTTCTAGTTATAAAGATGGAGTTGGAGTCGGAGTCCTTATTATTTGTCCAAATAAAATTCCAACAACATTTAAGTACAAAATAGACGGGGATTGCTCCAATAATGAGGCTGAATACGAAGCATTAATCGTAGGCCTTGAAATCTTGTTGAAATTGGGGGGAACTCAAGTCGAAATAATGGGGGACTCAGAGTTAGTCCTAAAACAACTTACGAAGGAATACAAATGCATAAAAGAAAACCTTATTATGTATTTTGTAATAGCCAGGCGGTTGTTAAAAAACTTCAAAGCAATTAGCATTCGACACATACCCAGGTTGGAAAATCAAGCAACCAACGACTTGGCGCAAATTGCTTCTGGGTATAAGGTTTCGAAAGATAGGCTACAACAAGCAATCAAAGTTAGATGGAGAATAACTGCTACTAAGTTATCTCCAACGGACTTAAGGACCACAACGTTAGGATACACTGATCATGAAAATTTTGAAATTTCGTTCATAGACAATCTAACTGAGCAAGATTGGAGAAAGCCTATAGTAGACTATTTGCAAAATCCAGCGACTTCGACAGAATGAAAGATAAAGTACAGAGCACTGAGTTATGTGTTAATGGGAAATGAGCTATTTAAGAAAACACCAGAAGGTGTGCTTTTTAAATGCTTAAGTAAAACAGAAGCATATGTGGCTCTTTCCACCACACACGCTGGGGCATGTGGAGCACACCAAGTAGGCCAAAAGATGAAATGGTTATTGTTTCGACAAGGCTTATATTGGCCCACTATGTTAAAGGATTGTGTTGGGTTTGCCAAAGGATGCCAAGAATGCCAAAAACATACATGCATTCAACATGTGCCAGCAAATGAACTTCACTCGATTGTGAAACCTTGGCCTTTAAGAGGATGGGTTTGGATCTCATTGGAGAAATTCGACCAGCATCTTCTAAAGGTCAGAAGTATATATTGGTGGACATTGATTATTTTACTAAGTGGATCAAAGCGATTCCCTTAGTCAATGTAGACCAGGAGAATATCATTAAATTCATTCAAAAGTACATCATATACAGATTTGGAATCCCTGAAACAATAATTGCAGACCAAGGGTCAGTCTTTACTGGTCGAAAGATGCAAGATTTCGCTGCAGAAATAGGATTTAAACTATTGACGTCTACGCCTTATTATGCGCAAGCTAATGGCCAGGTCGAAGCAGCAAATAAAGTAGTGATCAGTTTAATAAAGAAACATGTGGGAAAGAAACCCAGAAACTGGCACAAGACACTAGATCAAGTCCTGTGGGCGTGTCGAACTTGTCCAAAAGAAGCCACAGGGACAACACCATTTCGCCTAACCTATGGTCATGATGCAGTGTTACTAGTGGAAATCCACTTACAGGCGACAAGGATTCAAATAAATCACGAGATCCCTTCTGAAGTCTATTGGAACATAATGTTGGATGAACTAGTAGACTTAGACGAAGAAAGGTTGAAAGCTTTGGATCTTTTGAGACTATAGAAGAAGCGAGTCGAGAAATCCTACAATCGAAGGGTAAAGTCCAAGACATTTCAGCCTGAAGATCTAGTTTGGAAAGTAATACTCCCAATGGATCGAAAATACAGAAGCTTGGGAAAATGGTCCCCTAAGTGGGAAGGAACTTTTAAGATTGTGCAAGCATTCTCAGGCGGAGCCTATGAGATCAAAGAGTTAAGCGAAGATTAAATACTCTTGAAGGTAAATGGTAAATACTTGAAAATGTATAGACCTATGCTTCAAGAGATAAAAATAAATAATATATAATCACTAATTTTAAAGAATTCCAAAATGGAAACTTAAATTTTTTTCATTAAAGGTGCCAAAATGGCTCTGAAATCGTTACAGAAAGTGATTACATAATGGAGAGAAACAAAATTTAGAAGGGGAGATTAGCTTTAATCTGGAGATACTTGATTCTTTTCAACTCTAGCCTTCGATCACATAGAGCTTTCGATTGGTGAAGGGTTTCGAGCTTAGCATCCAGAGATTCAGCTCGATCGGCATGTCTTAGCCCTTCAGCCAATTCTTCTTGGCTTTCTGACTCATTGTTCACAGCAAGAAGCTCCTCTTTATTTTTTTCGTTGGCAGCGATTTTGGCTTCCAACTCTGCAATCTGTGCCCTCAATTGAACATTGTCTTGATCAATCTCCTCGACCGCCTTTTTCCTAGCCTCCTGAGCCTTCGACAAGTCCTTTACTCTAGAAGCAGATTCAGTAGCAGCATGCCAAGCAGCAGCCACTTGACCATTGGCTTCGTCAATATCACGATTAAGGACTCTCTGACAGTTGTAATCTGCTGATACCTGGTCGACAATGGAGAGTAAATCCAAGATTACACTGGCCACATCTGGGGGAGCAACGAGAAGATCGACAGCTTTCAAGAGAGTCTTCAAAAAAGAAGGAGCTGCTGGTTCCCCCTATAAAGTTAACGTCAAATCCCTTTTGAAGATTTGTGCTTTAACTTTTTGAAGAGCCTCGTCGATAGGGGAAGTCGAAGTAGATCTTCCAGATGCAGTCGAGGCGCTACGATCAGAGGAACTCTCTTGACCCTCTAAAATTATAGTCAGATAACCTAACGGATTCTATTGTTTCAGTAAGGCCAAATCCTCCTTGGTTCTGGATCCCGTCGAAGGGATACTTTCGTTGGTTGTAACAACCATGTTGGCCACTTGACTTGGAACTGTTTCAGTACCTGGAGGATTTTGGTTTCCTTCAGCAAAAACTTCTTCACCCTCAGCTTTTGGGATCTCTACATTTTCCCTCTCTGTTTCAGTTTCGACGCCAGGGATACCTTCCTCCTCAGTCTCTTGCACTTCGACCAGCGGAATCCTAATCTCCTCTTGGTTTCCTGCAGCTTCTTCTTCATCAGCCTCTCCTATGATTTCGTGCTGGGGTTCAGAAGTCTGATTTACTTCGTCAGCGGAACTCATAAAGGAGTCTTTCGCTGAAGAGGGCCTATAAGTAGGATCCCCTTCGCTATTCAATAGATTGACCGAATCCTCGACATGAGTAGGAATTCGTGTGGAAGTGCCAGTAGTGTCCTGGAAAATAGAAAGAATTTGTTTCTTTTAGAATCCTCCCAAAGCAAAATAGAATGGAGGAATAAATAATAAGCAGTCGAAGTAAATACCTGGACTGGGATTTCAGCACCAGGACTAGAGTTGTCACTTTCGCTGGGATTGTTTAACCTAGCGATTACCTCTTGTTCAATAGGTTCATTGATGATTACAGGAGGAAGCCTCCCAGCTGTAGTTTTAATCCTGATTTTTGGACGGGGTTCGACGGTAGGAGCTGATTTTTTCAATCTTCGTCTGTGCAAAGGAACAGGAGGAGACTCCTCTTCTTCTTCATCGCTAGAGATTTGGATCTCTTGAACCTTCCGTTTTTTAGGGGTAGGTTTCTAAATACCCAGGAAATTAAGTCGAGAGGATCAATACCTATGTCAAATAAAACTAAGGGTAAGAAGGAAAGGTAAATACCTTAGGAGAGGGGTTGACAGCAGAATCTCCCTCTTTTGTACTCTAGCGGTTTTCTTCGAGGTGACCCTCTTGACAGCTAAACAGAAGGCAAAACAGCTATAGTTAATTAAGTGTCAAAAAAAATCTAAGATGAAGAGATAGAAAAAAGGATACCTTTCTTGACTCTATCGAGAACCAGCTTGAACGCCTCGCATAGATGGTGGGCGAAGTCCTTCTCATTGAAGAACTCTTCCTCATAGTACTGTTTCCACCATGCCTCGAAAGTGACGGAACTCAGAAAATGAAGGTTAAAGTCGAACAGGGTCAGTATAGTTCGACAAGAATACCTACCAATGTGCTTGGTAGCGGCATCTTCTGAGTAGTCTGCATTATAAAAAAGCAGCAGCTTCTCTCGGGGATAAATAGGTGAAGGGAGTGATTGAGCAATACCAAATTGTCGAGAGACAAGATTTGGTTGGTAAGCAATTAAGCTCAATTGGTTTTTTGAGCTCTTGAATCTTAAGGGCATGATCCTGGGGCGCAGAAACGATTCCCACATGCTCACAAACTCATCAGTCACGTCATCCTCCATATCCGAAGGGTATGGTCTGGTGAACCACTCCGGGCCAACCTTTCGACTGGCAAAGGGAGCCATAGTCGAAGCAAAGCTCTTTCGCTCCGCAAACATCATTACGAAGCTTGTAAAGGCCTTTTGAAACTGTTGGCCTTCATCAGTGGGAGTTAGCAATGCAAGCCTGGTGCCTTCGACTCTCCTATTCAAGATTTCAGGAGCCTCTTCGTTAATCTTGTTCTTTTGGGGGAGGAAAGATTCAAAGGTGTTGTTAAGCCACAGCTGCAGAAGCCAAAAGGGACCAGATAGTAGCAAGCTTCCCCTGTCTCCTAGAACCTTAAGTTGAATCACACCTTTACTGATGGACTCATATAAGTTGGCCAGAATCAATTCGGCCAAGCAAAGAGGGTATTTGTGGTGGAGCTGCGTTGCAAGCGTCAACATCTTTTTCGTCACCTGCAGTGATTTAGTACAGAAAACAAAACGAGACAGCCACATGGCCAAGAAGGCTATGTGCTCCACCTCCGACACGGTACTTGAGGCCTTGTCATGAAAGTGGTTTATGAAGGTGGTGTAAGTGGGTTTTGTTGCAGCAAACCCAATGGGATCCTCAGACAAGTCTTCAGGGTCGAAATAGTCACCAGTGGGTCGAAGACCAGTGATGGCAACTATGTCGAATAAAGTGGGGGTCATCATCCTACAAGGAAGATGAAAAGTGAAATGTGCGCTATCCCAAAAGTACAATGAAGATATCAGCATAAGAGGACAGTAAGGCAATCCTGTCTTCGACAGTATCACTAAGTCATAAATCCCATCTCCTTCCAGACAGAAGCTTGCACCCTCTCCATTTTATTCAACCAGTCGAAGTATTCAGAAGAAAGGTTAGGGCTTGATCGAAAGATTTGATTCCCTTTGTTTATGAACTGGAGGTTGATATCATCTGTAGTTTGAGGATGTTGCTGGTTAGCCGGTGTAGCGTCTTCAGGGTCCTCCCTAGGTTTTTTCGCGCAACCTATGGGTCTAAGTCTTGGGTGAGTTGGAAAGAAAGCTCGGTTTTTCAAGGGGTTTTCGATGCATGAAGACAACGGGCCAGATATAACGTACATTTTTTCATCGTATCTCATGGGAGTGAGGAGCTGAGAATCATATTCTTCTCGCCATTCTTTTGTCATAGGTTCAACAATGTACCTGTTATTTGAGGAAGAAGGAGGGTTGGTGGAAAAGATCTCTGGCGGTTTCTGAACATCATTAGCATTTTTTGGTTGAGGATTGTTTGGTGCATTTGATAGGAAGGCCATTGTTGAGGTATTGAGAGGGAAAAATGAAGTTGACAGTACAATGTTGTAAGAAAACAAGGGTTTGGAAAAGCTGAAAATGGTAAAAGTTCCCAATAGAAAGGCTTGGGAGTATTTATAACCTTCAGGAGAGGGAGATGTCTCGTCAAGGGCATTTAATGTTTTGCAGGTAGTGGGGCACCTGGAAAGGCGTGAAACGGTTACCGTGCAGGCATTGGGAAATGTTGGGACATGCTTGCCTAGATTATAGGAATATGGCCATCATGGCAAGCATGGTAACAGCAGTTTTGAAGAGACATCTTGGAGAAAAGTAATGATGGTTTTACCAAGTATAGCAGCTGTTAGAAGGCGAAAAGCACATGTCAAGACTTGGTGGACAATTGGGAAGACAGGTGTCGAATGGGAAGTTCAAAGAATGGCTATTTATTTGAGCGTCGAAATAGACATTCTTGGGGGGAAATTTGTTGGCTCCCAAATTCGACACTTACTGTATTTTGATCTTTTGGACCAAACAACTGGAATGAAATAAACCATGTGGTATGATTCGAAACATGAGATAACTTAGGAAAAAGATCTAAGTTATGATAAGAATCTTCGACCAAGGGCTCATTCGACTGAAGCAGATTTATGTTTCTCGACTGAGGGAAAGTGTTCACGCTTTGGCACATGGGACGAAGACCATTTGAAATTTGAATTATTGGATGGAAAGGTAGTTTTCATCAGCGTCTGAGGAGAGGCGACGTGGCAGAAAGCTATGGGTCGAGAGGCATGCAGAAGACACTTGTCTTCATCCTAGCACAGAATGTCCCCTCGACGGTTACCTACTTTTAGTATAAATTAAGAAGCTTGTGTAATTTTTAAGTGTGTTCAACTTATTGTACTAAATCACTCAAATATTATCCAAGTAACTACTGCATGAGAAAGGATAAAGCTGAGCAATGTACGTTGAAAACACCTTTTTTCCTTATTAAAAGTCTTTTTACATTATTTCATCATTATCCTGCAAAGTTATCTTTTTACTTCTTTTACTTGCATTTTTTCACTTTTGCTTACTTTTCAACAATCTCAAACATCCTTTCTCTGGGTCGAATGTGCGTTCTTCCTTCTTACTCATTTTACATAAAGATTAGAATATATTCTGGGATTAGTTTGGTCGATCCCGTAAGTAAACCAAAAACCTTACCTTTTTTGGAAATCAGCGGTTGTTTACCAAAAACAACGGTAAACAGAGGGCCATCCCTCAGGGGATACCCAAATTGTCTCAGAGCTAAACAGGGGTTGTAGGTAATGCCTCCCCTAATGCCAAGTAGTGGGACATTAGGGAATTCCCCACAACAATCAATGATGATGACATTTTCTCTGGACCGAGAACACCAATGAACATCAGAATGTGTGAGAGTCATTAATCGTTGCGACCACATCAAGCCTTTGTCATTCTTCAAGACTGACTGGGGAAGGTGAGAAATAAACCACTTTGCTAGAAGAGGAGTACAACACATGAGAACACCTCTTTTCCTCATTGTTCGTGTGTGAAATGAGTGTAGGATGTCCCCAAGCAATGTAGGCACAGGATTCTGAGATATGAAAATCTTGATAGCATTCACATCTATAAGCTGATCAGGGTTTGGGAATAAGACCAACCCATAGATGATAAGTGATACAATCTCCTCAAAAGCTTGAAGATCTAAAGAATTCCAACAGTCTTGTGCCTTCTCAAACAGAAACTTTTCCAGGAAACCCTTGACACCACTCCTGGTTTCCCAATGACCCTTGATATCAGATGGTTGCACATGTAAGGATTGAGAAACATCTTCAAGCTTTGGTTCTCTTTCCGTACCGTTGTAGGGTAGTTGATGGAGAATAGGAATCCTCAGGAGTTGAGAAAATTCCTCCAAAGTAGGCACTAGTTGGTAATCAGGGAATGTAAAGCAATGGTGTAGGGGGTCAAAGAACTGGAAGAGAACTTTCACCATGTCTTCTTCAATGTTGGAGTTAACCAAGTTGAGAAGTCTACCATGTCTTTCACTGAAAGGAGAATTCTCTGGAATCTTGGAAGTAAGCTCCTTGAGTTGAGGAGGGATTCTCACAAGGTTGACTTGAATTGTTTTCCTGCGAAGAGATTCCATGACCTACAAAACAAGAACAAAGATGAAGATCCAAACCCTTGAAATGGTTAGTGGATGCAAATGATGCTTTATGATGTCCATGATGTATGCACAAGCATATGTGCAAGTAAGTCACACAAGATCCTAATTTCAGGCTTGCATGAGGTTTCATAGGTAAGTACCCTCTTGAAGTTGGTTGGCTCAACCTGTCCTATAAATAGTAACCGGGTTCTAAGGAGCTCAATATCAATGGATTATTTTCTGTGTTCATTGTTTCAGTTTATCCACTTAACTGGCGACCGAAATATTCCAAGAAAACAATCTTCAATGAGTGTAGTATCGAGTATCTACCAACTTCGGACTGTACCAAAGCCGGTCATTTCACTACCCCTAATAAGGCCAAGATGGTCAAGTAAGGTTCTAAGAGTTCATTAGTGCTTAATGACATCACTCAGCGGCCCCGTATTCTCTTTGATTGACTCAAAGGCTACCGGTACCCACAAATATGTCGCACTAATATAGCTATTGCTTCAACCATGTCGGTATACCCCGCACAGTTTCCATAACGTATTGCTATTTACCTATGAATGTTTCCCAAAAATCCGGGTGGAGGATTCAAACCCAAATAAGAGAACCAAATGTAAAGCAATCAAAGCAAACAAAATAAGCATGCAAAGGTAATCTAAACCCTAAGGTTACTCCACTTTTAAAGTTTTCCCCAACAGAGTCGCCAGTTCTGTGATACGGTGGGAGAACTGACTTGGGATTTTGCATTTGTGTTCGCAAATGTTTCGATTTAGCAAGAGTCGCCACCGACTTTTTATTTTATCCTAAAGAAAGGTCAAAAAGCACAGGAAAGACCTTTGAGATGTTTTCTTGGGTTCGGGGAGTAGATTATGAAAAGGGAAGGTGCAAGCACCCTTTTCATCCATGGTTATCCATGGGCTCTTAGTTACTTATTTAGATCACTTGCTTTTGCTTTTCAATTGTTTGAAATGGTGCTTTGTGTGTGGTTTTGAAAGATGTTTTGAAAAGAGGCCATCGTTGTGGAAACCTTTGTAATGATTCTTGTTTGAATGTATACAAAGATTTATTTGTCTTTTGAAAAGATTTCAATGTTTGAAAGTTTGATTTTTGGGAAATGTTTTGAAATTGTGTTGTGAAGTGTGTTTGAAAATAGCAAGGATGTTTTTGCAAGTTTTGATCAAGTAACTAAGAGTTATCTACCCTATTTTACTCAAAGATCTTTCCTAAGTGTTTTTTTAACCCTTTTGACAATGTTATTTCACCATTGCATTTGGTGAACAACCTTGTGTTAGGATGTTAAACGGGACAGGCGTGGGTCATCGTATAGACCATGATAGCAATTGTGTTAAGTATCTTTGGCAAATTTTTGAGGGACTTGATCATTTTTGTTTAGGCAACCAAGATAACGTCATCGAGGGACTATGATCTTTTGTTTTGTTTTTGTTTTGCCAAAGTACCCAACATGCATAACATGGCGCATTTTTAAGGCAACAAGTGGATGTAACCCTAGGGGTGCAAGTGTGCGTTGTGTTTGATTTTCATGCATTTTTGTCTTTGTATTAGGTCAAGCTACTTGTTAATTTTAATTTTTGCATACAAACCCTAATGTCTAATAATGGCATAATTGAAAGCATAAAGTGCGAGAATTAAAAGTCTAAGCTATTACAACATGATTATGGGGATGGGGGTACAAGTTTGAATAGGGGGATATTTGACAAGAAATAAAAACCCTAGTTTACTATTACATCCAAATTGAATCCAAAGGCATAAATATTAAATGGACAATATTTAAATAAACAAAATAAATAAATATACCAAATAATATGAATTATGCTAAAAAGGTTTTTGTTTATTTATGTATGTAAAAATATTTAATGTAAGAAAGAAAGAGATAAAATAAAAAGATTAATTTTATTAGGATAAGGGAAAAACCCTAATTTTCTTCAAGAAAATAAATACATTATATTGTTTATATATACAATAAAATAAAATAGTATATGTAAAAATAAAATATATTTAGAAAAAGTAATTTTTGAGTATATTTAATAATAAAAATAAAAGTGTAATATTTTATATTTTTATTCTAAAATATCTAATAAAATAAGAGTATATATATATATATATATATATATATATATATATATATATATATATATATATATATATATATATATATATATATATATATATATATATATATATATATATATATATATATATATATATATATATATATATATATATATATATATATATATATATATATATATATATATATATATATATATATATATATATATATATATATATATATATATATATATATATATATATTAATTATTTTAAATATGATAAAATAAAATATATGAAAAAATAAAAATACATTTAGAATAATATTTTTAGTGTGAATAAAAATAAAGAATAAGAATAAAAATAAAAGTATAATATATATATATATATATATATATATATATATATATATATATATATATATATATATATATATATATATATATATACATATATATATATATATATATATATACATATATATAAATAAAAATAAAATGCAAAATAAATGTGAAAAAATTATAAAAATAATTTTGAGTATTTTTTATATTTGGAAATAAAAATAAAATAAAATCAGAAATGAAAATAAAATACAAAAATATAAAATATATAGAAATTGGGCCACGGGGGTGCAACAAGTAAAAGGGGGTGTCAATAGTGAAAGGACCAAAGCCCAGCCCAAACCACTTCATCTTCAACCTCTGACTTTCAAAACGCGCGCGCCCTGTACAATTGCCAGATCCTGTATACGAGCTCTATTACAAAAACACATAACATTAAAGTTGTAGAGCATTTCAAGACAAATCCAACCATATAAACAACTTGTCCTAACTCTCAAAGACCAGAGATAATTTCTCTGGCCCTAAAATCTAACCTAATTTTTTCAGTATGTTCATGGATGAAATTCTCTTAGCATGCTTAATATAAATGAAAACTGAGCATATGTACAACTTCATGGTAATGAATACTACATTTCTTATTCACAAACCTAAGGCTAAATGTTCATAAATAGAGAGATAGGAAGTTGACAAAAACCTGTTTCAACTGACTTCGTGTATGGAAATGTGGAGCTTTTCAACAAGGCTTTAGATGTCTGGGAGCTTGCTTGGACTTCACTTGACCTTCTCCAATACCTAGCTTGCCTTGAATGTACTTAAATCAACCTACAGAACTCAACCTGCACAAGCTCAAAATGAAAATGGCAAACCCTGTAAATGGAGTTACAGTTGGTGTTGGAGGTTTGGGATAGCTTGGATGGATTTAATGGAAGGTGTTTTAACCAACTTGGGGCAAAACGCACGAGCAAAATGTGCTATGGAAGTCAAGTTGCAGGTTCTGCCCTGTTTTGCCAATGGAAGTTGATTTCTGGATATGGGGTGTTTGAGGGCTTCAGAGGTCGTGTTTCTGGCTCAAAAGGGTGTGAGAAAGATGTTCAAAATGTTTGCACAAGCTTGTTTTTACTGATGTTCAAGTTCTCATGTATTTGACATATTTCTTGTATATGAAGAAAAAGTGGGAAGTGATATGTAACAGGCCTGTACAGGCTATCCAACACCTTGTACACATTGCCCTTGGCCCCTCTAACCTGTGGATTTGATTAGCTGCAAAAGATCTGCACCAATGCTCAAAGATTGTGGTTTGACATAAAGCAAGATTATGGCAAAAATCGTAATGTACCTTTTTCTACTTAGGGATTAATTTTGTGTACAATGCCCTAATGAACAAAACAATACATTAGACCAATGGATTTGCATTAAATTATAGAGTGTGAAGTGGTTTAGAGGCCTGTAATCTAGTGCAAAGCATGTTGACTTGAAATTGCAACTTGTATGAACATGAACATGCCATGGATGAAAAGTGAGTTTTGCCAACTTCAAACCTTCGATTCTCCCTAACCACAAATGTGTTTAGAGATTTCTTTGACATTTTGGAAAGCTTGAAACATTCCCTACATTCCATCTTTGAAATGAAAATTGAGATTCCAAGTGGAACTATGTGAAAAATGGCCAAGAAGATAGGTCAAAATCCTGCCTAAACTAGGGCAAAATTTCTCTAAGTTAAAAGTTTTAGGGACCCTTGTTCCAAAAATCATAACTGGAGATGCAAGCTTCTTTTGAGAAAACTTTGTGAATCAAAGTTGTATAATTTGTGGAGGAATACAACTTTCATGTTGGAAGTTTTGTTTGAATCCAATTGCATCATGGTGAAAATGTTGGGCAAAGTTAGGAAAAATTAAGAAAATTTCATAACTTAGAAAAATTCTAAGTTATGAAAATTTTCAACTTTAAACCCTAATTTGCAAAAAGGAGTTTCTTGATGAACAAGTTTCATGTTTTGACACATCTTGATGAAAAAATGACCCTTGGCACTTGATTTTGACCAAAAAGTCAAAGTTTGACTTTTCAGTGTATAGTCAAATTTTGATCAGTTGATTGGGAAATTCATCTGTCAATCCAATGCAATTGAGATCTTTTGAACTTTTTGAATAGGTCAAGATGATTCTATTGAGTCCTTGAGTCCATGATTGAACCCAATTTGCCATTGGATAGGTCAAAAATCAGAAATTGCCCTTGTGCAGTCAAAACCCTAAAAATGACCATTTTACCCTTTTGGTGATCTGATCAAATTTCTTGTGGAGTTGTGATCCAAAGTTGATCAAATGGTTCATATGAGCTTATAATGTTGATGTGGGTAAAAATTCATGAGGTTTGACTATAAATTGGCCACAGTTGACTTTTTCCCCAATACAGTTGATTTTTAGGTCAACTATCCAATTGACTGGGCAAAAATTTGATTCAAAGCCTGAAACTTGGTATGGACAAACTTATGAGTCCAACATGAAGTATGAAAGTCATTTTGGGCATTGTAAGTCAGAAAATCCTTGTGCAAACTCAAACCCTAATTTAGGTCAACAGTGCAAGGAGATGTCTTGAGCAGAGTAAACCCTAGCTTGGTCTTGAGTTCAAAGAGCCTTGTGATGAGAAATGTTGATAAAATGAGAGGGAAAATTTTGGGGTACAACATCGCCCTTTAGGGTTTTCGATTCACCGGGATGCCCTTGTTTTGCCTAGGTATGTCAACCTAGCGGGTCATTTATGCGTAGTATCTTTTGACTATGTCTGCGTTCGCAGAGTGCGGCAGGTCATCGCCGTCCATGGTGGTTAAGATCATTGCCCCACCAGAAAAGATGTTTTTGATTACAAATGGTCCTTCATAGGTAGGAGTCCATTTTCCCCTGGGATCACTTTGTGGCAAGATGATGCGCTTGATCACAAGATCTCCCACTTGATACACTTGTCGTCTGACTTTCTTGTTGAAAGCCTTGATCATCTGTTTTTGATACGTCTGACCATGGCAAAAAACAGTAAGTCTCTTTTCGTCAATTGAGTTTAACTGATCAAGTCGGGTTTGGATCCAATCGTCTTCACTCAAACCGGCATCCTTGATTCTCAAAGAGGGGATCTGAACCTCAATAGGTAAAACAACTTCCATGCCATAAACTAAAGTATAGGGTGTTTCCCCAGTTGATGTACGAGCCGTGGTACGGTACCCGTGGAGAGCAAACGATAGCATCTCATGCTAGTCCTTGTAGGTGACTGTCATCTTCTGTATGATCTTTTTGATATTTTTGTTCACAACTTCGACAACACCATTCATCTTTGGCAGATAGGGAGATGAATTATGATGTTGAATCTTGAACTGCTCGCACAAGGCGGTGATCATAGTATTGTTAAGGTTTGTACTGTTGTCAGTAATGATCCTTTCGCGGATACCGTACCGGCAAATAAGGTTCTGTTTGATGAAGCGGGCAACAACATTCTTAGTAACAGATGCGAAGGAGGCTGCTTCGACCCACTTTGTGAAATAATCAATGGCCACTAGAATGAAGCGGTGTCCATTGGAGGATGTAGGCTTGATCTCTCCAATCATGTCGATTCCCCACATAGCGAATGGCCAAGGAGCTGTTAAGACATTTAGAGGAACCTGGGGCACGTGTACCTTGTCTGCATAGATTTGACATTTATGACAAGTACAGGAGTGTTGATAGAAATCAGCTTCCATGGTATACCAGTAATAGCCTGCCCTTAGAATCTTCTTAGCCATCGTATGCCCGCTAGAGTGAGTGCCAAATGTACCTTCATGCAATTCAGCCATAATCCTTTCAGCTTCAATTTTGTCCACATAACGGAGCAGAATAGAATCATGATTGCGCTTGTAAAGGATGCCATTGCTTAGGAAGAACTTAGCTGAGAATCTCCTTAAGAACTTTTTGTCATTGACTGAAGCTCCTTCAGGGTATTCCTGAGCCTCGAGATACCTTTTGACTTCATGAAACCATGGCTGGTCCACCACTTCTTCGGTATTAATCTCGTGACAATGTGTCGGTTCATCCATCTGTTCAATGGTGATTTGGGGAGCCTCATTATCCCAGTTAAGTTTAAACATGGATGACATTGTAACTAGAGCATCTGCTAGCTGATTCTCTTCTCGCGGGAAGTGCTCGAAGGTAATCTGCTTGAAATGTGGTAACAATGTCAAGACATGTTATTTGTAAGGGATGAGGTTTGGATGCTTAGTATCCCAATCTCCTTTGATCTGACTGATGACCAAAGTTGAGTCCCCAAACACAATTAAAGATTTGATTCCCAAGTCTATGGCAGCCTTGAGTCCAAAGATGCAAGCTTCATACTCTGCCATGTTGTTCGTACAGTTGAAGCAGAGTCTGGCGGTGAAAGGAGTGTGGCAACCCTCTGGATGTATAAGCACAACGTCGATACCGTTACCAAGTGCATTGGAGGCACCATCAAAGTACAGGGTCCATCAGGATCCTTGTTCAGGTCCGTCATATGGTCTGAAATCTTCAATGTTGTCCAATGTCATCATGTCTTCGTCAGGGAAGTCAAACTTCATGGATTGATAATCTTTGACACCTTGATGAGCTAGATGGTCAGCTAGCACACTCCCCTTTATAGCCTTTTCGGTCGTGTACTGTATGTCGTGCTCTATAAGGATCATTTGCCATCTAGCTATCCTTCCAAACAAAGCAGGCTTTTCGAAGATGTATTTTATCGAATCCATCTTAGATATCAGCAAAGTGGTATGAGTCAACATGTACTGCCTTAGCCGGCGAGCAGCCCATACCAAAGCGCAGCAAGTTTTCTCGAGCAGTGAATATCTAGTTTCACAGTCGGTAAACTTTTTGCTAAGGTAATAAATGGCATGCTCTTTTCGGCCAGACTCGTCATGCTGCCCCAGTACGCACCCCATTGAGTTATCCAAGACGGTCAGATACATGATTAGCGGTATTCCTTCGACGGGTGGCATCAAGACAGGAGGTTCTTGTAAATACTCCTTGATTTTATCAAAAGCAATTTGACAGTCATCATTCCACTTAACTACCTGATCTTTCTTCAACAACTTGAAAATTGGCTCACAAGTAGATGTTAGGTGAGAAATTAACCTAGCAATGTAGTTTAGGCGTCCCAAGAACCTCTGACCTCCTTCTCAGTGCGAGGAGCAGGCATTTCTTGTATAGCTTTGACTTTGGCAGGATCAACCTCAATGCCTTTGTTTCTGATAATGAAACCCAAGAGTTTACCGGATCGGACTCCGAATGTGCACTTGTTAGGGTTTAACCTTAGCTTATACTCCTTCAACCTGACAAACAGCTTTTGCAAGTGATCAAGGTGTTCTTCTTTAATTTGTGATCGGGCTATCATGTCATCTACGTAGACCTCTATATCATGATTTATCATATCATGAAACAAAGCTACCATGGCCCGTTGATAGGTTGCCCCGACATTCTTCAGTCCGAATGGCATCACTTTGTAGTAGAACGTACCCCACTGTGTAACAAAAGTAGTTTTCTCCATGTCCTCAGGGGCCATTTTGATCTGGTTATAGCCTGAGAATCCGTCCATGAAAGAAAATACTTTGTGCTGAGCTGTATTGTTAACCACAATGTTGATGTGCGGAAGTGGAAAGTCGTCTTTATGGCTGGCCCTATTTAAGTCTCTATAATCCATGCACATTCTTACTTTGCCGTCCTTTTTAGGCACGGGCACAATGTTAGCAACCCATTGTGGATAGGAAGTAACAGCCAGAAACCCAGCATTGAACTACTTCATAACTTCTACTTTGATCTTTTCAGACATGTCAGGTCTCATGCGGCGGACCTTTTGTTTAACTGGTGGACAATCTTCTCTTGTGGGTAGACAGTGTACCACAATGTCTGTATCAAGTCCCGGCATGTCTTCGTATGACCAGGCAAAGATCTCAACATACTCATGCAACAGCTGGATTAGGCGCTCCTTGACACTCGGTTCTAGGTTGACACCCACTCTGATTTCCTTCTTGTCTTCCTCAGTCCCCAAGTTGATTGTGTCCAACAAATCCTCATGAGGCAAAATTGCTCTTTATTCTTGTTGAAGTAATCTGGCCAATTCCCCTGGAAAATCACAATCTTCCTCACCTTCGTATTCGGCTTGGCAGATCAGATCTTCAGAGTCACTGAAGGCTATAGCAGTATCGTTACCCATGGGTTCCGGAGTGGAAGGGTACCTGCATTTGTGAGTGTGGGTGTGTGTAAGGGCATAGCCATCTTAAAATAACAAAATGTAAAAGAAAGACAATGAACACAAAAGTTTTATATATGAAAAGCGTCCATGATTCATTAAAATGACATATGAAAATGAAATAAGAACCCTTACAAATGGACCTATGTGCCTCGGGTAAGACACAAGGTTGAAAAAAGTACGAATTGTTTGTGAATTATTAAAGTCCAACAGAAATGGAAAAGATAAATTACTGCGGTATGAAAGTAATCGGAACAAAGTCTTTTGCTTCGCAGTTGCACAATCCTCCGCCAATAGTAGGAAAAATCCAGTCTTCCAGGCTGCCTTCTTCATCATTGTCCTCTAGTGCATTAACCCCTTGGTGGCTGATTTTCACATGAGGCCCTCCGGCACGGGAGCGATGCACAGCCTTCTGACCAGTTGAAGTGAACCCTAAGCCGAATTTGTTTGATTTGAAAGGAAAGTCGGGAAGCTGCCCCCAGATTGTGGATCCGCCTTCTTCCACTACTGCCCTAGCACCCTTGAGAGATGACATCAGAGGCACAGGTTTTGTGATCACAGGAGCTGAGAACACTTCTTTAGTCACCGCTATTTCAGGAGAAACCTCTTCAAAGTGTTGGAAAGGGGTCTCTATGAATTCGCCATCTAACTCCACATAACGGAAGGAATTCAGATGACTAATCATATATTCCTCTTCCCCATGGACAATTATAATTTTCCCTTGGACGGGGTACTTGAGAATTTGATGCAGAGTAGAAGTGACAGCTCCGACATTGTGAATCAAGGGGCGTCCCAACAGGCAAGAGTAGGAAGGACGGATGTCCATCACGTAGAAAGTTGAACTGAACGTCTGGGTACCCACCTTGATCAGGATGTACACCTCTCCATGGACCATCCTCTTAGAACCATCAAAGGCTCTGACAATTATATTGCTGGGTTTCAGGGCTAGGCCTTCACAGTCCAATCTATCCAAGGCTTTCTTCGGTAAGACATTTAAAGACGAACCAATGTCTACCAGTACGTGTGCTAGGGTTGTCCCTCTGCATTCCACCGAGACATACAAAGCATCATTATGTTTTCTCCCTTTTGAAGTTAAATCCGCATCGGAGAATCCTAGACCATTGTCAGCTGTTAAACTAGCCACACATTCCTGGAACTGATCAGTGGAGGTTTCTTGCGGCACGTGGGCCGTCTTCAAAAATTTGACCAAAGCTTTAGCATGTGCCTTAGAGCACAACAACAAGGCTAACATAGAGATTTTTGAGGGGGTCTGCCCCAGTTTCTCAACAACATCATAATCACTTTTCTTAATGATCCTCAGAATTTCTTCCATCTCTTTCTGGGATGTTTCAGGAATGACTAGTGATTGAGCCTTCGTCAAGACAGGATCCTGTTAAACATTCTTTCCTTTTTTCTCAGTAGCGGAAACAGGGATGGGAATTGTATTGTTATTGTCAGTGGGTACACTTGTAGGTACAATCATATGGGTAATCTTCAGAGTGGCCACGGGTCCAAAGACTGCTGTTGGAGGAGCAATCTCTGGAGAAAAGATTCTTCCGCTACGAGTAACCTTGCTTATTCCGACAATGTTACCGATGTCAGGAGTATCCTCTTCGGAGCTTTCTTCTTCTGCAATCTGTTCAATCTGTTTGACATCATGGTAGTATATTTCTCCACCATAGTTCCATGGTACCATTTTATCGGATTTGTATGGGGCTGGCCCAGGCATTGTTATCTTCAACGGAGTAGTCATTGGAGCGGATGTATTCCTAACGGGTTTTTTAGGAACCCTGGCAAGATTGGCGTATATGGTTATTATTGAAACTTCTGGAACTGGAATGGGTGAGATGGGAGCTTTCTCAAACAAAATTTCCTTGTTATCGATCAATTGTTGGATTCTTTTCTTCAATAGAGGACAGTCAAATGGGGAGGATAGACAAGCATGGCAATCTTGGTCACAACCTGGGAACATCCCAGCTTTCAACAAATTTAACTTGATGATTAGGAGAGGAGTTATCAGTTGATCCACAGTAGAAACAAACAGGTTTTCTTCCACAGCACTGACACTGTGCCCATGCTTAGGCATTGGAGCATAGATAACATTCGGTTTTTCGGGAGCTTCAAATTCAACTTCCTTTGCATCGATCAGATCTTGAATCTTATTCTTCAGGGCCCAACAGTTGTTGGTGTCGTGCCCTGGACTTTCGAATGGTAAGCACACCTGGCATTCGGATGGTAGTGTGGAGATAAAGTATTCGGATTTTTAGGGGCCTCTTTTAGCATGGCCAAATTCAACTTCAAGAGATGTGGTAGGACTTGAGCGAGAGTCATGTTTATCTTGGTGAATTTCCTTACAGGACTTTCCACCCTTTGCTGGTTATTCCTCGGCTGATCGTTTCTCGGCTGATTGTTTCTTGGTTGGTCTGAGGCAGACTTTTGAATCATGACGGCACCCACTATTGGTCATCGTTCGGTTCTTCCCTGATTCCTCTGTGCATAGACAACAAACACTTCCTTTTTTCCAGTGAAGGGTTTTTTTGGCAGCAGCAGAGGTAGATACATCTTTCTGAATTTTCCGCTTCTAATACTGGCTTCCACCATTTCGCCAGTTAGAATCAACTCAGTGAAACCTGCAGAGGAGCTTCCGATCAGGTGATTAAAGAAAGGACCTAACAGAGTCCCCAAGAACATGTCCACTAGCTCTCTTTTAGATAAAGGTGGTTGCTCCCTTCCGGCTAAATCCCTCCATTTTTGGGCGTAGTCTTTGAAGCCCTCATTGGATGCCATAGCCATACTCTGTAGCTGAGTACGGGTTGGTGCCAAGTCGGCGTTGTATTGATACTGTTTATAGAAGGCGGCTGCAAAATCTTCCCAATTATGTACATCAGACCTCTCCAACTGGTAGAACCAATCAAGCTGTGTTCCCGAAAGACTGTCCTGGAAAAAGTGAACCCACAGGTCTTTGTCAGAAGAATGTGGCTGAATTTTCCTGACATAAGATCGTAGGTGCATCTTGGGATAAGACAACCCATCGTACTTAGAAAAAAGAGGCACCTTAAACTTAGGAGGGATTACTATTCCAGATACCAGCCCTAACTCTTCAAAGTCCAGCCCATGGACTCTCTGTATCTCCATAGCAGCTAGACGTTCTTCCAAGTTCTTGTATTTGTCATCGGCCGGAGGGTATTGTTGTTCTGAGTAGTCCTCTTCTTCCTCTTCTTCAGCTTCAGATTCAGATGGCACTGCAGTCTCTTTACCTTTTCTCTCTCCTTCCTCAGAGGTTGATGGAAATTCTAAGGTCTGTCTGGCTTATCCTTCAAACCTTCTGCCCATAAGAACCACCCCAACTCGCTTCTTCTTCTTTTTCTCTTTTTCTTTCTCTAGTAGAGTCTTGAGCTCCTCCTGCCCCTTGGCCAGAGTCAGGAGTAACTGTTGAAATTGCGAATTCTGAGCTTGCAAGTCTTTGACTGTTTGTTCAATATCCATCTTACTGAAATAAATAGCATACAGATGAGGAAACTTGGTATGAAGACCTGTTTATGCATATGATGAATGATATGTATTCATGTAATTCTTTCAAGGATTCAGAAATTCAAATTTGTTTTAAACAAAAAAGAAACACACGTCATATTAATAAGATAGAATTGTTAGTACATCAATTCCCCTTGGGCAAAATAATACAAAATTCTAAGGTAAAAAGACGTTGCCCATCCTCTTTGGTGCAATGTAGGTGTTGAGAGTCTGCTCTTCGTGAACTTGACGAGTGAGTTCTAAAACCTTCTTCTTGCTGGCATAGAATTGGGCTTCAAAACTATCGTGTTCTCCCTTGAGCTGTATCCAACTCCTTTGCAGATCTTTGAGTGATGTTGGCATGTTAGGATGTAGGAGGGTGTATGGAACCTCTCCTTCCTTAACAGGATCTATAATCACTGGGAGAATGGAGGGGTTGGGCATCATAAGACTTTGGGCGCGGGTTCTTACCCACTTGAGGTAAGGCTCAAGGGGGATGAAATTCTTGTGTCCCAGAGTCTTACTGTCTACCTTGTTGGGCATCCTCCAAGCTCGGATGAACCTTTGTCA
This sequence comes from Vicia faba, assembly GCA_948472305.1. Classification (NCBI taxonomy): domain Eukaryota; kingdom Viridiplantae; phylum Streptophyta; class Magnoliopsida; order Fabales; family Fabaceae; genus Vicia; species Vicia faba. The sequence continues at coordinate 1,393,441,432 of OX451741.1, read as the reverse complement.
GAGTCCTTGATTGTCGTTGTCGAAGTCGAAAACCAAGTCTGGTATCAGCATGTCATGTGGGCCACCCTTCTGGCATAACCAAACTGTCTCAGAGCCAATCAGGGGTTGTAGGTGATGCCTCCCCTAATGCCAAGTAGAGGGACATTGGGGAATTCCCCACAACGGTCGATGATGATAACATTTTCTCTGGATCGAGAACACCAATGAACATCTGAATGTGTAAGAGTCATCAATCGTTGTGACCACCTCAAGCCTTGCTCATTCTTCAAGATTGATTGGGGAAGATGAGAAATAAACCATCTTGCTAGTAGAGGAGTGCAACACATGAGAACACCTCTTTTCCTCATTGTACGAGTGTGAAAAGAGTGGAGGATATCCCCAAGCAATGTAGGCACCAGGTTGCGTGCCATGAAGATTTTGACAGCACTTACGTCTATGAGTTGGTCAGAATTAGGGAACAAGACCATCCCATAGATGAGAAGAGATACAATCTCCTCAAAAGATTGTAGGTCCAAAGAATTCCAGCAACTTTGGGCCTTCTCAAACAGAAACTTTGACAAGAAGCCTTTGACACCACTTCTAGTTTCCCAATGTGTTGTGACATCAGAGGAGTGCAAGTGTAAGGCTTGAGAAATCTCTTCTGGCTTTGGATCTCTTTCCGTACCGATGAAGGGTAGTTGATTAAGAATAGGAATCCTCAAGAGTTGAGAAAATTCCTCCAAAGTGGGCACAAGCTGGTAGTCAGGAAATGTGAAGCAGTGGTGCAAAGGGTCACAGAACTGGAAAAGAACTTTCATCATGTCTTCCTCTGTGTTGGAAGTGACTAAGTTGAGAAGACGACCATGCCTCTCGGTGAATGGAGAATTCTCAGGAATCCTTGAAGCTAGCTCCTTGAGTTATGGAGGAATTCTCACAAGGTTGACTTGGATGGTTTTCCTGCGAAGTGAATCCATGACCTACAAAACAGGAACAAAGATGAATTTCCAAAATCCTTGAAATGGTTAGTGGATGCATATGATGCTTCATGATGTCCATGATGTTATGCACAAGTATATATCTACAAGCAAATCACACAAGTTCCTAGTTTAGGGTTGCATGGGGTTTCATAGGTAAGTACCCTCTTGAAGTTTAGTTGGCTCAACCTGTCCTAGAAATAGTAACCGGGTTCTAAGGAGCTCAATATCACTGGATTGTTTCCTTGTTCATTGTTTCAATTCAGCCTCTTTACTGGAGACCGAAATATTCCAAGGAACGAACCATCAATGAGTGTAGTATCGAGTATCTACCAATTCGGACTGCACCAAAGCCGGTCATCTCACTACATCCTAAAAGGCCAAGTTGGTCAAGTAAAGGTTCTAAAAGTTCGTTAGTGCTTCATGACATCACTCAGCGGCCTCGTATTCTCTTTGATTGACTCAAAGGATACCGGTACCCACAAATATGTCACACTAACATAGCTATTACTTAGACCGTGTCGGTATACCCCGCACAATTTCCACAACGTATTGCTATTTACCTATGAATGTTTCCCAAATCCGAGTAGAGGATTCAAACCCAAACAATAGAACCAAAGTGTAAAGCAAACAAGGCAAACATGGTAAGCAAATAAAGGTGATCTAAAACCCTAAGGTAACCCCACTTTAAAAATTTCCCCAGCAGAGTCGCCAGTTCTGTGATACGGTGGGAGAACTAACTTGAGGTTTTGCGTTTGTGTTTGCAAATGTTTCGGTTTAGCAAGAGTCGCCACCGACTTTTATTTTATCCAAAAAGGAAAGGTCAAAAAGTACAGGAAAGACCTTTGAGATGTTTTCTTGAGTTCGAGGGGTAGATTATGAAAAGGGAAGGTGCTAGCACCCTTTTCATCCATGGTTTTCCTTGGGCTCTTAGTTACTTGTTTAGATCACTTGCTTTGCTTTTCCAATTGTTTAAAATGGTGCTTTGTATGGTTTTGAAAGTATTTTGAAAAGAGGCCATTGTTTAGGCAATCTTTGTAATGATTCTCGTTCGTAAGAATGTATACAAAGATGTTTATATTTTGAAAAATGTTTCAATGTTTTAAAAGTTCTTTGGAAATGTTTTGAAAATGTGTGTGTGTTTGAAAATAGCAAGGATTATTTGAAAATTGATCAAATAACTAGAAGCTTATCTACCTACTCAAAAGTCTTTCTTGTACATTTTTATTCCTTTGACATTGTTGTTTTACCATTGTTTTTGGTAGACAACCATATCTTTGGATGTTAAACGGGACGGGCGTGGGTCATCGTATGACCATGATAACAATGGTGCCAAGTATCTTAGCAATTTTTAGGGACTAAGATCATTTGTTTTTAAGCAACCTTGTCTAGCGTTATCGAGGGACTATGATATTTTGTTTTGTTTTATTTTGCCAAGATACCTAGCATGCATACCATGGCCATTTTTAAGGCAACAAAGTGGGTGAAACCCTAGGGGTGCTTGTGTGCAATGTGTTGTCATTTTTCATGCATTTTGTCTTGGATTAGGTCATGCTATTTGTTTGATTTTTTGTCTTATCATACAAACCCTAATTTACTAAACATGTATATAATGCGATAAATTGTGTAAAGTAAATCTAAGCTATTACAACAATATTATGTGAGGGGGGATACAAGTTTTGAATGGGGGATATTGCTCAAAATAAAACCCTAATTCACTATTACAACCCAATTGAATTTATTGTATAATAAATAAATAAATATTTATTTAAATATGCAATAAAAATGTAAATATGCAAAAAATGTTTTGTAATTGTTTTATGTATGAGAAAATAAAATTATCTAAGTCCTAAAAATAAGAAAAAATAATATTATTATTTTTGAAAGGGGAAACCCTAATTTTTTATTCAAAAGAAAATATGTTCTATACCATTTATTTTATTCATTTAGGTACAAGAAATAAATAAATAAAAATATTTACAAATATTAAAAATTAAAATATATGTGGAAATAATATTTTATGTGTAAAATAAAAATGGATAGTATTCTTTTATTATTTACAAATTATTTTAAGAAAATGATTTCCATTTATTAAAATAAAACTATTTTATATATGGAAAAAATAATAAAAATAAAATAGAAATTGCAAAAAATTAAGAAAATATTTTTTGTGACTTTTTAATGTTGAGAAAAAAAATATTAAAGTCAATAAACATAAAAGAAATGAAAAATATGCAAAATATAAAAAATAGGTCAAGGGGGTGCAAATAGTAGTCCGGGGGGGGGGGGGGGGGGGGGTTGGAAAGTAGGACAAACAGGCCCAAGGCGCGCCAGGCCCGAGACTTTATCCCTTTCCTCCAGCTTCTCCAAAAACGCGCGCATCTGTGTACAAACTTGTATCTTGCTCTAGCTTGCATAAAATCAAAAACTCATAACACAAAAAATGTAGCTTATGAACTCACGATTCCAATGATATAAAATTCATGACCTAACTCTCAAAGATCAGGGAGAATTTTAATGGCCCTAATTTCTGACCTAGTTTTTTCAGCATGTTCAACAACCAAATACTCTTAGCTCAGTTAATATAAATGGAAAGTATGCATATGTACAACTTCAGCAAGTTAAGGACTACATCTTTTCTTCACAAATCAAAGCCTAAGGATTCCTAAATAGAGAGATAGAACTTTGAAAAATACCTTGTTCAGTTGAGTTTGGATATGGAAATGTGGGGACTTTGAGTGGGGCCTGAAGATCGTGTAAGCTTCCTTGAAGTTCCCTCAAGATATCCCAATGCTCAACTTACCTTAAGGATGCTTGAAACTTCCTGTAAAAGTCAACCTGCAACCTTCAAAAATGAAAATGGTGAAGCTTGAAACAGGGCACACAGTTGCAAGACAAGGGCCTGGATAGTTTAGGTAGGATGTATGTAAAGTGCTTGAAGTGTTTCAAATCAAAACGCACGAGCCAATATTGATTTGGCAAAGGTTCTGCAGAAGATGCCCTGTTTGGGCAGGAACTTGGTTTTTTTTTGTGTTTGAGAGTGTTTTGAATGTTGTGAATTTGTGTATTCTTCTTGTAACAAGTTTCTGAAGTTGTTTAAAATGAAGCCCAACCTTCTCTTTATCAGATGCACAAGTTAACTTGACTTTTGCAAGTTTGCTTGCTTTTGAAGAAAGTTGACATGACTATGCCAAAGGCCTGTACAGGCTAGCTTGTGGACTGCAGAGGGTTGGTATACTTTTCCTGATTTTTGTGGACCTTGCTTGCAACAAAAGATCAGGTCCATGGCTCAAGAAATGTAAAGTTACAAAAACGCTTGCTTTATCAAAGTAGTATTATGAACTTTATGCCATTTTTGGATTAATTCATTGGGCAATGCTTCAAAAGTCAAAACAAGACCATTATCCAGTGAGTTTGCATTTAATTATGGAGTGTAGAAGGGATTTAGGACCTTTAATGCAAGGTACAAGCATGCTAGGACAAATTTGCAACTTGAAGTATTTGTAAACATGGCTTGAACAAAAGTGACAAATTTCCATTTTCTCTTCTTCGATTCTCTCTAACCACAAATGATCTTGGAGAGTTCTTGGACATTTTGTAAAGCTTGAAACATGATCCACAATCCATATTTGAAATGAAACTTAAGACACCTCTTGGAACTAGGTGAAAAGTTGCCATGAAGTTAGGTCAAAAACCTGCCTAAACTAGGGCAAAATTTTACTAAGTTAAAAAGTTTATGGACCCCTATTCACAAAATCATAACTTGAGATCCAAGCACCTTTTGGGAAAACTTTGTAAATAAAAGTTGTATATTTCATGGAGGACTACAACTTTCATGTTGGAAATTTTCTTTGAATCCAATTGCATCATGGTGAAAAAGTTATGGAAAGTTAGGAAAAAATAAGAAATTTTCCATACTTAGAAAAATTCTAAGTTATGAAAAATTTCAAATTAAAACTCTAATTTTAAATTTTAGGTTTCTTGGTCAACAAGTTTCACATTTTGACATATCTTGATGAATTATGACGCTTGGCACTTGATTTTGACCAAAAAGTCAAAGTTTGACTTTTCAGTGTACAATTGATTTTTGATAAGTTGATTGGAAAATTCATTTGTCAATCTTATGTACTTGAGATATTTTGATCCTTGTAATTAGGTCAAGATGATTCCATTGGATCCTTTAAACAATGTTTGAACCCAATTGGTCATTGGTTAGATCAAAAAATCAGAAATTGCCCTTCTATAGTCAAAACCCTAATTTTTGCCATTTTGCCCTTTTGATGATCTGATCAAATTTCTTGAGGAGTTGTGGTCCAAACTTGATAAAGTGGTACATAGGAGTCTAAAATGTTGTTGTGGATCAAAAATTATGAATTTTGACTGTAAATTGGCCATGGTTGACTTTTTTCTCAATACAGTTGATTTTTAGGTCAACTGTCCAATTGACTGGTCAAAAATGTGATTCAAGGCTTGAAACTTGGTATGAACAATCTTTGGGGTCCAATATGGTATATGAAAGTCACATGAAGCATTGGTTGTCTAAAAATCCCTGTGCAAACTCAAACCCTAATTTCAGGTTATCAGTGCAAGGAGATGTCTTGAGCTGAGCAAACCCTAATCTGGTCTGGAGCCCAAGCAGTCTTGTGAGGAAAAATCTTGATAAATGAGAGGGCAAATTTTGGGGTACAACACATTAATATGGTTAAAATAAAATAAAGCGCACGCGATGAGTCGAGAACGAGAGAGAACTAGGGGTTTGACCCCGACTAACCTAATCGAAAGAGAAATATTTTTTTATAATTATTTTAAGAAAATAAGGTTTTTTGAATTAAATACAAATTTAATTAGTAACTAAATTAATTTAAAGAAAATAATTTACATGACCTATTTTTTGGTTATTTTAAGAAAAAGAAAGAAATTAAAATTTAAGTTAGAAACAAAAATCCTAATTGTTCTAATTAATTCTAATTTATTTTACAACAGAAATTAAAGTTACCTAAAGTTAAATAACCTAATTCAATTAATTTTTGTATGAAAAATAAATATCCTAAATCTAATTGGATGAAAATATTATTTTTGTGATTTTTTGATAAAAAGAATTAATTTTTATGTTAGTAAGAATAAATAAATTAATTAATTAAAGAAATATAAAAGAAGAGGAAAAGAAAGTTGGGCCTGCTTGTAAGAAATTTTAGAGGTGTGGATAGAAATTCTGGGCCCAAGATCAAAAGTCCACGTTTGACTTTCCAAGATTCCATGCTTCCTGTTGACTGGAGTGTATCATGGTCCTTCATGTGATGGCTATTAGATCTGGCCATCTGGAGATCCAATGGTGGAGCCTTGAGGTCACATGGTAGTCCTCATGCTTTGTGGGGTATGGAATCTGTAAAGAAAACTCAAGAAAAATGCAAATGTTGGAGGCAGGGGTCGAACCCCTGACCTCACGCCTTCTAACGCCTTAGTGCTTCCTTGGCCACCACTAGGCCATTTGGTTCAGTTGATTATTATATGAAACAAAAATAATAAAATGCATAAAGTAAATCTGACTACCAAACACGTGCCCAATTTCGAACATGCGAATGGGATGATGCCACGCGTGTCATCTTCTTCCTCTCTCCGTTGGTAAAAGTCACAGACTTTTACCTATGGACATATGTCCGTAGCTACAAACCCTGAAATTCTCAAAATCAAACACAAGCATGATAAATAAAATCTAAGGCCATGAATCAACTCGTCTGGGCCTGCTAAGCATGATGGTGCCCCTTTTGTGGCCGAATTTTACCTATGTGAAAAGATCCCAAACCGAGACCAAGAATCCTAATAATGGCAAATCTTGATATAGTCCACAAAAACGCAATTAAATGTTATAGATAGTTTGCAAATACTTCAAGGAGCAAGGATATACAAATATTTCATGCTATAGATGCTAAAATTATGCAATTCGATTTCAAGAAGAAGCCATTGTCATGCCTGACTTACAGTGAGTTCTAGCGTTGGAAACTCCTTGTTCTTGATTGGTATAGCTTGCTTGTGACCCCAGAAAGCGAATGGGATGGCTAGAGGGTCTTGAAAATGCCTGAAAGTGCAAGTCTGGTTTGTCACTTTCTTTGAATTTTTTCAAGTTTGTTCTGCCTTTGTGCGCCTCCAAAACCTTGGGATTTTTGTTTGCAAATGTTCCCCATATACTGAGGAATGAATTATGTTTACAAAAGTCCATTCAATCTTCGCCAATTATTGATTTTGATCTTGATTTGATTCACTTGAAGATATTTCCAAAAATAGGCCAAAACCAATATTTTCATGCACACAAAGGCCTTGCACGATTTGATTCACTTGCTAGCTGGATATAGGACCTGAAACATGCACAAGATCTTGAGATTTCAATGATTTGGATTTTTCATGATTTGTTTTGATTTAAATTGATTTAATTCAAATAAAAATCAAAATAAATAATAAAAATAAGATAAATACAAGTGGAAAGAGCTAGGGCTCGTGGACCATGCTACCAACTCAAAACAAATGCAAAAGATTAGGCCCATTTAGCAAAAATTGCAATTTGAGGCATAATTGACTTTTGACAATTTGCAAAAAATGTCAACTTCACCAATGCATAACTTCCTCAATTTTGACTATTTGAAGGTTTTATTAGACTTTTTAGAAATCTAGATATGTCCTCTAAGCAACCCCTTTCGTCTCATCTCAATTGAGTCTTCCATGTTCATGTATGAAGCTTTGACAAAAAAGGTGTTTTTGTTGACTTTTCAAAATGACCTATAATGTCCAAATTCATAACTTCTTGTGAGTGCATATTTTGAACTTGGGAGTTGAATATGGATTTTAGGGCATTGCATCCTATTAAAAATGAGATTTGTATGGGTCATTTCTCATAAAGTATGAGAAAGTTATGCTTGGTCAAAGTTGAGTTAACTTTTCCTACAAAACCCTAATTTAGCAACTTTTGGTTCTTGATGAATTGTGAGCAATCCTTGATGAATCATGATCAATCATTGATCAAATGATGAAATATACTTCAAAATTAGGATGTTGACCAAAAATCTTGAAGTTTGGTTGTATGTGGGCCACAATTGACTTTTGCCCTGCCATTGTCGATTTTCAGGCCTTTGAGCAATTGACTGGGCAAACTTTCTCTGCAAGGCTTGAAACTTGACATGGATAATATTGATAACACATTAGGATAATATTGAGCATTTGGGACCCTTTTGATTCAAACATCTTGATGCAAACTGAAACCCTAATTTGGGGTAGACTGCCTTAGGATAGAGTTTGTCTGGTGAACCCTTGGACTTCCTTGAGCAACTTGAAGATCTTTCTTGAAATGTTTTGAGAAATATGGGAGGGAAAATTTTGGGGTACAACATCTGCCCCTGTTCAATCTTCTTAAACCTGCGGATGTAGATTGGCATGCTGGCCTTTCGTGATCCGAAGGTGGAAGATGATTGAACACTAGAGTGCCCAGAAATTTGCACTCGCATGAAGTGGTATTTGTCTTGTGATGTCGGGAATGGGCTTACAGATTCCATTTGGAAATTGGTGACGTAAGATAGGCTTAAAGATGCCATCTGATGGAGTGTCGATCGCCTAAGAGATTCCTTAGCGAGAGCCAGTATACCTATTGTTGAGGAAGACTACGCTGGGGAATGCTGATCTCTGCTTGTGAGAAATAGAATTTTAGGAGCTTCGGTCATCCGTTATTCTACTGGGGAATCTTCTCTTAGTTGAGGAGGTGAAAATGAACTATTATATGGTCATAATCCAGGCTTCATAGTGACTTACTGGGGAGATGAGATTAATCTTACTATCCGGTCGTGATCCGGGCTTCACAATTTCTCGATTCTTATCTGGTCGTAATCCAGGCTTCAGAAGGAAATGATTTGTTATCCGGTCGCATCCGGGCTTCAACTTGAATTTAGGGCACACTAATATCCGGTCGACTATGGGCTTCTTAGTATTTGTCCAGGTAAAGTGCTATTTGGTCGAAATCCAAGCTTCTCAATGTCTTGTACTATTATCTGGTTGTAATCCAGGCTTCCGTCTTTTTATCGTTATCTGGTCGTAATCCAGGCTTCACGATGCTTTATACCATTATCTGGTCGAATCCAGGCTTCATGGTGTCCTGTACTTCTATTTGGTCATAATCCAGGCTTCACAATACCTTACTTCTTATCTGGTCATAATCCAGGCTTCAAAAGAAATCAAGTGGTTATTCGGTCGCCTCCGGGCTTCCACTTGATTTTTAGACCTACTAATATCCGGTCGAATCCGGGCTTCATAGTAATTGGCAGGGTAAAATGCTATTTGGTCGTAATCCAAGCTTCACAGTGTCCCTCATTATTATCTAGTCGTAATCCAGGCTTCAGTGTCTTTTACCACTATCTGGTCGTAATCCAGGCTTCGCGACGTCTCATACCATTATCTGGTCGAATCTAGGCTTCATGGTGTTAAGAGAAATCAAGATACTATCCGGTCGAATCCGGGCTTCATAACTTGAATTAAAGATATACCACTATCTGGTCGTAATCCAGGTTTCGCAGTGTCTTTGGCTACTATCTGGTGGTAATCCAGGCTTCATAGCGTCTTGTACTGTTATCTGGTCATAATTCAGGCTTCACAGTAACTTATATTTCTATCTGGTCGTAATCCAGGCTTCACAATAACTTGCTGAGCTGTTATTTGGTCGTAATCCGAGCTTCACTGCTTGCTGGGGATTAAACTATTATCCGGTCGTAATCCGGGTTTCATAGCTTAGAGATAAACCACTATCTGGTCGAATCCGGGCTTCGCGATGTTTGATACTGTTATCTGGTCGTAATCCGGGATTCACAATATGATGTAGAAATCAAGATACTATCCGATCGAATCTGGGCTTCATAGCTTGAACTATGTGAGAATTTTGATTGTACCTTTCCTGAAAGGTAAATGTTAGTCGTATGTAATGCATGACATGTATCAAGAAATGATGTTCTCAAAATAAATGAGATTGTGTTATATGATGCGTATGCGGATGTCATGATGTATGGATATGCAATGTTTTTATGATATTCTCTAACTGGGGAAAATAAATCTCGGACTGCTGCTGGAGAAAAAGAGTTGAATTCTTCGTTATCGCTGGGGATAACGACCGAAGATGATTGTGAGAATAATCCTGCTGGCAAATAAACTGGTGAGAGAATGACTCTATGGGGAAGAGATGCGCTGCTAGAAGATCTATTGATTCGGAGGAATAACCTCGGTTGGGGATGAATTACCGCCGCTGGCGGCAATGAAATTTGTTGGGGATTGAGTTTCTGTTTCTGGAAGAAATAAACTCCGCTGGGGATAATCTTCTAGTACTGGTGATAGATAAACTCTGCTTGGGGAAATCATTGTTTTTAGATACCTTTTTCTCTGCGGGGAGTGAATGTACCTTTAATCGTATTCTCCAACTAGGTCTATCCCTGTACCTGGTGGATAGAGCAACTGTAAGGTTTGGACATTTCTTGTTTGCCCCTGTTTTTGATATTACAAGTAATCGTCTTTTGTTTCGCATGTAAATATTTATGAGCAGCAATTATGGTCAAATGCATATATCAAAAATGAACATTGGACGTTCTTGCAAAACAAAACAGAAAAAGAAAAACAATTTGAAATTTATTTATGAAAATGAATTGTATTGATTTTGGAGTTGGCCTGTAAATAGGCGTTTTTGTACAAGAGGCCGACGTCCTAGTAAGAGAACGCCGCCGAAAGATAGAATTTATACAGTTTTGTAAAACAAAGAAAAACAGCTAAGTGAATGATCCCACTGGGTTCCAACTCTGCTATTGCCTTTATGTCTTCGAGCGTCTCATCAGTTCGCTACTTGGTTGAAGGTAGATGAGATTGATTAGTGTCATCCGAGCTTGATAGTCGATACCGGAGTCTGATTGCAAGATGATCCAATGAGACATAGTGTTACGCTTTGATCCCTAATTTTTTCCTTGACCGCCCTTTCGGTTTTTCAGTCCACCGGGATACCCTTTTTTGCCCAAGCCGCCTTTTCAGGTTTTCGACTTGCCGGGTGTACATATTGTTTCATTTTCATCCCTTATTTTTGCCCGAACCCTTTTGGTTCGCCGGGAAGCCCTTTTTTTTGCCTAGGCCAGTCGAACTAGCGGGTCTTTGATTAGGCGTAGTATTTTTTAACTATGTATGCATTGACGGGGTGAGGAAGGTCGTCACCATCCATGGTGGTTAGAATCATAGCTTCTCATGAGAAAATATTCTTAACCACAAATAGTCCTTCATACGTAGTGGTCCATTTTCCCCTGGGATCACCTTGTGGCAGTATGATACGTTTGATCACCAGATCCCTGACTTGATACTCTTGTTGTCTAACTTTCTTGTTAAATGCCTTGATCATTCGCTTTTGATACGTCTGACCATGACAAATAGCAGTAAGTCTCTTTTCGTCGATTAAGTTCAGTTGATCAAGCTGGGTCTGGATCTAGTCGTCCTCGCTCAAACCTGCATCCTTCATAATTCGAAGAGAAGGTATCTGGACCTCAATGGGTAAGACTGCTTCCATTCCATACACCAAAGAGTAGGGTGTTTCCCCTGTTGAAGTCCGCGCTGAGGTTCGGTACCCATGAAGAGAAAATGGTAATATCTCATGCCAATCTTTGTATGTCACCATCATCTTCTGCACAATCTTCTTGATGTTCTTATTAGCTGCTTCAACAGCCCCATTCATCTTCGGCCGATAGGGAGAAGAGTTGTGATGTTGTATCTTAAACTGTCTGCAGAGCTCCGTGATCATTGTATTGTTGAGATTTGTACCGTTATCCGTAATGATCCTCTCTGGTACACCATATCAACAGATCAGGTTGTGCCGAATAACTGTGCCACGACATTCTTGGTTACTGTAGCAAAGGAAGCTGCCTCAACCCACTTCGTAAAGTAGTCAATAGCTACCAGAATGAAACGATGCTTGTTGGACGCAGTAGGTCTGATCTCGCCAATCATATCGATACCCCATATTGCAAAAGGCCAAGGAGCTGTCAAGACATTCAAAGGAACTGGAGGTATATGCATCTTATCAGCATAGACTTGGCATTTGTGACAGGTTCGAGAATGCTGATAACAGCCGGCTTCCATAGTGGACCAGTAATATCCTTCCCGAAGGATTTTCTTTGCCATGGTATGTCCACTGGAATGAGTTCCGAAAGCACCTTCATGTAACTCTGCCATAATTCTTTCTGCCTCGTTCTTGTCCACACATCACAGTAAGGTTGAATCGTGGTTACGCTTATAAAGGATGTCATTGCTGATGAAGAACTTCACGGCGAATCTTCTCAGAAACTTTTTATCATTAACAGATGCACCCTCGGGGTACTCTTGATCCTCAAGATACCTCTTTACCTCGTGAAACTAGGGTTTATCCTTTACCTCTTTAGTCTCAATGTCACAACAATGTGTGGGTTCATCCAATCTCTCGATGGTGATCTGGGGAGCTTCATTGTCCCACCTGACCTTGAACATAGAAGACATGGTAGCTAGCGCGTCCGCCAACTGATTCTCCTCTCTAGGGAAATGTTCAAAGGTTATCTCCTCGAAGTGTGGAAGCAACGTCAATACATACTCTTTGAAAGGAATAAGATTTGGGTGCTTCGTATTCCACTCGCCTTTGATCTGACTGATCACTAGAGCGGAATCTCCGAATACACTCAAGAACTTAATCCTTAAGTCAATAGCTACTTGAAGGCCCATGATGCATGTTTCATACTCCGCCATGTTGTTGGTGCAGTTAAAACATAATCGGGTGGTGAATGGAGTATGACAACCTTCAGGAGATATGATCACGACGCCAATGCCATTACCCAATACATTTGAAGCTCCATCAAAATACATAGACCATCAGGATCCCTCCTCAGGTCCTTCATCCGGTCCATGTTTTTCAAAGTCGGTCACCAACATGATGTTCTCATCCGAAAACTCGAAATTCATGGATTGGTAATCATCCACGGCCTGATGTTCCAAATGATCTGCCAACACACTCCCCTTGATTGCTTTTTGGCTTGTGTATTGGATGTCATACTCAGTTAAGATCATCTACCATCTTTCTATTCTTACGGATAAGGCAGGCTTTTCGAAGATATACTTGATTGGGTCCATCTTTGATATCAATAAGGTGGTGTGAGTCAGCATATACTGTCTCAGCCGGCGAGCAACCCATGCCAAAGCGTAACAAGTTTTCTCAAGCAGTGAGTATCGGGTCTCAGAGTCGGTAAACTTTTTTCTAAGGTAGTAAATGGCGTGCTCTTTTCGGCCAGACTCGTCATGCTGCCCCAGCACACACCCCATTGATTTGTGGAGTATTGTCAAGTATAAGATCAAAGGTCTTCCTTCAACTGGAGGCATCAGGATAGGTGGCTCTTGGAGATATTCTTTGATCCTTTCGAAAGCGGCCTGACATTCATCATTCCATTTTACTACTTGATCTTTCTTCAACAGCTTAAAGATTGGATCACAAGTAGCAGTCATGTGCGAAATGAATCGGGCAATGTAGTTTAGACGTCCCAAAAAGCCTCTGACTTCTTTTTCTGTTCGGGGAGATGGAATTTCCTATATAGCCCTTACCTTTGCAAGATCCACTTGACCACCCTTATCACTAACAACGAAACCCAACAGCTTACAGGAACTTATCCCGAAGGTGCACTTGTTCAGGTTTAACCTCAGCCTGTACATCTTCAACCTGTCAAATAGTTTCTGAAGATGGTCAAGATGTTCTTCTTCAGTCTGGGATCTTGCAATCATGTCGTCAACGTATACCTCAATCTCATGGTGAATTATGTCGTGGACAAAAGCGACCATGGTGCGTTGATACGTTTCCCCAGCATTCTTCAATCCGAAAGGCATGACTTTGTAGCAAAAGGTGCCCCACTGCGTAACGAAGGTCGGCTTCTCCATGTCTTCGGGAGCCATCTTAATTTGATTGTAACCAGAAAAACCATCCATAAAGGAGAAGACCTTATGCTGTGCGGTGTTGTCGACCAGAACATCGATATGAGGGAGTGGAAAATCATCCTTAGGGCTTTCCCTATTCAGATCTCTATAGTCCACACACATCCGAACCTTACCATCTTTCTTCGGCACGAACCACGTTGGCAACCCACTGCGGGTAAGAAGTAACAGCTAGAAAACCATCGTCAAATTGTTTCATGACCTTAGCTTTGATTTTCTCAGACATCTCTGGGCGCATACGGCGAACTTTTTGCTTTACCGGAGGACAGTCTTCTTTAGTTGGTAGGCGGTGAACCATAATGTCGGTATCCAACCCAGGAATATCTTCATCAGACCAAGCAAAGATATCAACATAGTCATGAAGCATCTGTATCAACCGTTGTTTGACACTAGGCTCCAGATTAGCACCGATCTTGACCTCTTTCTTGTCTTCTTCCATACCCAGATTCACTGATTCCACTGGCTCTTCATGAGGCTGTATGGCCCTTTCTTCCTGTAGTAATAGTATAACAAGTTCCCTAGGAACTTCACAATCATCCTCACCTTTGTCCTCGGCTTGGTTGATCGGATTTTCAAAGTCATAACCTGTAGTAGCAGAGTCGTTATCAATGGGATCCAGAGTGGAAGTGGATCTGCATTATGATATGTGAGTGTGTGTAAGACAATAGTTGTTTTAATAAGGTGCAAGATAGAAAAGAAAAACAAGGAGCGCAAAATTTGTAATGCAAGAAAACATCCAATGCTTTATTGATGATATATGGAAATGACACATAATAAGCCCTCACAAACAAAGCCAAGGTGCCTCGGGCAAGGCACCGGGCCGTAAAAGTTTCAAATTGTCTGTTACAAATTTCAAAACAAAAGTCTATTATTGTGTAATAAAAGAAACGGGCACGAAGTCCTTCGCCGTCTAATTGTTCAATCCATCGTTGGTAGTCGGGTAAATCCAACTGTCAATATCTGACTCTTCTTCATCATCCTCAATTGCATTCACTCCCTGATCATGTTTAGGCATGGGTGCGGTTATGACGTTGGGCTTTTCGGGAGCGTCAAACTCAATTTCCTTACCTTCAATCAAATCTTGCACCTTATTCCTCAAGGCCCAACAGTTGTTTGTATCATGCCCAGGGCTATCGGAGTGATAGGCGCAGCGGGCGTTCGGATTATATAGCAGAGATGTAGTACTGGGATTCTTCGGGGCTTCCCTCAGAGTGATCAGGTTGGTCTTCAACAATTGTGGCAGAATTTGAGATAAGGTCATACTGAACCGAGTATACTGTCTTTGCGGTCTCTCTACCCTTTGATGATTGTTGCATTGTGGGGGCAATAGTGGGTCTTGATATTACTACCGCATTCACTACTTGGTGGCGTTCGGGTCGGTTTTGGCTCCTCGAGCTGTAAACTGCACTAGCTTCTTTCCTGAAAGGCTTCTTTTCTTTACTTGATGAAGCACCTTTCTGTATCTTTCCACTTTTGATACCAACTTCTCCCAACCAGATCTCTCCATTTCTGAGCATAGTCCTTAAAGCCTTCGCCTGTACCCATAGACATGCCCTAAAGTTGAGTACGCGTGGGAGCAAGGTCGATGTTATACTGGTATTGCTTGTACAAATGAGCAACAAGGTCCTCCAAGTTGCGGACATTAGCTCCCTCCAATTGATAAAGCCATTCAAGCCGAGTCCCTGACAGACTATCTTGAAAGAAATGAACCCACAGATTTCTCTCAGCAGTATAGGGTTGGATTTTTCTGACGTACGAGCGGAGGTGGAGCTTTGGACAAGATGCTCCATCGTACTTAGAAAAAATAGGAGCTTTGAATTTGTGAGGGATCACCACCCCAGATGCTATTCCCAGATCTCCGAAGTCCAAACCAGGTATCTTCTGAATCTCCATTGCATTTAGACGATCTTCAAGTTGTTTGTACCTATCCTCGGCAGAAGGATACTGTTCTTCATCAAAGTCAGTGTCATTATCAGAGACTACAGGACTAGGAGCCCTTTCTTCCTCTTGATTCTTTCCTCCTTTAGATGAATGAGACAAATCAGCCTCCTGTCGCAACCTATTCCCAAACCTGTGACCCATATTTAGAAGCACCACCTTCTTCTTCTTCTTCTTCTTTTTCTTCTCCTTCATGATGAGAGTCTTCAAAGCTTGTTGTCCTTTATCCAAGTTTAAGAATAAATCTTGGAATTGAGCATTCTATGCTTGAAGAGCCTTGATGGCTTGATCGGTAGGTGTTTCAGAAGACATTATGTGCTGAAATAAACAGCGAAGAAGATGAGAAACCTGTAATGATACCTGTAATGAGGTGCATGATAATGGAATGTGTATGAAATGATTTCAAAGACTTTGGGAGATTTAAATTTGCGAACCAGGAAATAAAAAAACTTTATTAGATTCAAACTTGTAAAAATGTTTAACAATTCCTTTAAGGCGTTACAAAAGAAATAGACTGAAAACAAATCTAAACTAGAAAAACAAGCAGAAATAAAAAATTCCATGGTCGCTTTCAATTCGTGCTGACGTAGTCGTTGATCGTACTTTCATTCTCCAGTTGCCTCGTGAGCTTCAAGATCTTTCTTTCCTGCTCATGATTCTTCTCTCGATAGGTATCCCTTTCTTCCTTTAACTGGATCCAAGATCTCTTCAATGCCCCAAGATCAGTAGGAATATAGGGATGGAGGACAATATAAGGAACACCTTCTTTATTAGTATGCTCTACAATCACCGGAAAAATAGCTTCATAAGGCATCCCCAGCTTCTGAGCGCGGGCTCGAACCAACTGTAGGTAAGGTTGCATAGGGAGAGAAGTCTTCGGTCCTAGCTCGTAGGGGTCAGACATGTTCACCATACCCCAGGCTCGTATAAACCTTCGACGATGCTTTTCGACATCCTCCTTATAGTCAAAGACATTGTCCGTAAGGAGTAGCTCATTAGGACCGTCTCTTCGAGCGCGACCAAACTGTCGTAAAGCCAAACAAGGACTATAAGTTATTCCCCCTCTAATTCCAAGCAACGGAACATTAGGGTATTCCTCACATCGATCAATGATAACAACACCTTCCATATCCTTAGAACTCCAGAGAATGTCCGTATGGGCAAGAGACATTATCCCGTAGGACCATCCCGAACCCTCTTCATTCTTCAACACGGACTTGGGGAGGTGCGAAATAAACCACCTCACCAACAGTGGCATACAACACATGAGGGTCCCCCTTCTACGTACCGTACGAGTATAAAGAGCATGCAAAATATCACCTAAGAGGGTAGGCACATGATTACGAGACAGGAAGATCTTGACCGCATTCACATCTATGAAGGAATCTGGATTCGAGAAAAGAACCAAACCGTAGATAAGGAGAGCCAAGATGTCTTCAAAAGCTTGAAAGTCCAAACTGTCCCATAAAAGTTGAGCTTGATCCATTAGAAACTTGGCTAAGAAACCTTTAACCCTGCTCTGTGTCTCCCAATTAGATACTACATCAGCCTTTTTCAAGTGTAGAGCTGAAGCAATGTCCTCTGGCCTAGGAGTCTCTTCTAAACCTGTGAAAGGCATCTTCTCGAGGATGGATATACCCAACAAATGAGAAAACTCCTCCAAAGTGGGAACTAGCTGATAATCCGGGAAGGTGAAATAATGATGCACTGGATCGAAGAACTGGAATAGCACACTCATCATTTGCTCATCAAACCTGGACGTAACCAAACTTAGGAGATGACCATGTCTTCTAATGAATGAGGAAGTATCATAAATTCTCGAGGCCAAATCTTTGAGCTGAGTAGGTATTTGCACAAAGTTAACTCGGATGGTGTGTCTGCGCATGGAAGTCATGATCTGCAAAACAGAACAAAGATAAATCCCCTGGTCTTTGAAATGGTTAGTCTAATGAAGTATGCATGCTATGTTATGATGCATGATGTCATGATAAAACACACAACAGGTATAGTAGATAACAGACATGGTAAAGGCAAACAAGTCACACAATAGCCCTTAAGTTTCAGGCTTGCATGGGGTCTAGGTACTACCCTCTTGAAGTTCAGTTGGTTTCAACCTGTCCTAATAATAGTAACCGGGTTCTAGAGGTTCTCATTATCACTGACCATCCTCCATCGGTCATGGTTTTAGCTCACACAATCTTTTCTTGCAGCCGAAACTATCTCGAGAGTATGGTCTCAATGAGTGTAGTATCGAGTATCAACCAGTTCCCAGCTCTACACTGAGACCGGCTATCTCACTACTTCCTATGGCCAAGTTGGTCAATTATAGGTTCTAAGGTCAGTTGATGCTTAATGACCCATATAGCAGCCCCATATTCTCCTCGTTTCTCCACAAGGGATACCGGTACCAACCAATGTGCCACATCAATGTAGCTACTGCTTCAACCGTATCGGTCTACGCCGTATAGTTCCCTCACAATTTATTGCTACTTACCTAAAAGGTGTTCCCCAGATCCGGGTTAGGATCTATAGTAACTCCCGATATAAAGCCCTTAAAGGTAAAGCAAACAAATCAAACAGTAGAAGCAAATATGATGAACTAATCCTAAGGTATACCCCACTTATGAGTCCCCAATAGAGTCGCCAGTTCTGTAATACGGTGGCCAGAACCAGACTGTTTTGAAATGCTGGTTTGCGTTTTGCGTTTGTGTTCGCAAAATGTCGTGGTAAGCAAGAGTCGCCACCGACTTTTATTTTATCCAACTGGAAAGGACAAAAGCACAGAAAAATTCCTTTTTTTCGAGATTTTGAGTACATGGGGTAGATTATAGAAAGAGAAGGTATTAGCACCCTTTCTAGCAGTGGTTTTCCACGGGCTCTTAGGTACTTGCTCATCATTTTCAAAATTGCTTGTGTGTGTTTTATTTGAAAAAGTTTTTGACTTTGATTTAACCATTGCTTCTGTCTTCAAGAGTGTTACAAAGTGTTTTTGAAAGCTTTGTTTGAGAATAGTGTAAGTGTGAAAAAAAGTTTGTTTGGATTGAGCAAGTACTTAAGAACTAATCTACCTACTCGAAAAAAAGAATTGTTCTATGTTTGTTTCCTTTAGACAACGCTATCCCACTATTAGTGAGTAGGTAGCACAATCGTTGGAGTTTTAAGGGTCAATTCGAAAGGGATATACGATCACTAAAGACATGTTAGGACGTCTTAGTGATAACCCTAATGTCTTAAGATCAATATTCGAGGCAACAATATCCGAGGGTACCTTTCCAAGGCAAATTTTCCGAACGAGACTTTGATCTTTGTTTAGACAAGAGAGCGACCACTGAAGTATCATATACTTAATGACCGTTTACCGAAGGCAACCGAAGTGGGAGTGTACCCTAGGAGTGCGCATGTGCGGGTTATTTAATTTCAGATTATTATCTTTGCACATTTAGGGTTTGCTAACCTTTTTAAAGTTAATCATACATTCTTGTCATGCAACCCTAATATCATTCATCTAACAGTTTAATATTTTGCGGAAATTAAAGTGCGAAAAGTAAAGCTACGCTATTACAAGGCTTCGGGTATTAATTACATAGCTAAAAACAACCCGTCAAAACGATAAATGAAAAAGAGAAAAATCCTAATTAATCTATTACAACTTGTGAGCAATTACATTAATATGGTAAAAATAAAATAAAGCGCACGCGATGAGTCGAGAACGAGAGAGAACTAGGGTTTTGACCCCGGCTAACCAAATCGAAAGAGATTTTTTTTTGTTTTTAATTATTTTAAGAAAATAAGGTTTTTTGAATTAAATACAAATCTAATTAGTAACTAAATTAATTTAAAGAAAATAATTTACATGACCTATTTTTGTATTTTTTGGTTATTTTAAGAAAAAGAAAGAAAATAAAATTTAAGTTAGAAACAAAAACCCTAATTGTTCTAATTAATTTTAATTTATTTTACAACAGAAATTAAAGTTACCTAAAATTAAATAACCTAATTCAATTAATTTTTGTATAAAAAATAAATATCCTAAATCTAATTGGATGAAAATATTATTTTTGTGATTTTTTGATAAAAAGAAATAATTTTTATGATAGTAAGAATAAATAAATAAATAAATTAAAGAAATATAAAAGAATAGGAAAAGAAAGTTGGGCCTGCTTGTAAGTAATTTTGGAGGTGTGGATAGCAATTCTGGGCCCAAGATCAAAAGTCCACGTTGGACTTTCCAAGATTCCATGCTGCCTGTTGACTGGAGTTTATCATGGTCCTTCATATGATGGCCTTTAGATCTGGCCATCTGGAGATCCAATGGTAGAGCCTTGAGGTCACATGGTAGTCCTCATGCTTTGTGGGGTATGGAATCTGTAAAGAAAACTCAAGAAAAATGAAAATGTTGGAGGCAGGGGTCGAACCCCTGACCTCACGCCTTCTAATGCCTTAGTGCTTCCTTGGCCACCACTGGGCCATTTGGTTCAGTTGATTATTATATGAAACAAAAATAATAAAATGCATAAAGTAAATCTGACTACCAAACACGCACCCAATTTCAAACATGAGAATGGGATGATGCCATGTGTGTCATCTTCTTCCTCTCTCTATTGGTAAAAGTCACAGACTTTTACCTACAAACATGTGTCTGTAGCTACAAACCCTGCAATTCTCAAAATCAAACACAAGAATGATAAATAAAATCTAAGGCCATGAATCAACTCGTCTGGGCCTGCTAAGCATGATGGTGCCACTTTTGTGGCCCAATTTTACCTATGTGAAAAGATCCCAAACCGAGACCAAGAACCCTAATAATGGAAAATCTTGATACAGTCCACAAAAACGCAATTAAATGTTATAGATAGTTTGCAAATGCTTCAAGGAGCAAAGATATACAAATATTTCATGCTATAGATGCCAAAATTATGCAATTCGATTTCAAGAAGAAGCCATTGTCGTGGCTGACTTACAGTGAGTTCTAGCGCTGAAAACTCCTTGTTCTTGATTGGTATAGCTTTCTTGTGACACCATAAAGTGAATGGGATGGCTAGAGGGTCTTGAAAATGCTTGTAAGTGCAAGATTGGTTTGTCACTTTCTTTGAATTTTTCCAAGTTTGTTCTGCCTTTGTGCGCCTCCAAAACCTTGTGATTTTTGTCTGCAAATGTTCCCTATATACTGAGGAATGAATTAGGTTTACAAAAGTCCATTCAATCTTTACCAATTATTGATTTTGATCTTGATTTGATTCACTTGAATATCTTTCCAAAAATAGGCCAAAACCAATCTTTTCATGCACACAAAGGCCTTGCACGATTTAATTCACTTGCTAGCTGGATATAGGACCTGAAACATGCACAAGATCTTGAGATTTCAATGATTTGGATTTTTCATGATTTGTTTTGATTTAAATTGAATTTAATTCAAATAAAAATCAAAATATATAATAAAAATAAGATAAAGACAAGTGGAAAGAGCTAGGGCTCGTGGACCATTCTACCAACTCAAAACAAATGCAAAAGATTAGGCCCATTTAGCAAAAATTGCGATTTGAGGCATAGTTAACTTTTGACAATTTGCGAAAAAGGTCAACTTCACCAATGCATAACTTCCTCAATTTTGACTCTTTGAAGGTGTTCTTTGACTTTTTAGAAAACTTGCGATGTCCTATAAGCAACCATTTTGGTCTCATCTCAATTGAGTCTTCCATGCTCATGTATGAAGCTTTGACAAAAAAGGTGTTTTGTTGACTTTTCAAAATGACCTATAATGTCCAAATTTATAACTTCTTGTGAGTGCATATTTTGAACTTGGGAGATGAAGATGGATTGTAGGTAATTGTATCCTATTCAAAATGAGCTTTGGATGGGTCATTTCTCATAAAGTATGAGAAAGTTATGCTTGGTCAAAGTTGAGTTGACTTTTCCTACAAAACCGTAATTTAGCAACTTTTGGTTCTTGATGAATTGTGAGCAATCCTTGATGAATCATGAAAAATAATTGATCAAATGATGAAATATACTTTAAAATGAGAATGTTGACAAAAAACTTTGAAGTTTGGCTATATGTGGGCCACAATTGACTTTTGCCCTATCATAGTCGATTTTCAGGCCTTTGAGCAATTGACTGGGCAAACTTTCTCTGCAAGGCTTGAAACTTGACATGGATAATCTTGAGAACATATTAGGATAATAGTGAGCATTTTGATTCAAACATATTGATGCAAATTGAAACCCTAATTTGGGGTAGACTGCCTTAACAGAGAGTTTGTCTAGTCAACCCTTGGACTTCCTTGAGCAACTTGAAGATCTTTCTTGAAATGTTTTGAGAAATATGGGAGGAAAAATTTTGGGGTACAACACAAGTCAAACAATGAAAGCAAATAAATGTGATCTAGCCCTAAGGTAACCCCACTTTTAAGTATTCCCCAGCAGAGTCTCCAGTTCTGTAATACGGTGGGAGAACTGACTTGGGATGTTTTGCGTTTGATTGCAAATGTTGCAGTGAGCAAGAGTCACCATCGACTTTTCTTTTATCTAAAAGGAAAGCCTGAAAAGAACAAGAAAGACCTTTGAGATTATTTCTTGAGTTCGGGGGGTAGATTATGAAAAGGGAAGGTATTAGCACTATTTTCATCCATAGTTATCTATGGGATCTTAGTTGCTTGCTAGATCAATTGCTTTTGTTTGAAAAGTGTGCTTTGTGTGGTTTTTGAAAGTATTTTAAAAAGGCGCCTTCGTTTAGGCAAACTTTGTAATAGTTCTCGTTCACAAGAACGTATACGAAGTGTTGAGCTTTTGAAAATATTTCATGTTTGGAAAATGTTTTTTAAAGTGTTTGGTGTTTTTGAAAATGAGCAAGGATGTTTGTTTTGAAAATGAGCAAGCAACTAGAAACAATCTACCTACTCAAAAGTTATAAATTAATTTTAAATAAAAAAAGGAAAAATAATTAAACCTAAATCTAATTATTAATTATTAAAAAAAGAAAATAAATTGTTAAGAAAATGTTTTTGTTCTTATTGTTTTATAAAGAAAATAAAATATAAATGAGTATTTTTTAAATATGCAAATAAAAAAAAAATATTTTTGGATTTTTAATAATAATAATAATAATAATAACGATAATAATAATAGTAATAAAAAATAATAAAAGAAAACTGAAAATAAAAATAAGAAGAAGAAAATAAATAAAATGAAATAATAATAAAAAGTTGGGCCAACATGCAAAAGTAAATAGGGGGGTTAGAGGAAGCAAAGAGAGGAAAGCCTACTGCAAGAGGCCCATGCGCTGCTGTTTGAAACAAAAAAAAAGGAAAATGTTGAAAAATTGCATAAAAGGTAGCGCTGGGTGTTGAACCCTTGACCTCTCAAATACACACGCTCTACCTTTGCCACTGGGGTGGCTGTACATTCGGTAACATTGATGAAATGATAAATACATAACATAAGTCATGTCCTGAATGTAACTTCATCTTCAACCTCCAGCCTGAACATCTGTAACTTCACCATTTCTCAACAAAAATGAAATATGCAAACATGAAAGTTGCTCCATTTCTCCATACGAATCCAACCATATAAATATCACAAGCTATAAATCAAAGATAAATGAGAATTTCTAAAAGTACCAAATTCTGACCTAATTATTTTCAGAGATTCAAACCTAAAATTCTCTAAGCTCAATCAATATAAATGAAACCTATGGACATGTACAGTTTCAGGGCAATGATGTATATATTTTATCTTCACAAATGCAAGCCTAACAATGCCTAAATGAGGAGATAGAAGTTCAGAAAATGTACCTCGAAATTGGAAATCGTGAAATGAGTTTGAGCTTCTTTCAAGGAGTTGTGATGATCAGGTTAACTTCCTCAAGTTCCCAGGAAGCTAATGCAATGCTTACTTGATGCTGGGAGTGTTTGAATCGTGCTAGAGAAGTCAAGGTGCAAGCTCTGTTTTTTGGTTATGGAAGTTGATGAAGATGATGTTACAGTCGTGTAACAGGGTGAGGGATTGTTTGTAAATGATGTTTAGGAAATTTTGGAATCGAAAAGCCAAGAAACGCACAAGTGGATTATGAGTTTGGAGTTTTTGGTCAGAATGTGCAAAAATGGTGGTTTATTATGCAGTTCTTAGTTTTGGAGAGTTTGAGGGATTGCGCATTCGTGTATCCTCTTGCAATAGACTTGTATAATTATAAGAAAAATGTTAGAGCACTTGAGGTTGACAGAACTGTGAGATATAGAGTTATGGCTATGTTACTTGATTTTGAAGAAAAGTGGAAAACATGGTTTCAAGGCATAGTACAAGCATGACCTGAGTTTATGGGAGGCTCTAGACATGTTGCTTTTGCCTTTGACATTGCTTGTACTCAGGTGAAACAAGTTGGTAACTCTATGCATTTACTTTTGCAATAAAGCTTGCTTTTCCAAAATGGAAGTGTTACCTTTGTGCCATTAATGGAATAACCATTTGGACAATACCTCAAATGCTTGGATCAAAGCTCTAACAGTTGTGTAAACATTTAATTATGGAGTGAAAGGCAAGTTAGAAGCCTTAAAAGTGATATTTGTACAACATGGTTGAGGATTGGATCAAGTGTTTTTCACAAATTTGCATTGCAAAACAAGAATGGAACCCTAACTTCATGGCTTCGATTCTCTTAGCACAAACATGATCTCAATGATTTCTTTGACATTTTGGAAAGCTTGTAACATCCTCTACAACCTCTATGTTAGACATTTTTGAAGATTCACATTGGAACTATGTGAAAAATTGCCATGAAGTTAGGTCAAAATCCTGCCTAAATTAGGGCAAAATTTCACTAAGTTTCCAAGTTTCATGAACATGTCTTCTTAAAATCATAACTTGAAATCCAAGAATTTATAGAAAAAAATTTTTTCTACAATATTTTATATCTCATTGAGATCTATAACTTTCATGTTGTAAGTTTCCTTTGAATCATCTTGCATCATGGTGGAAATTTGGCTCAAAGTTATGAAAAAAATGTGAATTTCCAACACTTAGAAAAATTTCTAAGTTTAGAAATTTTGACTTTTCAAAATGAAATCTTGACTTTATGATTTCTTGATGAACAAGTTTCATATTTTTACATGTCTTGATGAATTGTGATCTTTGATACTTGATTTTGACCAAAAAGTCAAAGTTTGACTTTTCAGTGTATAGTGACTTATGATCTTCAAGAATGTTTTGAGCCATTCCATTAGGTCAAAATGAAGTATTTGAAACCTTGAGATCATAACTTAAACCAATCAATCATTTGCTAGGTAAAAAATCAGAAATTGCACCTTCTCAGTCAAAACCCTAATTTTGACCATTTTGCCCTTTTGATGATCTGATCAAATTTCTTGAGGAATTGTGATCTAAACTTGATAAAATTACATATATGAGTTCATGATGTTGATATGGATAAAAAATTATGAATTTTGATTGTAATTTGACAACAATTGACTTTTTCTCCAATACAACTGACTTTAGGTCATTTGATCAATTGACTGAGCAAAAATGTGATCCAAGACTTGAAACTTGACATGAGAAATATTGAGGGTCCAAAATGATCCATTAAAGTCATATGAGGCATTAAAAGTCCATTTGTCCTTGTGCAAACTCAAACCCTAATTTTCAGTCATTAGTGCTTGAGGAGGTGTCTTGAGCTGATCAAACATTGTGCAGTCTTGAACCAAGGGAGATCTTGTAATAGATTACTTGATAAATGAGAGGTAAAATTTTTGGGTACAACATGCCCCAAAATTTTCCCTCCCATTTTCACTCAAGACATGCTTCTATAGGTCCTCAATTGCTCAAGGTTGACCAAGAATTGATCAGACAAACTCTCCTCCTAAGCAATGAACCTCTCATTAGGGTTTCACTTTTCATCAAGATGTATAAGTTCCAAAGGTCACAAATGTTTGACATGGTCCTAATATTCCTTCAAGATTGTCCATGAAAAATTTCATGCATTCCACTACAAGTTTCTTTAGTTAATTGCTCAAATGCCTGAAAATCAAATGTACTATGTCAAAAGTAATTTGTGGCCTATATACAGTCAAACTTCAAGATTTTTGGTCAACATCAATATTTTTAAGTGATATTCATCATTTAATCAAGGGTTGATCATGATTCCTCAATGAAAGTCCAAGATCATCTTCAAAAGATGAAAATTGTGCAAGTTATGGTTTGCACAAGTTAGGCAAATTTGTGAAAAATGCATGAAGTCAACTTTGAGCAAAATTGCATTTTTAGGTTAATGGCCCTAACTTTTAGGGTTCAAACATGTTTATGACATACCCAAGGAACTCAAAACCTAACCATGCACTATTTTGATTTTTTATTTCTATTTATTTAAATTTTTATTCATTTAAGTATGAATTAAATAAAATAAATTAAATAAAAATACAAAGAATAATGGGACACTACATTTGGGTTTGATTTGATCTATTAGAAGGCTCATATTTTAGTGCAATATACATCCAAATGGTCCAGGTTCATTGAACATTCAAGAAGAGAAAAGGATATTCAAAAATGGCAAGAACAAACTCAAAAAATGGAAAGTTTTCAATATGTTTGATTTTAGTTTTATGATAGTCTGATTAATTTATTTCTTGCCATGTATGTTGCCTCATTAATACCTCTATGTAAGCATAAGCAAACCATATGCAAAGGGGCACGAAATTACTCTTCAAAAATCTCTTCAAAAGCTCTTCACAAAGCTCTCTCAAAATTCTCTAAATCGTTCAAAAGTTGTGAAAATTCAAAATCTGATCTTCAGCTTTCCTCCATCCAATCTCATGTCGTCTTTGCACTCCTGAGGTCCCTAGGAGTCATTTAAATTCCTCACCTTGGCTTGGAGTGTGCCAGAGTCACCCATACAAGTTGTATCGTTCGGTATAGTTTATTTAAATCTAATCTTGTTAATATGCATTTATTAATCTATTTGACGTTTGCATACATGTTTGTAGTCGTACATAGAGCAGGTTGGACATAAAGCATGTAAGTTTTGAGGCATGGTTCATGAGATGCCATTCTCAACACCGATCGGAAGCTTGGCTTCGAAACGCAAAATTCAGAGACCATTAGCCAAAACTAACGTTGGATTTCTTTATTTACTTCTTTTTATATTTACTTTTTTTCAAAATCATTTTTATTTAGTCATAAAATAAAAAATAAAAAAAATATTTTTAGGTTTTTTTTATATATAATTAAATTTAATTTGTGTAAGTTAATTTATTATATTTTGATTTATTTCATATAATTTAAAATCAATTAGAACTTAGACTTAATCATTTCAAATCTTTTTCTCAATAATAAAAATCCAAAAAATGTTAGAATTAGTTTCCTTTTGATTAGTTTTAATTGCATCTTATTTATCACTCTTTTCTTTATTTAGTTTTTTTTTTAATTTAAGTATTTTTCTTAATAAAAATGACAAAAAGTGCTAAGTATGTAAAAGTATTTTAGAGCTTACCTCGCTTTCCATATTCGCGCGGCCATTTTAAATTTCGTTCAGTTTATATTTATGTAACTGCAAAAGGTTTGTTGTACCCCAAAATTTGCCCTCTCATTTCTCAAGAAATCTCTCATAAGATCTCCATTGGTTCAAGACTACACAACTCAAGACACCTCCTCAAACATTGGCAACTCAAAATTAGGGTTTAAGTTTGTACAAAGATATTTGAACTTCTAATACCTTATATGACTTTCATAGATCATTTTGGATCCCCAAGATTGCTCATGTCAAGTTTCAAGCATTGGATCACATTTTTGCTCAGTCATTTGATCAGATGACCTAAAATCAACTGTATTGGGGAAAAAGTCAACTGTGGTCAATTTACAGTCAAACTTCATAATTTTTGATCCATATCAATATCATGAACTCATATATGTCAATTGATCAAGTTTGGATCACAACTCCTCAAGAAATTTAATAACACCAAAAGGGCAAAATAGTCAAAATTAGGGTTTTGATTGAGAAGGCTCAGTTCTTGACTTTTGACCAAGGAAATGACTTATTAGGTTAAGACATGATCTCAAGGATTCAAATGTACAATCTTGACCTAATTTCATAGTTTAAATCACCTCTCAAGATCATTGGATTGACAGATGAATTTTAGTCAACTGATGAAAAGTCAACTGTACACTAAAAAGTCAAACTTTGACTTTTTGATCAAAATCAAGTTTCAAAAATCATATTTCATCAATACATGTCAAAATATGAAACTTTTTCATCAAGATATTGAAAAGTCAAAATTATCTTTGAAAAGTCAAAATTCTAAGACTTAGAAATTTTTCTAAGTGTTAGAAAGTTAACATTTTTCATAACTTTGTGCCAAATTTACACCATGATGCAAGATGATTCAAGGAAAACTTCCAACATGAAAGTTGTAGATCTCAATGAGATCTAAAACATTGTCGGGAAGAATTTTTTCTAGAAATGCTTGGATTTCAAGTTATGAATTTATGAAGACATGTCCAAGAAAATAAAAGACTTAGTGAAATTTTGCCCTAGTTAGGCAGAATTTTGACCTAACTTTATGGGAACTTTTCACCTAGTTCCAAATTGAATCTTCAAAAATGTCCAACATAAAGGTTGTATAGGATGTTACAAGCATTCTAAAATGTCCAAGAACTCATCAAGACCATACTTGAGCTAAGAGAATCGAAGGCAAGAAGTTAGGGTTTCAAACTTGTTTTGCAAGACATATTTTGTGATGAACATGAACCAAATCCATAGCCATGCTGCATAATCCTCACTTTTCAGGCTTCAAACTTGTTTGTCACTCCATAATTAATGGTTTACACAACTGATTATGCCCTTATCCTAGTGCTTCAAGCTTTGTCCAAACCAATTTGCCATTTTGGGGAGAAAGTAACATATCCATTCTTGTAAAGCAAGCTTTATGCACAAAGTCAGCTTCTTGAGATCCTAACTTGTTTTATTTGAGTACACTCCATCCACAAAGTTAGAGGTATTGTGTTTAAAGTGGTTAACAACTCTATGAACCAAGTACAAGGCATGGAAACTTGTTTTGTCAAAAAATCACATGTTGAGCTTAAACGTGTAAATTCAAATTCTGACTTGTTGTAGCACACAAAATCTCTTGCCTATAAATACATACACTATATGCAAGATAAGAGACGGATGCACAATCCCTCAAACACCCCCAAAGTTAGAATTGCATAACAAACATCCATTGTTGCATATTCTGGCCAAAAATCCCAAAATCAAAATCCACTTGTGCGTTTCTTGGCCTTTTAGTTCCTAAAGCTTCTAAACATCATACATAAACAATCCCAACACCTGTTATCCAACTGTAACTCCATCTTCACAACCTCCATTTTCAAAAACAAGGAATTGCATCTTGACTTCTCCAGACCATTCCAACCATTCTCAACACAAAGTAATCATTGCATTAGCTTCCTAGGAACTTGAGGAAGCTAACCTGATCATCACCATCACTTGAAACAAACTCAAACTCATTTAACGATTTCCAGTTTTGGAGGTAAGTTTTCAAACTTCAATATCTTGAAACAAGCATTTTTTGTGCATACATTCTGAATTAAAAATGTAGATATCATTGCCCTGAAACTGTCCATGTCCATAGTTTTCATTTATATTGATTGAGTAAGGAGAATTTTGAAGTTGATGTTTCTGAAAATATTAGGTTAGATTTGGTACCAACAGAAATTCATGCTCATCTTTAAAAATTAGTTTAAGTTATTTTCATATTTAGAATCGTGGTGAAATTTCTAACAAGTTTGGTGTTTGAAATTTTGAAAATGATTGAGAAATGACTGAGTTACAAATTTCAAATATTTGCTCTGTAAACTAGCGCGAGGAAGAAGATGAAGTTCGGGCCTAGAACTTGTTTTGTAATATAATTGTATGGTTTTGTTTAATTTAATGGGTATATAGCCACCCCAGTGGTAAGGCAGCACACATTTATGGTCAAGGTCATGCGTTCAAGCCCCAACGCTGCCTATTTTTCCATATTTTCTTAACATTTTCCTTTGTTTTGCAAGCAGCCAACGCGCCTGGGCCTCTACAACTAGGCCTTTACCATTTTTGCTTGTTCTGACCCCCCTGTTTCCATTTACAACACAACCCATTTATTTTATTTTCATTCTTTTTTTTTTTCTGATTTCCAAACAAAAATCAAACTTGGGCCAGGCTTCAAACAAAAACTGTTTTGTTTCTAACAAACATCCTAAATTCCATTTTTACCTCCTGACTTTATTTTTCATATTTTATTTTATTTTCTTTAATTTGTTATTATTATTATTATTATTATTATTATTATTATTATTATTTATTAAATAAAAAAATCCAAAAATATATTTTTATTTATTATTTGCATTTTATTTCTTTTAGAAAAAAAAAGCATAAAGACAAAAAATATTTTCTTAAACAAGCTTAATTTCTTTTTCTTAATAAATTAATAATTAGATTTAGGCCTAGCTATTTATTTTTTAATTAAAATTAACTTAGAATTTAGGTTTTCTTTTAATTAATTAATTTCCATACTATTTTGATTAAACTTAAAACCTTTTCTAAAAAAAACCCTAAAAATGCTTTCTTGATTGATTTTATTTCCTTTAAAACAGGTTTTAATTTCACTTATTTTAATTAATTATTTTCTTTTAGATAATTAGGTTAAAATCATTTTCTTAACAAAATCAAACAAAAATTCATTTCTTTTCCATTTATATCCTTGTATATTATATTCCTTTCGATTCTTGTACATTATTTCAATATGGTTGTAATAGATAATTAGGTTTAATTTCTTGCAATCCCCATTTGTAAATTTGTATACCCCATCCCCAAATGATGTAATAGCGTAGTAAATTTACTTTCCGCAATTTATCGCTTTCATATAAATGCTAGTAATTAGGGTTTGTATGGAAAGATGAAATCAACAAGTAGACAACTCTAATCAAAGATTAAATGCATGCAAATCAAACACACTTGCACACTTACACCCTTAGGGTAATTCCACTTGTTGCCTTATAAAAATGGTCATGTTATGCATGTGGGATGTCTTAGCAAAAACAATCAAAATACAAGATCATAGTCCCTCGATGACGCTACAAATGTTGCCTTTCAAATGATCTTAGTCCCTCCAAGAAAAAAGCTAAGATTTCTCATAACATTGCTATCATGACTATACGATGACCCACGCCCGTCCCTTTACATCCAAAGATAAGGCTTCTTACCAATCAATGGTGAGATATCAATATCAAAGGAAGGAAGAAATGGACAAATACTTTTGAGTAGGGAGATTTCTCCTAGTTGCTTGCTTGCCCACCACCCCTCTTCAAAATCACTTTCAAAACAAACAAACATCAAACACTTTCAAAACATGAAATATTTTCAAAAGTTTAACACTTTGTATACGTTCTTACGAATGAGAACCATTACAAAGTTTGCCTAAACAAAGGCGCCTTTTCAAAAAATACTTTCAAAACCACCACAAAGCACATTTTCAAACAAAAGCAAGTGATCTAGCAAGCAACTAAGAGCCCATATATAACTATGGATGAAAATGGTGCTAACACCTTCCCTTTTCATAATCTACCCCCCGAACTCAAAAAAATAATCTCAAAGGTCTTTCCTGTTCTTTTCCACCTTTCCTTTTGGATAAAAGAAAAGTCGGTGGCGAATCTTGCTAACTGCAACAATTACGTTAAAATGCAAAACAAACCAAGTCAGTTCTCCCACCGTATTAGAGAACTGGAAACTCTGCTGGGGAGAAGACTTAAAAGTGGGGTTACCTTAGGGCTAGATTACCTTTACTTGCTTTCCTTGTTTAATTTGCTTGCTTTACATTATGAGTCCTTGTTTGGGATTGCTTTGATCCTCTATCTGGATCTGGGACACCTTTTTAGGCAAGTAACAATAGATTGTGGAAACTGTACGACGTAGACTGATATGGTTGAAACAATGGCTACATTAGTGTGATGCATTTATGGGTACCGATATCTCTTGTGTTGAATCAAGGAGAACAAGGGGCCACTGAGTGGCGTCATGAAGCACTAACCGACCTTATAACCTTATTGAACAACTTGGCCATTAGGACATAGTGAGATAACCAGTTTCAGTGGAAAGCTGAAAATTGGTTGATACTCGATACTACACTCATTGAGATTGGACTTTTGGGATATCTCGGCCATAAGAAAAGATTGATTATGCTGAGACAATGCCTAAAAGAAGGTCAGTGATATTGAGACCCTTTAGAACCAGATTACTATTACTAGGACATGTTTGAGCCAACTAAAACTTCAAGAGGGTACTTACCTACAAACTCCACGCAAACCTAAACCTAAGGACTTATTTTCTTTGTGTGTACATAACAACTTGCTTACTTGTACATAACATCATAAACATCATAAAATCATACGCATTCTCACTAACCATTTCAAGGATTTAGGAATTTATCTTTGTTTTTGTTTTGTAGGCCATGAACTCCGTCCGAAGAAATACCATTAGAATCAACTTTGTGAAAGCACACCCTCAAATCCAAGAGTTAGAGTCAAAGGTACCTAAAGACTCTCCTTTCACCAAGAAATATGGTTGACTCCTCAATTTGGCTACCTCCAATTTCCAAGAAGATATGATGTGCGTGCTTTTCCAATTCTTCGATCCCATGCATCATTGCTTCATCTTCCCTGACTATCAGTTAGTGCTAACACTAGAAGAATTATGTCTACTATTAGGAGTTCCCGTTCTTGATCAAGCACTGTTCACCAGTTTAGAAGGGATTCCAAAACCTGAAGTCATTGTCGAAGCCCTGCATCTGAATAGAGCCGACATTGTAGCAAATTGGGAGACAAGAAGCGGAGTTTAAGGGTTCCTAGCCAAGTTCTTATTGGAGAAGGCTTGTTCATTTTGGGAAGATTTGGATTTTCAAGCCTTTGAGGATGTCCTGGCCCTTCTCATCCATGGTTTGGTTCTATTTCCCAACTCGGACTAATTCATAGATGTGAATTCCATCACAGTCTTTCTCTCTCGTAATCCTATACCTACCTTGCTGGGAGACATTTTACATTGTTTCCATACCCATACCATGAAGAAAAGTGGTACTCTCTTGTGTTGTATTCCCCTACTTGCCAAGTGGTTCACTTCACACTTACCTCGATCAACATTGAAGAACGAGCAAAGATTGACATGGTCTCAAAGGATGATGTCCCTCACCCACTCTGATATCCATTGGTGTTTGAGATCCTTGGAGGATACTTCTATCATTGACCATTGTGTGGAATTCCCTAATGTCCCTCTACTTGGCATTAGGGGAGGTATCACTTACAACCCTTGCTTAGCCTTGCGACAGTTTGGTTATGCCCGAAGAGATGGTCCTCATGACATGCTCATCCAAGGAGTGTATTTGACTACGAGAGCAATGATCAAGGATACCGTCAGAGGTTTGCAAGAGCTTGGATGATGGTAAATAAAGCAGATAGTGGGACACTGGGACGCAAGAATTCTATTCCATTTGAACCTTATCTTAGGTGGGTGCGAGCTCGTGCTCAGCAACTCATGATGCCTTACCCCTCCATCCTACCAGTTATCCTGAAGCATGTTGCTGAAGAAGAAGTCCCATATACTGTCCTCCATCCCAACATGCCTACTTCTCTTGAATACTTGCAAAAATGTTGGATTCAGCTAAAGGAAGAACGAGACACTTTCGAAGCTCAGTCTTATGTGAGTGAGAAAAGGGTTTTTGGAGCTTATAAAGCAACTACATGAAGAACAAAGCTTGAACTCTTGCCTACCTTACGCCGAAGAGGATGCGTTTGACCTTTTATCTTAGAGATTTATTTTGTAAGCCCAATAGGCACGATGTAGTCATTTTGAACTAATTAATGAAATTTGACGTTTGTTCATTCTTTGTCTATACAAATTTAAATTTCATTAATCCTTGAAATCATTTGCATACACATATTTCATGCATCATAACATAATAGGTTTTCCACGGTAGGTTTCCTTATCTTTTTGCTGTTTATTTCAGCAAGATGGATATCAAGAAAACAATGAAAGACCTACAAGCACAAAACTCCCAGTTTCAAGAGACTCTGCTGACCCTGGCTAAGGGGCAACAAGAGTTGATGGCGTTGCTAGAAGCCAAATAGAAACCAAGGAGGAAAGCCCTAGTCAATATGGGTAAGAGATTCAGAGAGTCGATTCGTCAGATACCGGTAGTGGAAGATTCGTTTGAGGAAGATGAGAATCAGATTGGAGAAGCAAGGAGTACCCAGGCTGGGTGTATCAATGATCAAGCGTCTGATGATGAGGATTATTTTGATGAGCAGTATCCTCTTGCCGATGTTAAGTACAAGTAGCTAGAGGACAGACTGAAGGCCGTTGAGATTCAAGCCGTTCCCGATTTGGATTTTGATGATTTGGGTTAAATATCTGGGGTTGTTATTCCCCACAAATTCAAGATACCAGTCTTTGTTAAATATGATGGGGTTACCTGCCCAAAACTTCACCTGAAGTCTTATGTGCGCAAAATTCAACCGCACACCGCCGACAAGAAACTCTGGGTTCATTTCTTTCAAGAAAGCTTGGCTTGGAAGCAACTAGAGTGGTTTTACCAATTGGAGGGTTCCCGTATCCATACATGGGAAGACTTAGCCACCACTTTCTACCACCAATACTAGTATAATGCCGACCTAGCGATGACAAGAGTTCAACTGCAAGACATGACAATGGGTAAGAGTGAAGGGTTCAAAGAGTACGCCCAAAAGTGGAGGGATCTTTCCAGTAGGGTCCAACCACTGTTAACAGACAGGGAGCATATTGATATGTTTATAGGCACTTTATCTGGTCCATTTTTCAACTTATTGGTTGGTTGTTCTTCTTCCGGTTTCACCGAGCTGATCTTAACCGGTGAAAAAGTTGAAAACGGTATCAAAAACGAGAAGATACCCATAACATCTGCTTCCACCTCCAATCCTTTAAAGAAACCCTTCACCGGGAAGAAACAAACAAATGTTGTGTATGGGGAAAGGGCCCGTACCAAGAAGGATGACCGTCCGTCCGTTAATGCTGTTCGAATTTCCAACCCACCACCTGTTTAAAGACCATCTTCCAATCATCAGCGGTTTGAGGCTCCGCGAAAACAATTCACAAGGATAGGCATGTCGTTATCCCAAGCCTTACAACACCTATTAAAGGCTAATTTGGTGACACTGCATGATCCTCCGGCCAATCTAGATACCTCTTCTCATAAATACAATCCCAATACCAAGTGTGTGTATCACTCGAATAGTCCCGAGCATGAGACTGACCAATGCTGGGCACTGAAGAATAAAATTCAATACTTAATAGACAACAAGACCATTGTTATTTGATCCTCCTCCAACTCCGAATGTAATCACCGCGCCTATGCCAAATCATGGCAAGGATGTCAATGCTATTGAAGACACCATTTTTGTTTCCTCCGTCGAAGACTTGACTACTCCGTTAACCATCATAAAAAAGAACCTGCTAAAAACCTGGATTTTCCCTGGCTGTTTGAAGGACTATGATTGTTGTGCCACACAACTCAATGGATGAAAAGGGATGAAAGAAGGCATTCAACGCCTGATGAATATCCATGAGACCCTATTTGAGAAGTCTTTGTCCGCCAAAAGTTTGACCAATAAGTTTGAAGACCTCCCCATCATAACAATCTCAAACAAGCCTATTAGGATCTCCTCCAAGGGTCCTATCAGGATTTCAAATGAATCGACTGTTGCTCCTCTGATAATTACCGCCCTCGGGCCAATTCCGTACTCTTCCATCAAAGCAGTTCCATGGAACTATGGTGCTGAGGTGTTTTACCATGGAATAAAGCAAGACGCTTGGATTGAAGAAAGCAAAGATGTTGACATTGGTAACATTACTGGCTCTAATAAGGTGACCAAATTTGGGAGAATCTTTTCACCCAACATATCACCACCAACTGCTGCAAAAGCACTGGTTCGCATCACCACTGCTAAGCCTAGTGCTGATACAAGGGGAAAAGAGAAGGTAGTTGAACCTATTGAGACAGGGATACCCATAAAAGACATTACTTCCGAGGAACCTTCCGCTCGAGAAATGGATGAGATCTTGAAAATTATAAAAAGGAGTGATTTCAAGATAGTGGAGCAGTTGGTGCAAACCCCTTCCAAGATCTCCATGTTATCTTTTCTACTATGTTTCTATGCTCATGCTTGGGCGTTAATCAAATTCTTGGAGAAGGCTCATGTCCCTCATGAGACCACGACAGACTAGTTTGAAAATTGTGTGGCAAGCTTGATGACCGACAATGGTTTAGGGTTCTCGAATGCTGATCTCACACCACTTGGAAAGAACCATAACAAAGCTCTGCATGTTTCTGTTGAATGCAATGGGACTACCCTAGCACATGTTCTGGTTGACACTGGCACTTCTTTAAACGTGCTACCAAAGGGGGCTTTCGACCGTTTAGACTATGAAGGACTAGTTTTGAAACCAATTGATATTATTGTGAGGGATTTCGATGGGTCCAAAAGGACAATTCATGGAGAGGTGGATCTCCCAATCAAGGTGGGCTCACAGATTTTCAACTCTACTTTCTACATCATGGATATCTGTCCTACTTACTCCTGTTTGCTGGGCCGCCCTTGGATCCATGGAGTAGGGGAAGTAACGTCAACCCTTCATCAACCTCCATTTTCAAAAACAGGGCATTGCATCTTGACTTCTCCAAACCATTCCAACTATCCTCAACACAAACTAATCATTGTATTAGCTTCCTGGGAACTTGAGGAAGCTAACCTGATCATCACCATCACTTGAAACAAGATCAAACTCATTTCACAATTTCCAGTTTTGGAGTTAAGTTTTCAAACTTCAAAATCTAGATACATGCAGATTTTGTGCATACATTCTGAAGTAAAAATATAGATATCATTGCCCTGAAACTGTCCATGTCCATAGTTTTCATTTATATTGATTGAGTAAGGAGAATTTTGAAGTTGAAGTTTCTGAAAATATTAGGTTAGATTTGGTACCAACAAAAAATTCATGCTCATCTTTGAGAATTAGTTTAAGTTATTTACATATTTAGAATCGTGGTGAAATTTCTAACAAGTTTGGTGTTTAAAGTTTTGAAAATGATTGAGAAATGGCTGAGTTACAAATTTCAAATATTTGCTCTGTAAACTGGCGCGATGAAGAAGATGAAGTTCAAGCCTAGAACTTGTTTTGTAATATAATTGTATGGTTTTATTTAAGTTAACAGATGTATAGCCACCCCAGTAGTAAGGCAGCGAACATTTATGGTCAAGGTCATGAGTTCAAGCCCCAGCGCTTCCTTTTTTCCCCATATTTTTCAACATTTTCCTTTGTTTTGCAAGCAGCCAGCGCGCCTGGGCCTCCATAATTGGGACTTTACCATTTTTGCTTGTTCTGACCCCCATGTTTCCATTTACAAGACAACCCATTCATTTTATTTTCACTCTTTTTTCTTCTGATTTCCAAACAAAAATCAAACTTGGGCCAGGCTTCAAACAAAAACTGTTTTTTTTTCTAACAAACACCCTAAATTCCATTTTTACCTCCTGACTTTATTTTTCATATTTTATTTAATTTAATTTAATTTGTTATTATTAATATTATTATTATTAATATTATTATTATTATTATTAATATTATTATTATTTATTAAATCAAAAAAATCCAAAAATATATTTTTATTTATTATTTGCGTTTTATTCCTTTTAGAAAAAAAAGCATAAAGATAAAAAATATTTTCTTAAACAAACTTAATTTCTTTTTCTTAATAAATTAATAATTAGATTTAGTTCTAGTTAATTCTTTTTTAATTAAAATTAACTTAGAATTTAGGTTTTCTTTTAATTAATTAATTTCCATAGTATTTTGATTAAACTTAAAACCTTTTCTAAAAAAAACACTAAAAATGCTTTCTTGATTAATTTTATTTCCTTTAAACTAGGTTTTAATTTCACTTATTTTAATTAATTATTTTCTTTTATATAATTAGGTTAAAATCATTTTCTTAACAAAACCAAACAAAAATCCATTTCTTTTCCATTTATATCCTTGTACATTATATTCCTTTCAATTCTTGTACATTATTTCAATATGGTTGTAATAGATAATTAGGTTTAATTTCTTGCAATTCCTATTTGTAAATTTGTATACCCAATCCCCAAATGATGTAATAGCATAGTAAATTTACTTTCTGCAATTTATCACTTTCATATAAATGCTAGTAATTAGGGTTTATATGAAAAGATAAAATCAACAAGTAGACAACTCTAATCAAAGATTAAATGCATGCAAATCAAACACACTTGCACACTTAAATCCTTAGGGTAATTCCACTTGTTGCCTTATAAAAATGGTCATGTTATGCATGTGAGATGTCTTAGCAAAAACAATCAAAATACAAGATCATAGTCCCTCGATGGCGCTATAAATGTTGCCTTTCAAATGATCTTAGTCCCTCCAAGTAAAAAGCTAAGATATCTCATAAAATTTCTATCATGACTATACGGTGACCCACACCCGTCCCTTTATATCCAAAGATAAGGCTTCTTACCAATCAATGGTGAGATAGCAATATCAAAGAAAGGAAGAAATGAACAAAGACTTTTGAGTATGTAGATTTCTCCTAGTTGCTTGCTTGCTCACCATCCCACTTCAAAACCACTTTCAAAATTAACACACATCAAACACTTTCAAAACATGAAATATTTTCAAAAGTCAAACACTTTATATACGTTCTTACGAAACGAGAACCATTACAAAGTTTGCCTAAACGAAGGCACCTTTTTGAAAAAATACTTTCAAAACCACCACAAAGCACATTTTCAAACAAAAGCAAGTGATCTAGCAAGCAACTAAAAGCCCGTAGATAACTATGGATGAAAAGGTTGCTAACACCTTCTATTTTCATAATCTACCCCCGAACTAAAGAAAATAATCTCAAAGGTCTTTCCTGTTCTTTTCCACCTTTCCTTTTGGATAAAAGAGAAGTCGATGGCGACTCTTGCTAATCGCAACAATTGCGATAAAACGCAAAACAAACCAAGTCAATTCTCCCACCGTATTACAAGGTTGTAATAGTTAAATTTAGGACTTTTTACTTTTTGTTTCCCCATTTGGACATGTAAATACCCCCTCCCTGAAGCATTGTAATAGCGTAGGATTTACAATTCCCGCACTCTAAATTTCTGCAAGATATTAACTGTTAGTAATTAGGCTTGTATGGAAAGACTGTAAACAAAGCGTTAGCATACTTAACACAAGACTAAAATAACTGAAGACCAACACAATTGCACATATACACCTCTAGGGTACGCCCACTTTGGTTGCCTTTCGGAAAATAACAGTCATGTCCCTTGAGAATAAGGACGCTTTAGCATAGACCCTTTGAATCAAAATATCATAAGTCCCTCAATGACCCTACATTGTTGCCTTTTGGTAAATGATCTAGTCCATTAAGAAAAATTGCTAAAGCGTCTCTACATGTTGCCTTTATGACTGTATGTCCCTTCGAATGTCCCTCGAACATCCAACGATAGGGCTACCTACTCACTAATAGTAGGATATCACTGTCTAAAGAATAGGGAGAAAGAACAAACCTTTCGAGTTTAAGTAGATAGTTCATAGATGCTTGCTCAAAAACAAAACTTTCACACTTACACAAAACATTTCAAAACACTTTCAAAAACTTTCACTTTGTTAACACTCTTGAGGATTGATACAAGAGTTATCATAAAGCGAATCTCCGCACTAAGGTATTTTCAAAATGATTTTTCAAAACACATAAAGCACAAGCAATTTTCAAAACATGAGCAAATCATCTAAGAGCCCGTAGAAAACTACGGATGGAAAGGGTGCTAACACCTTCCCTTTTTATAATCTACTTACTCAGAAAATTCTCGAAAAGGTCTTTTTTTGGTTCTTTTCACCTTTTCCTTAATTTGGATAAAAGAAAAGTCGGTGGTGACTCTTGCTTACCGTGACATTTACGAATACAAATGCAAAACCAGTATAAACACTTGGTTCTGCCACCGTATCACAAACACTGAGGCTAGAAAATGTTCCTTTAAAAATGCAGTCTCCATTTCTTCCCAAGTTGTTATACTATCAACCGAAAGAGAAAAGAACCACTCTTCAGCATCATCAACCAAAGTGAAGGGGAACATTCTCAATTTCTTCTATTCCTCAGTATGACTATCTATCTTCAAGGTGGTGCACATGGTTAGAAATCTGTGTAAATGCTTATTAACATCTTTGTTATACCTTCCCGAAAATGGCTTTCTCTCAAGTTGAGTGATAGTACTTGGATGAAGCTGAAAATTTGGTACATTTACCAGGTGGTTTATAATAGTGAGTCTCCCAGCCGGTGCATTCCTTCCACCATAATCACCAAGTAGTCTCTCAGGTGGATTTTTGCCCATGTTTTCAGTTTCTGAATATGACTCTGTATATCAAAAGGAAATTCAGCTAAAGGTTTTCCTAACATGCAAAGGTTAAGAAAAATCAATAATAATAAAAATAACTGAAAAATAAAATTTTAATTGTAGAGAAATAAAATTTCAATTGAATAACAATGAAACACTGTATTTTGGCAGTCCCCGACAATGGCGCCGAAAACTTGATCGGAAAAATAGCAAGTGTACTATTTTCACCGATGTAGTAATAATGGGATTTTCCCAAAGTATCGATCTCGTGGACTACGTAGGAAATACTGAGTTTTATTACTAATTCAATCAAACAAAAACAATAGTTTATGGTTTGATTGGAATAAATCCTTGCGAAAGATTAAATGGCTAAAATTAAAATGTGACTTTTTCTGTTTGATTAAAAGATGCTAGAGGCGAGTGAATGATTTGCCATGAAATAACCTTCTCTCTTTGATCTTTTTAACAAGTTCATCAACCTCAATTACCAATTCTTAAGATTATATTTCCCTAAGTTCTTAGTGAAAAACCTTTAACCTTCTACCCTAATTTCAATATCCATTCAAATTAGTTTTGAGGTTAAGTATTCAATTATCAAGAACTATTCTGGTTATCACAGGATTACCCTAGTCCTAGATGAAATCATCTATAATATAATTATTTAGAAAACCTTAACACGACAGTGTGGTTCTAATGTGTTAATAACAGTGAAACCCTATGGTACCATAGGATAAAACTATAAATTCTTATAAACAATCAAATTGATGCATAAAAACTATTATGTTGAATGAAACAAAGAGATCAGTATTCTTAACATTTCAAATCAGGGACATCCCCTAACATTGGAGGGTTTAGCCTCTCATAGAATTCAAAAGTAAAATATAATAGATATTAGATGTAGACATTATAATAAGTTTGGATGGTTTGATCTTCAATTTCTATCGCGCATGAAGAGTTCTTCGTTCCCAAAGATCCTCTGGATTTCCAGTCTTCTATCGTGAAATTATTCAATCCTTCAAAAGTCCCTTTTTCTTTCTCCAAATTAGGTTTAAGTAGTATGGTCCTTCCTAGGTGATCCAAAAAGTCCAAAGTAGCCTCTAGGGTTCAAAAACACTAGAATTTTCCCAAAATTAAGAATTATCAATGCCTGAGCTGACACGGCCGTGTCAGTGGACACGAGCACCCGTGTCAGCGTCTGTGATTATTCCTCCAAAAGTTCATGCTTCAACTGACTTGACACGGGTCGTGTCGTGTGACACGGGTGCCCGTGTTGTCTTCTGTCTTGCTCCAACTTCACTTTTTCTAAGTCTTCCCCCTGACACAACCCGTGTCAGGCGACATGACCACCCGTGTCAGGGCTCGTGAAGCACTTCTTCCGGAACTCTGAATTTTGCACTTTTCTGCCCCGATTTATCCTATTTTATTCTTTTGAACCTGAAACACTGAAATAAAAAACCATAAAATGAAATAAAACACCAGTCAATTAAAAGAAATGATAACTAAAATAAATGCACAATTCCCGTGTAAAAACCACTGATCAGTTACAAGGATTGAACATACAAATGTTCCTGTTGAAATTCAACCGAATTTTGGGTTGTTTGTGAAGGTGTGTGAAACACAATAAAGGGAGGTTTGGATTGGGTTTCACAAAATAAAATATTTTCATTGGTGACAAAACAAGTTAGATTTTAACATAACAGTAAATGAACATTGTTGTACCCCAAAATTTGCCCTCTTGTTTTTAGAATATTAATGGCTTATGTTTTATCATATACATTCATGCATTGTGATAAGGTCAAGATATATCTGGTTCTCATGATCTTCTACAAGATATGCAAGATGGGTTGTGTTGACAATCAGTGCAAGGAGGCTCTCATGCCCTTAATCTTTGATCCATTCAAGCTATAAGGGTTTTTTATACTATCGTACCCCAAATTTTCCCTACCTCGACGATTATATTTTTCAAGATTGATACAAAAGAATTATTTAATTAAGGATGGCACAACAATATATGTTGACCCATTTTTGAATTTAATTCAATTAGAGAGCGTATTTTAATTCAGGAAAGCAGGGCTTTCTAAATCAGAAAGACTCGTATATCCGTAAATCCATTCGTGAAGCATGTTGGCCCGTGACCCATGATATTCAAAAATGAAAATTATTTCAGAAAAGATAATTATTAATTTATTAAATTAATTAAAGCCCATTCAATTTGTTGTTGTTAATAAAAGAAGAGGTGAGGATGCAATTATATTAAAATTCAATTTGGCCCATTTCTTTTAAATAAGCAAACAGCAAAAAGGGGGTGTGCAATTTACAAGCCCATTAAGTTCTTTAGGGCCCATCTGTTGTTTTTGAAAAAAAAAGAAGTCTTATTGTTATTTTGAAGTAAGAGGATAAATAATATATTATTAAGGAAAAAATGTTTATTATTATTAAAACATGACATGTTTTACCGCTGATTATTAAATTGATTGTAATGTTACATTGATTATTTGTTAAAATTGTGTTTTAGAAAAGATGTTTGGAATGACGTTTTAGGCCCAACCCATATTATAGGGAAAACACATTTGATGAAATAATAGTATACTAGGCCAAATTTATAAAAAGCCTATTTGAACTAAAAAATTGGTTTTGCTGTATTGAGAAAAACGTGTTGGGCTGAACTAAGAGAAAAAGCGCAAGGCCCAAAAGCTTAGAAACGAGGTATGTACAAATCACACCTAAATTCACGCTTATTTTATAAAAAACAACAACTGTAAAAATCTCAAAAAATTCAATCCAATCTTCATCAACCCAAACCCAGAAATTAACATCTTATCAATATAATAAAATCTCAATTAACAAAGCAAAACCCATTTAAATCGCATATTACAGAGAAAAACCAAATCAATTACGGTATAAATCATTAGCCAATCAAATCTGAAATTTTCATTCAATACTGAATCAATCCCTAATCTACGCTATCTAAATTGTAACAATAATTGCACTAAAACCCTAAACTAAAGACGCATATAAATAGAGAAGACATTAAGAAGAACAGGAGGAGGAATTTCCTAATACAGGACAAAAGAGGACGGTTGAAGAACAAGAAGAAGAACCGAGAAAGAAGTTTGATTCGGAGAAGGGGACGATCGCGGAAGAAAACTGCGAAGAACAAACTAAGCCGCCGTAATTGGGGTTCCAATATATGGAACCCTATTGTACCCCAAAATTTTCCCTCCCATTTTACTCAACATATATTCATTAAGACACTCAATTTGCTCAAGGATGCCCAAGAGTTGACCAGACAAACTCTTTCCTAAAAACAATAAACCTCAAACTAGGGTTTCCATTTGCATCAAGATGGGTGAACTCCAAAGGTCTCAAATCTTATCCATGGTCTTAATATGTTCTCCAGATCATCCATGTCAAGTTTCATGCCCTGCACAAGAAGTTTGCTCAGTCAACTGCCCAAATGCGTGACAATCAACTGTACTAATTCAAAAGTCAATTGTGGTCCACATGCAGTCAAACTTCAAGATTTTTGGTCAACATTAATATTTTGAAGTGATATCCATCATTTGATCAAGGGTTGATCATGATTCCACAAGGAAGGCTCCTAATTCATCAAAACTCAAAAGTTGCTAAA
Organism: Vicia faba; assembly: GCA_948472305.1. NCBI lineage: Eukaryota > Viridiplantae > Streptophyta > Magnoliopsida > Fabales > Fabaceae > Vicia > Vicia faba. The sequence continues at coordinate 1,393,397,464 of OX451741.1, read as the reverse complement.
TTAGGGTTTCTCAGAGAAAAGTTAACCAAACTTTGACCAAGCATAACTTTCTCATACTTTATCAGAAATTTCCCATCCAAGGCTCATTTTGAAGAGAATTTAATTCCCTACAACTCATATTAAGCCCTCAAGTTCAAGAAATGCACTCATAGAAAGATATGAGTTCAGACATTACATGTCATCCCAAAAAGTCAACAAAAACACCTTTTGGGTCAAAGCTCCTTACAGGAACATGGAAGATCCAATTAAGATAAGACCAAAGATATTTCTTAGGGGATATCCTAAGCTTTCTAAAAAGTCCAAGAACATCATCTTAGGGTCAAAATTGAGAGAGATATGCATTGTCAAAGTTGGCCATTTTTGGAAATTTTCCCAAAGTCAACAATGCTCAAAATTTCATTTTTTTCCACATGGGCCCATCTTTTCAAGATTGAATCTCAATCCCAACACGGTCCGCGACCTATGGGACCCCCATGCATTATTCACTCATTTATTTAATTTATTTTGATTTTTATTCATTTTAAAATCAAATAAATTCAAATAAATTCAAATAAAATCAAAACAAATCAAACTTATGGAATGAGATTTATTTTTGCATTGAATTGAAGATCATGCAAGCTGTATAACCTCAAGAAAATCGTGCCAAGCCATAAACAAGAGGAAATCTCCAATTTTGGAAAGTTTGGAATCAAAACTTCAAGACCATTATTCTTTGGATTCTTGCCAAAAATATTGACCTAATTGGATTCAACACATATAATGAAGTTTGTTGAACCCTAAGAAAGAGATTTTGCACGCGCAGCCTGCCTCCAAAGCAAGAAAGAAAACTCATATTTTTGGCCAAAAAGTAGAGACCAGATCTTCCTCCACAAGCCATTTTAGAGCATTCTAAGGATCAAACCACGTTCCTGGAAACCTCATGAAACTAATAGCATCACTTGCACGCATCAACACCTTCAGAATGCACCATAACGGTATCACGATTTATCCTCCATTCTTGAATTTGATTTTGGATATTTACGCGTTATAAGTGATTTCAAGGCATCCATTCATGTTTGTATTGTCATTTAGAAGCTGTTTGTATAATTAATTATGAGTTTTTTTGCTTGTATAGACATATGCCATTCATTCCTTTTATTTTATTATTTGTTTTAATTGTTTTTTTTTTACAAAATCATTTTTATTATTAAATCATAAAATCAGAAAACTACAAAAAATATTAGGTTAAGTCTTTTTTCATAAAATATTTATTTGCATTTTATTAATTAATTAAATTAGATTAACTTAAACATTTTTTGTAATTAAAATTTAATAGAAATTAGGTTAATTTAATTACTTTTTTCCTTCCATAATTAAGATTAAATAGAATTAGGTTTGTGTTTATAATTGAAATTAATTTTTAAAAATGAATTATTTTTAATTGTTTTAACATTGGTTATTTTGCTAAAATTAATTAGTAAATTAGGTTTTGCAATTTGTAATTATTTTTTTTCTCTCAATAAAAAAATAATACAAAAACATTTTTAATTATTTAGATTTCTTAGGTCCTAATTTATTCTCGTTTTAACTTTCACGCGCGTCTTTACTTACACTATTTTTATTAACTATTGTAACTGTTCTGAGTGTGTAATAGTTAATTAGGTTTATTATTTCGCATTTATCATTTTCCCCGGTTTTTGATTATGTAATCCCCTCCCCAAAGCCTTGTAATAGTTAGGGTTTTAATTTCTCACTTTTAATTTCCGCAACTATTAAACTGCTAGATGTATGGACATTAGGATTGTATGCGAAAGATAAATCAATTTAAAACAATAGAAAACCCTAATTGTGCAAAGATAATTAACTGGAAAAAAACACACTTGCACATGTTCACTCTTAGGGTTTACCCCACTTGGTTGCCTCGGAGATAATGTTCGTGTCCCTCGAACGTAGGGATACCTTAGCAATGACCCGCGATTCAAAATTGTCATAAAGATCATAGTCCCTATCTGTCCCTCGAGTTGCTTACAAATTGATCTCATGACGATAGTCCTTCAAAATGCTAAGGCATCTTTATTTGTTGCCTTCATAGACAATTTCGTCCCTTCGAACGTCCCTTTAAAAATCCAACGATGGAGCTACCTGCTCCTTAATAGTAGGATAGAGGTGTCTAAAGGAAATGAAAACGAACAGGATTTTTGTCGAGTAGGTAGAAGTCTTAAGTACTTGCTCAAAAAAAAACTTTTCACACAAACACTTTTCAAAAACAGTTTTCAAAATAACTTCGTCACACTCTTGAGGACCGATATAAGGGTTATCACGAAGTAAACAAAACTTTTCAAAATGAGCACGCACAATCAATTTTTAAAAAAAGAGCAAGTACCTAAGATCCCGTGGAAAACCACAAAAAGAAAGGGTGCTAACACCTTCCCTTTCTATAATCTACCCCCCGTACTCAGAAATATCTCAAAAAAATGTTTTTTCTGTTCTTTTTTCTTTTCCTTTGTTGGATGAAATAAAATTCGGTGGCGACTCTTGCTTACCGCAACATTTGCGAATACAAAATGCAAACCAGTATAACAGTCAGTTCTGCCACCGTATCACAGAACTGGAGACTCTAATGGGGACAAAATAATAAGTGGGGTACACCATAGGATCTAGGTCATTTTAATTGCTTTCTTGTCTGCTTTGCCTGCTTTATCTTTAAGGGTTTTCGCTTGGGTATTATTGAAGATCCTACACCCGGATCTGGGGAACTTTTTAGGTAAACAACAATAGATCGTGGATACTGTACGACATAGACCGATATGGTTTAAGCGATGGCTGTGTTGGTGTGACACTTTGGTTGGTACCGGTATCCTTCGTGTGGAAATGAGGAGAATACTAGGCCACCGCGTGGTGTTGTGAAGCACTAACGGACCTTAGAAACTTATTTGAACAAACTTGGCCATTAGAAAGTAGTGAGATAGCCGACCTCCATATAAAGCCGAGGATTGGTTGATACTCGATGCTACACTGATTGAGATTAGACTTTCAGGATATTTCGGCTGCAAGAAAAGATTGCCTGAGCTGAGACAATGCCCGATAAAGGATGATCAGTGATATTGAGAATCCTTAGAACCCGGTTAATTTTCTAAGACAGGTTTGAAACCAACTAAACTTCAAGAGGGTACTTACCTTTAACCTCATGCAGGCCTTTGAACCTAAGGTCTATTGTGTGCTTTGCTTGTGTATGCTGTACCCTGTTTGAACATAACATCATGCATCATAACATAACATCCATTCTTATTACACTAATCATTTCAAGGACCAAGGGAATTTATCTTTTTTCTATTTTGCATATCACGGCTTCCGCTCGTAGAAACACTATTTGAATCAGCTTTAGGAGAATACCTCCCCAACTCAAGGATCTAGTATCAAGGGTTCCTGAAACTTCTGCATTCACTAAAAGACATGGTTGACTTCTCAATCTGGTTACAGGAAGCTTTGATGAAAAGATGATGGGTGTACTCTTTCAGTTCTTTGATCCCAAGAACCACTGCTTCACCTTTTTAGACTATCAGTTGGTTCCTACCATGGAAGAGTTCTCTCAGTTATTGGATATACCAATTCTTGAACAGTTGCCTTTCACAGGTTTAGAAGAGGTTACTAAGCCAGAAGTCATTGCCTCAGCCTTGCATTTGAAACGAGACGACGTGGTATCCAATTGGGAAACAAGAAGCGGAGTCAAAGGTTTTCTAGCCAAGTTCTTAATAGATAAAGCCCAGCTGTTTTGGGATGATTTGGACTTTCAGGATTTTGAGGAGATCTTGGCCCTCTTAATCTATGGGTTAGTTCTGTTCCCTAATCCAGACTTGCTCATAGATGTGAATGCTATCAAGATCTTCCTCTCTCACAACCCCGTGCCTACCTTGCTCGGAGATATCTTGCATGATCTCCATACTCGTACCATGAAGAGAAGAGGGGTTCTTATGTGCTGCATGTCGTTACTGTTAAGGTGGTTTATTTATCACCTCCCTAAGTCAGTGCTGAAGAATGAAGAAGGTTTGGGTTGGTCGAAAAGGATAATGTCACTTACTCACGTGAATATTCTCTAGTATTCCCGAGCTATGGGAGATATTTCTATTATTGACCGCTGTGGAGAGTTCCCTAATGTCCCACTACTTGGCATTATGGGAGGCATAACTTACAATCCTTGCTTAGCTCTGCGACAATTTGGTTATGCTCGAAGGGATGGTCCTCATGAGTTACTTATCCAGGGCATTATATTTAACTATGAGGATTATGTTCAAGGGTATCGCCAGAGGTTCATACGAGCTTGGGGCATGGTAAACAGATCTGTCACCAAGACTTTGGGGCCGAAGAATTCCATTCCTATGGAACCTTATCTCCAATGGGTACGAGCTCGCTCTCAGATACTTATGATGCCCTATGTGGCCATTTTACCAGTGATTGTGGAACCCACTACTGAAGGGGGTATCCCTTACACGGTTCTCCATTCTGATATGCCCACTGATCTTGAAGAACTACAGAAGTCTTGGATTCAGTTGAAGAAAGAGAGGGATACTTATAGGGACCTGTTCTATTCCCAGGAGAGGAAGGTTTTAGAGCTCACAAAGCAGCTTCATGAGGAAATAAAACTTAATGTCTATCTCGGCATGAAGAGGAAGCATCCATGGGAAATTTGATTTTTTTAGTTTTTAGAACTTTAAATTGTAACGCCTAAAAGGAAATTGTACTTTGAATTCTACTAATATAATTTTTGTTTCATTTTGGTTTGCAAATTTAAAATTCCCAAAGTCCTTGAAATCATTGCATACACCATCCCATCCATAAACAATGTATATACAGGTACCATTACAGGCTTCTCATCTTCTTTGTTGTTTATTTCAGCAAAAATGTCTTCTGAACAAAGCACCAAAGATCTTCAGGCACAAAATGCCCAATTTCAACAGATGTTCATAACTCTGGCGAAAGGGCAGGAGGATCTGAAATCCCTCATCCCGAAGGAGAAGAAGAAAAAGAAGAAGGTCTATGGCATTCTGAATATGGGTAGAAGGTTCATGGGGCCGTTAAAGAAACCAGTCAATCTAACCTCCTCATCCAAGGAAGGGGAGAATCAAGAAAGGGAGACAAGGGAAAAGGAACCCAACCCTGAAGTTTCGTAAAATGATACAAACTACAATGATGAGTAGTATCCTCCCACTAAGGATAAATACAAGTAGTTGGAAGATCGTTTGAGTGCTATGGAAGTCCAGAGGATACATGGGTTGAATTTTGAAGAATTGGGATTAGTGTCGGGAGTGGTCATCCCGTATAAATTTAAGGCTCCAATTTTTGCAAAGTATGATGGAGTGTCTTGCCTTAAGCTCCATCTCTGTTCCTATGTAAGGAAGATACATCCCCACACCGCTGATAGAAACTTGTGGGTTCTCTTCTTTCAAGACAGTCTGTCAGGGACTCAGCTTGAATGGTTCTACCAACTGGAGAGAACCAATGTCCGAAACTGGGAGGACTTGGCCACTGCTTTTTATAAGCAGTATAAATACAACGTCGACCTTGCCCCCACTCGTACTCAACTCCAGAGTATGTCCATGGGTGAAGGTGAAAGCTTTAAGGACTATGCGCAGAAGTGGAGAGACTTAGCTGGAAGAGTCCAACCACCTTTATCTGACAGGGAGTTGGTTGACATGTTTCTTGGGACGTTGTTTGGTCCCTTCTTTAATCATTTGATTGGTAGCTCATCAGCTGGTTTCACCGAGCTGATATTAACGGAAGAAAGGGTAGAGGTTGGGATCCAGAGTGGTAAAATACAAAAGGGCACCTCTTCAAGTTCAGTAATGAAGCTCTTCATTGGTAAGAAGGAAGCCAGTGCTATCTATAGCCCAAGAGGTCAAAGAAGAGCTGAACACCGTCCGACAATAAGTGGTGTAATGATACCTAAGCCTGCGGCTGCTCTGCAATGCACCAATCAAAAAAGGGTAGAAAGACCACAAAGGCAGTTTACCCAGATTAACATGACATTGACAAAGTTTCTACCCCATCTACTGAGATCTAACTTGGAAACCTTGAAAGAGGCTCCCAAGAATCCGAACACCACATCTCCTCGATACAATCCAAACGCTCGGTGTGCCTACCATTCTGAGAGTCCTGGCCACGATACAAATGATTTTTTGGGCTCTGAGAAATAAGGTACAAGATCTGATTGAAGCCAAAGAGATTGAGTTAGATGCTCTGTAGAAGCCCAATGTCATAAATGATCCCATGCCTAAGCACAATCGTGGAGTTAATGCTGTTGATACCGATATGTTTGTGACCTCAGTTGGTGAAGTTTCTACTCCTCTTATGACTGTTAAGAAGATTTTGTTGTTGGCTGGTTTATTTCCAGGTTGTGGTGAAGATTGCCATGTGTGTTCATGATGCGGTTTATTCGCAAGTGTACGAATCGCTTCAAAGTAATATAAAAGATTTTCGATCCACAAAGACAAATCATCAATCTATCGTTTCCTATTGTTATGGTGTTTAGCTAAGTCAATATTAAACAGGGAATTTAGCATGCAAGAAAGTAAAGTGCGGTGAAATAAACTTTAGATATAAAAGCAGGGTCGAATGTAATTCACATATTCAGACGATATTCACAATGCTTCAGAATAGAACTACTTATAGGGAAATATTTTCTACTAAAGAAAAGAACTAATTTAACAGGAACTGTCGCTTTCGCGTAATAAGAATCGAGTTTACTCTCTAATCATACCTTCTTATCGTCACTTATAAAAAGGCGCGCATTGCGTTAAAGTAATAAACCTATTTTTAAGAAATAAAGTACTTGACCAAGTTGAAAAGTATTTTGATCTGGAATTTCTAATAAAAAGGGAACCTAACTTTAACCCTATAAACGCGTCAGGAAATAGTTTCAAAATAGATTTCTTTGATAATAAAAATCCCTAACTAACTGGACAAAGCGCTTTCGCTTCCTTTGACCAGTTTGAACTAACCGAGTTTAAAAAAAGTTTGGACAGCTTTCGATCTTACCCAACAACAATAAAGTATAGAAAACTCGTATTGAAAACCAAAATAGCCCATAAGCATTTCTATTGACACATTATTTGGAATATCGATCTAACTAGATTCGTTACATTCTAGCCCAGTAAGGTTCAGCCTGACATGGGAATGTAAACAGACATGTTAAAAAAAATCATGCGAGAAAGTAAATAATTTAAAGTGCGGTGCAGGAAATAAACAAAGTAAAAGCAGGTGCAGGAAATAAACAAAGTAAAAGCAGGTGCAGGAAATAAACAAAGTAAAGGTAGGTGCAGGAAATAAACAAAGTAAAAGCAGGTGCAGGAAATAAACAAAGTAAAAGCAGGTGCAAGAAATAAACAAAGTAAAAGCAGGTGCAGGAAATAAACAAAGTAAAGAAGGTGCAGGAAATAAACAAAGTAAAACATGTGCAAATATATAAATAGAAACCTGCTCCAAACAAGGAGGTTTTAAATCTGGTACAATTGGAAGTAAAATGCGACTGGAAATAAATAATATTTGAAAATAAACATGGCAAGATAAACTTCTTCCGAAGTGCTCCAAACTCGATTACAGAGTCAATCTACGAACTCGATCACAGACTCAATCAACAGTGCAATAATTCCCCGATGTGAAGAATTATTGCTTTATAATGGTGAAATTATATGGCTTAAGTCCGCAACTATGGTTGGATCAAGTTTGCAACTAAGCTTGGGTGGTTTGAAATGAAATCAGGAACATCTATTTATAGAGGATGAAGAATGCAGGAAATCATAGGAATGCCCCCCAACTCCTTTTGGGGGGAAACCATTGTCCAAAGGTGGCGCCCGCCATGGTGGCCTTGGCGCCCGCCATGTGTGTAGATGAAAGGGAAGTGGGGAACGTGGCAGTTGAGGTCAGCAGGAGGTGGTCCATGTCATGGCCTACCCTATGGCTGGCGCCATGGTGGATGCCATGAGTGCAAATTTGACCTAAACTCCTATTTTTCAGCCTGTTTTCCTTCATTTCTTCAGGGGAGCTCTGGATAATTGAAATACCTGAAAAGGAAACAAAAAATGGGCATAATACGAGAAAAAAATAATAAAAAACCTAAATAACATGTGAAATCAGAGTAAAAAACAAGTGTAAAGTAAGTGTTATCAAATTCTCCCATACTTAAACCTTTGCTTGTCCTCAAGCAAAAACTCTAAATAGATTAAGAAGAAAAACGATGTTAGTGAACAAGTTGGGTTGCAAGTGGCCTCTGGAATTAAAACAGGGATGTATTGATAGGTACTGACTGATTTAAACCAAGGATATCGTAGTGACACTCTTCCGTAAAATGAACATAAGCTTCGTTCTTTTACGAACCAATCCATATCATCCCACTATGCTTAGGCCTATATTTTTCCTTTTTTTTCAAATCCTTTTTCATTCAGGCGCAATCTCATTAAGCCCGTTATTCGTACATGCTTATAGTAAAGTGACCGGGTAGTGATTCTGATCATAAAACGTAGGGCTCTGGTACAAAAAGTTGGTGTAACCCCTTTTATTGACCCATTATTAGTTGCGGGGGATCGGATCGTAATCCTCCCTACCAAGTTCAGCACCAGATACCTCTGAACCAACTAAAGATGGGTAAAATTTTTTTCTTTTTCTTTTTCTTCTTCTTTTACTTTTGCTTTATTTTTCAACGTACAACTTTTGTTGAGTTAAATGACTTTGTGAGTGTCACCTATCCTGGGGTTGTAGTTTATAATAAGAACATAGCATATAGATCATTCACTTCTCTTTGGTCCCCTACGGAGAGCATGCTTAGACCGGAGATGACTGCTAGGATAAACTATTCAAGGATTTAAGAATGAAAATTTTTAAGGCTACGACATAGGGGGTATCAGGATCGAATTCCTAAATTTACGAAGCTTAAGGTGTAAAAACGATGCCGATGCTTCAAAAGGGCTTGCCCAAGTCATACTACATCCTATCTCAACCAGGGCTTATAGCCCAACTAAGTTCAAAACACAGAGTTTTTCTTAGAAAAATTTTCGGTTAGGCTCAAGAAATGGGGGAGTAGACATACACTAGACCATACAGATATAGATGACTCGTCAAACACATGTATTATTTTGAAAAGAAAGAAAACAAGCAAACTAAAGCAAATAAAGCAGTAAAATAACAAGAAGGAAAATGCAGGAAAGGAAAAATAAAGCGAGAAAAATAAAAATAAAGCGAGTAAATCTCCCCCACACACTTAAATTGAACATTATCCTCAATATTGCAAAATAAGATAAGGAAAGAGTCACCTGGTAAAGTACTAAGGCTAGATAGGTCCCTCTCCATCCTGCGGTGAATGTCTAGGATGACGAGATCGGCTGCAACGACGACTGCTCTGAGAAGCCTCGAACTGGTCGAATCTGGCGGACAAGGCAATATGTGAACTCTGAATCTCGTGAAGGTTGCCTAAAAGGGAACCTTGAGTGGCCTTCATGAGGGCGGAGTGCCTCTGAAACTGAGCTTGTTGCCTATGTTTCTCGTGGGATATCGCTAATTGAGATTCCATAAGACTTTGAAAAGAGCGGTCCATCTGTTGTCGGGATGCCTCCATAAAACTCATGTTATCTGCCAGCTGCTGTTGGATGGAAGAAAGTAAACCATCTCTTATCTCCTCCCGGGCTAGCTGGTCACGCCACATCTCTTCAGTGATGTAGAAGCCAGGAGCTGTACCTGTTAAAGTGTTAGAAGTAGAAGGTGCAGTGTGTGCGGGTGAAGCATGATGGGGGGACACAGGTGGGGCAGGGGGTTCATCCCTCTGCTCGTATTCTTCATCAGTCTCGTGTCCGTCCCCAAGTGGAAAATTAGGAGGTAATGGACCCGTAAAATATGGAGCATCTAGATCGTAGGTCCTGTTCCTCGCAATGCATACATCAGTACGTCTCGTGCAAGGCAGAACGACTGATGGGATAACGACACCCCGAACCATAAGATCAAAACCACCCGCTCTCCTCACCTTGCATAATTTCATATCTTTTAGAAATTTCAAATTAATTGTGCGGGGAGGAAGGGGTGCTAGGGTAGTTATCTCGGTGTCAAGGTGCAGAGCTCTAGCAATAGATGTAACTAGTCCTCCAAAAGCTATTGTCCCTGTGTGTCTCAGGACAGCAATCATGTGAGCAATCATAAATGAGACTGAATTAATTCTTCTATTAGTTAGACTACCCTGCAAAAATAGAACTTCTCTAGCATTTACCTTGTTTGGATTCTCCCGGCCAAAAATAGTACAGGCGAGCATATATCGAAAAATTCGAATAGCCGGGTTATGGATCAATGATGCTAAAATTCATTCAAAAGAATTTATAGAAGAATTTGACAATTGACGCCAGAAGGAAAATGCATCAGTGGACCATTAGAATCCAAAGGGGTCTCACAAATAGCACCATCACCATGAGGAATACCCAACAGAGCTGCGAGTTCATTAGTGCTATATTCATATTTAACATTAAACAGAAGGAATTTAACCGTACCGACGGTACTAGCAGTATCGGGGTGAACCAAATAAATTAGGGAACTTAAGAATTCCCGAGTTAGCCTCTCAAAGGTGGTCTCTTTTCTAGTAAAAATATCATGCAATCCTAGGATGTCAGCTAAATGAAAAAAACTATGATAAAGTCCTAAATCATAGACAGTCTTCATCGACATACCTAGTTGAGACAATTTCCCGTCCTTGCAATTTTTCAAGGATTTTCCGTTGTCGGTCTCCGGGTTTGCCTTCATGAAGAATGTATCCGTTGAACTCCATTGTTGCTCCTTTGGAAGAAAATTGAAAAAAAGGGTTTCAAAATGGGTGTTGGAGATTGGGAGGAGGAAGTTTGAATTTTTATGAAGGTTTAGAAAAATGGATGTTTGGAATGGTTAATGGGGTAGTAGGTGGTTGATAAAGTGAGAGTTGTTGGGTGGTTTTGGGGTGGAAGGTGGTTGAGAAAATGAGATTTTTTGGGTGGTTTTGGTGTTGAAAATAGAGAAAGTGGGAGGTTTTTGAAAATTCGTCCGTTATAATCCCAGACCCCATGGCGGGCGCCATGTTTGAAAAATTGGGCTGGGCCCAAATTTCTTTGTTTTGTTGTTTTGGGCTTCTTATTCCAATTTCTTCTCGTAGGTGCAAACAACAATTCTTCATTTGATGCTTCCAAGGATTGGTGTATTGAATTTTTTTGTTTTCTTTTATGTTTATAACTTGAAAATAATAAACTCATAAAAAATAAAATAAACAATTAATTAAAGAGAAAAAATAAAAATAAAAAGAAATATACTTATTCATAGTAAATCACGAAAAAAATAAAAATAAAAAGAAAGTAGAGTGCAAGAGTTAGGCATAAAAATAAATAAGTTTGGAAAAGGAAATAACATGATAAACAAAACAGAAAAAACAATGCAGATATGAATCAAGGTCATCAAGGAGTAGTAGGGTCCTTGGTCGAATCAGAACCATGAGCTGCAGCTAACTTACTGCAGAGATCATCAATTTCCTGCTGTAGGAGGTCTGCCTCAGTAGAGTGAGTAGCATCAGAAACCATGACCTGGAGAGAGAGGTCTTCAACTTCCTGACGAAGTTGGGCTACCTCTCTATGCAGCTCAACAACCTGTGCATAGATGTCGAGTTGCTGAAAAGAGAAATTATTAGAGAATACAATGGCCCTTTCTGGTGATGGACATGGATGACACTCAGGTACCAGAGGTGATTTTCGCTCGTCCACGGTCTCTCCAAGACCTTCTAAGGCATATGTCCAATTGGCAGGGTTATGGACATTGGTCATCATAGGATTAGGCAAGGTAAAATAGTGAACAATTTCATTATCAATCAGGAGTCTATACTGGTTGGGATTAAAGTAGACTCTTCTCATCAGCCCATGATCTAAATAGAAATCAATGTCCATTATTGTATATCCACAGTAGGAGGTAAGGTGAGATAACTTACTTGTATGACCCAAGGCAGAAGCAATCTGAGTCATTGTCCCTCCCACATGGAGGATACCTTCAGCAGACTTAGAAGTCACCATGAGATTCCACAGTAGAAAATTTCCACAGGCTATAGGGCGAGACTGGGTCACACAATAGAGGAAAAAGATCTCCTCCTCGCTGACATGGGTATCAGTGTCGGTCTTCCCTAGGAAAGTGTGAGCAATAACCATCTGAAAATACCTGAAAGAAAGGTTGTGAATAATAAGGGATAACTGGGTGAAAGGATCAAGGCTCCCTCCAGCAGTAATATCTCTCCAGAATTTCTCTATGTCCCTAGTCATGAAATAGCCAATTGGTAGCTCAAGTGTAGCATCGGGTGTGGTCTGGAAGCCTAGCAAGTCGCCAAACTCCCTCTAGGTAAAACAATATTCTATCCCAAATAATCTGAAAGTGAGATATCCGTCCTGGACATTATAGGGCTCAAACTCGAATGAACTGAGGAATTCTAAGGTGAGGTTCCTGTAGGTCACATTTAGGTCATCTGAATACTCGTCCCACTTTAGCTGGTTGCATATATACTTGATACTGGCTTCAAAGCCAAGATCTTCCATGCAAATCTGGTTTGGATATCTGGTCGGTGCCATGGGTCGTTGTGAAAGGACCGCATAACATTGTCTTTGAGTGTCTTCTCAGAAGGAAACATGCATGTCATCAAAATGCTCCATCCTGAAAAATGTAGTTTAGCAAAGACGGCTAGCAGGTGATGCCTGAAATCATAAATTTTGCAATTGTTAGTATAAAGATAAAAATAAAATTTGATAAAGTAAAAAGTAAATAAATTCAAAAAAATAAAAATAAACCCATGGGTTACCTCCCATGCAGCGCTTATTTAACGTCGTTAGCTTGACGAGTAAACTTCATATAACAGAAACTGGTACTGGTGGATCAATCAGAGTGTGGCTGGAGTAGTTGGTGGAAATGTCACTTCCTTCGTAGTGCTTCAACCTCTTGCCATTGACGATGAATAGGCTACAAGAATTGTTCTTGATCTCGACTGCTCCAGATCTTAGGATTCTAGAGACCTCAAAAGGACCAGTCCATCTTGAATGTAGCTTGCCAGGGAAAAGTCGCAACCTGGAATTGAAAAGGAGAACAAGGTTGCCTATATTGAAATATTTCTTTACAATTCTTTTGTCATGCCAAGTTTTGGTTCTTTCTTTATATATTATAGCATTCTCATAGGCAGACTGGCGGAATTCTTCCAATTTATAAATGTTAAGGATGCACTTTTCACCAGCAGTCAAATATTCCAAATTCAGGGTCTTAATGGGCCAATAGGCTTTATGCTCT
>OX451741.1:1392608466-1392784080 GCA_948472305.1 Vicia faba | reverse complement strand
AAACCGGGTTATGGTTGTACTCAAGAAGACTTTGGCAGTTGTCAAAGTTGTGTTGTAATCAGTTTTGATTAGTGAATTAAGTCCTCGTTGGAGAGAGGCGAAATCACCTTGGCGGGGTGGACTGAAGTAGTTTGAGATCAAACGAACCCAGGATAAAAATATCTTGTCTACTGCGCTTTTGAATTTAAGTTTCAATTCAACCCCCACCCCCCCCCCCCCCCCCCCCCCCCTTCTTATGTTTTTTACTTCTTCACAAGTTTCAGTGGATCTTTTTGTGTTTGTTTGAGAGGTTGAGAGAGGTGAGGTTAAGGTTTGCTAGGTTTGAGATAGTTTGACAGAGTTCCATGGAGAGGTTAGAAGTTGTGTGGGGATGAAGATGAAGATTTGTGGGTAAGTGAGAGGTGGTTTTAGTTTATCATTTTTTTGTTTTTGATTCTATTATGTGATTTATGTGTGGAACTTGGAGGAAGGTTGAGGAGTTTGAAATTCTGGCTGCAGATACTCAATGTCACGTTTAATGTTATGACACCGTATCTGACTTTCTATAAGACAGTAAATACAAAAACAGTAAAGAACACAGTCAATTGTTTACCCAGTTAAGTGTGCAACAACACCTACTCTGGGGGCTACCAAGCCAGGGAGGAAATCCACTATAAGAGATGTTAATTCAGGAATAAACCAACCAGTTTATCTCCTTCACTTAAGACCTACCCAATGCAATTTCAATCTAAGTACAACTTAAACCTGAGTTCCTACTCACTCCCCCTCAATCACAGCAGTGATACATAAAACAATTTGACTAATGAATTGATGAAGACACTCTTCAAAAACATACACTTGATTAAGCTTCACAGCTTTTTAATCAAGCAACACAACCACTCTTGCTTCACAGCTTTGAGTGATACACACACCTAACTTGAATCTGCTTCACAGCTTTAGTCAAGAAACATTCAAACACTCTTGCTTCAAAGCTTTGAGTGCTACACAACCCTTACAATTAAAAACCTATTCCAAGTCACTTATCACAATGATAATTGCTTGAAGTACAATAATTAAACCTATACAGTTTACAAATGATCTTCTGATCAAAAAGGGATTACTTGCAAAACAGCAGCTCTGTTGAATATATAGCAGCTGCATCTTCAGTTAGGGTTTCCACAAAAAGCTAGGGTTAATTCCATTTGACCTTAAGACTAGGTCACAGGACTTTATCAACCAGGTTAGGGTTGAGCTAGGTTAACCCAAAGAAAATGCAGGATGCTGTTCTGGAAAGACTGAGTCATTTTCCTGAAAAAACTCATAATAAACCAAATTGCAAACCTGTTAGTTCAGAACAGGATGTCTTAACATCTGTTATGACATCTGAAAAAACCTGTCTACTGATTTAGGAAAATGTGATCATTTTGCAAAATGCTCAGATACACACTTATAAACATCAGTACCTGAATGACAATATTTTTCTGCAAAGGTACCTAATGAATCAGTATAAACTAAACTAGAATGTTATGACATCAGTCATGACATTCACACATACACTTGGGTTTTACCAAAAATGCAAGCCAATAACTAAACAACTACAGAGTTGATGCGCACAACTTCTATTGGAGTTACTGTATGTGATATGTGTTTGGATATTGCTCTCTTGGTTTTGTATATTCCCTTAGTGAAACAGTGGCTGTCTTTTTAATGAGATAAGGGTGAAAAGTGGGGGGGGGGGGGGGGGGGGGGGGAAGTTGGTGAAGTTTTGAACATATGTGGTATGCTGACCTTGGGCTTTAGGGTACATGTTAAGTTATGTTTATTTTGGTGCAAATTTTGACTGAGTTTTGGGAAGATTTGGACAGACCTTGGGCTATTGGAACAGGGCTGACTTTTGACATGTTGTGTGAGCTAGGTGATATCTTTCAAACCTGTCTCTTTCCTCTTTTATCTTTCAATGAAATATAAAGCCGTTTTGCTTTTCATACAATTTTCTGAAGGGTTTGCAGTTTAAGGAAAGTGATAATGTAGTTGAGATTGTTGAGCCAGCTAGCTTACTGCTTTGCCTTGTTCTGTTTTGTTTCACTTACTGTTGTTGTTATATTTATGCTGCATTTGTTCTGCTTTGTTGGCTTGTGTGTTTGGCAGCATTTGGGCAGCTTGACTGCTATGTTTACAGCAGCTGCTGTTTTGCTGCAATTTTTGTTGCATGTTTGCTGCTTTCGTTTGCTTGGACCCTACTGTATTTCATCCTGTTTTGTTTGTTTGTGTATTTGGCAGCCTAGCTGCTGTTTGCCTTGCTGATGCTGCTATGTTGCTGCTGTTGTAGCAGCCTGCCTTTGGGTTGCTGTTTTGGCTTATTGCAATATTTTGTTGCTTGTTGGACAGTCTTGGGCTTTATGCTATGTTTGCAAAATTTCTTTTCTTTTTTGTGAACCAAGGCCCAAACCTTGTGATTTGCAAAATAGGAGAAGAGGGATTATGATTAAAAACAAACAACCTTTAAATTTGATTCCTAAATACAAACCCTAATGATGAATTTTCTTTTTTTTTGCAAATCATTCTTGCTTGAATTTCCATATATTGATTGCTTGCTAATTTCCTTTTTCTTGTTTCATGAACACGAGGAGGGGATGGCAAGCGAGGTAAAGTGAAGAGAAAACCATGGAGAGATGTGGATGAATTTCTTGAAGATGAAGCAAGAGAAGATTTGAAGAAATAAAACTTCTTTTTGTAAACAAAGCATTGTAATTTATATTTTACTTGTAATGTAATGAACACAAAGCTTGAATAAATTTGTGAGTGATGAAATTTGTTGTACAAATCTTGGATTTTGTTAGAATTTTGAAATTCTCAATTGAATGGTTTGAATGATACATCTTAATTTTGTAACTTGAACTTCAAGCAATCACAAATGACTTTTGTAACTTGTATTTCAAGTAAACCATGCACCTTGTACTCCAATCAAATTTCTAAACAAAATAAATGTTTAATAATTCAATTCCACTTGGTTAACTCGAACCCAAAACCATGGTCATTTAAATGAAAATCTTAATCTTCACATCATGTCCAAATCAAACTTTCATTCAAAATGAACTTGCATGTCATGCTCGATTAAAATGGAACTTTATTGCCAAAACAAACATGCTTCATCAATCTTGTAAAATTAACAATATTCAACGTGAGAATCATAGTCCTGAGAAAACAATTTTGGTTAAGAACATTCAAAATCAAACAAATGACTTATGATGATCCGATAACTTTCAAAGTCTTCCAAACACAATTTTCCTTCGATCTTTGAAGATAAACTCGTAAGCGACATCACTTATGACCATATGCAGAAATAATCGTCTCAAGATCTTGTAATTTGAGGAAATCACATTTCCTAGAAGTCAGACGATGGTTACTTAAGATTAGGTCAAAGTCCATAAAGTGACCTCTAAAGTATTCAAATTTTGGTGATCCTCCACACGTAATCAACTCTTGATTTGTGAAGAGAAATTGGAGATGACGTTAAGGAAAGTCATACGCAAGAAGAACCGCTCAAAAATATTGAATAATGAAGATGTTACAATCGCTTGAACTGAGTCTCGCAAAAGGTCGACTTTTGGGTCAATGGAGTCATTTTCAGTCGTTTGAACCCTTGACTGAGCAAACTTGCAATGCGAGGTTGGAAACTTGGCACGAACATCCTTGAGGAGACATGAAGATCTATATAGACCATTTGAAACCATGGAGACTCAGTTTTATTTGGGAAATAACAAACCCTAATTGTTGACTTACTGCCTAAGAAGAGAATCTATCTGATTAACTTTTGAGGCAAATTGAGTATTCGAGAAACCCTAGGATAGTATCTTGCATGAAAAATGGGAGGGAAAATTTTGGGGTATAACAGCTTCCCCTGTTGAATCTTCTTAAACTTGAAAAGTGAGATTGGCATGTTTGTCGTTCGTAGCTTGAAATTGGAAGATGATTGAACACTAGAGTGCCCAGAAATTTGCACTCGGTGATGTGTTGGTTGATTGGGTAGGGAATGGGCTTAAAGATTCCATTTGGAGAAATGATGGAGAGTTGTTGGAGATGGTCTTATAGATTCCATCCAAAGGTGATTGTTGACAGAAATTGGACTAAGTCTGAACTTGACTTCAACTGGAAAAGAATCAGAATAAACTTTTGGTCGATTTAAACTGAAACTAGCATAAGTCTTGCATGTTATTTGACTAGAAAGGATCAGAATAAATCTTGGAGAGATTTATATGAACCAGAGACAATGTCTATTTGGAAAGTACCAGGATAAACCGTTGAGAGGTTTAAACTAAACCAAAAGAGGTCTTGGGTATTCTTTAACTGGAGAGAATCAGAATAGATCTTTGAGCGATTTATCTGAACCAGAGAAAGTGTCTAATAGGAAAGAATCAGGATAAACCATTGAGAGATTCAAACTGAACCAGCAGGGGTCTGGAGAAGAATCAGAATAAATCTTGGAGAGATTTATCTGAACCAGAGAAGATGTCTGCGGGAAAGAATCAGAATAAATAGTTGAGAGATTCAAACTGAACCAGCAGGGGTCTGAAGAAGAATCAGAACAAATCTAGGAGCGATTTATCTGAACCAGAAAAGATGTCTACGGGAAAGAATCAAAATAAACTGTTGAGAGATTTAAACTGAACCAGCAGGGGTCTAAAGGAAATATTTGTTATGTAGATGGTCAACCAGTCTTTTCTCGGGAATTGATCTGCAATTGATTTGTCTACAAATAGTTGTCCTGTTGGAAATTTGTTGATGATAATTTCCTGTTGATTGATCTTTCCTGAAAAGGTGAAGAGTTAGTTGTATGCGATTCCATGATGTATGAAAATGCATGGAATGAGATTGTGCTATATGCATTTGTGTTGTCAATGCTATGACGTATGAATGCAATGTATGAACATATTAATTATTCTGCCCTAGTGTTGTTGGATTAGGGAAAATAAATCCCTGGCGGTTGTTGGGGATGTGGGGTGTAAGTCTTCATATTTTGTTGAAATTGAAGTGTTGATGGATGGGTTTCCATAATTAGAGAAATAAACCCTGTTGGAGAAGGGAAACACCGTGCATTGCTTGTGGACTTCGTGAAATCCTGCTGGGGAATCCTGAGAAACTGGGCGACTTTCACTGGGGAATATTTGGAACGGTAACTGGAAGTTTCGCTCCGTCGGGAATGTGAGAGCAGCTGATACCATTAGGCTGCATATTGGAGATACGTTAGTGATCCTATAGTAGGATGTCCTTGCTTCCTCTCTTGCTGGAAAAAGTACATGCGAGGATTTTATGGAATGGCCTGTAGATATTATCCTATTTCTTAAAGCCATTAGAAATTGTCTTTCTGTTTTCTGTTCTTTCTTTTCTTGCGCTCATTTGTAAACAGTAACCACGTTCAAATGCATATGTTCAAAAATAATCATTGGACGTTCTTGCAAATAAAACAGAGAAATAAAAGAAAAATAGATAGTTTTTCACTTTTAAAGGAATATCTTTGTATTAACTTGAATAAGTATTTTTGTACAAAGAGACGAACATCCTAGTAAGAGAATGTCGTCGTAGAAAATGAAAACTGATACAAAGAAAAGATAGCTATGTGAAATAATCCCATGGGATTTCCACTTTGCTATAGCCTTTGTGTCTCTGAGCGTCTCATCCACCTGTTGCTTTATCTGAAGCTGATTGGATTGATTAGAACCGTTTGAGTTTGTCAGCCGATACTAAAGGTTATTTGTAAGGTGATCCAACGGGACATAGTCATACTCTTTCAATCCCTAAATTTTTCTTGGACCTCCATATCGGTTTTTCAGTCCATCGGGATACCCTTTTTTGCCCAAGCCACCCTTTCAGGTTTTCATCATGTCGGCTGTACGGATTTTTTTGTATTTCATCCCAAATTTTTGGCTGAACCCTTTTGGTTCGCCGGGATGCCCTAATTTTTGCCTAGGCCAGTCGACCTAGCGGGTCTTTATTCATGTGTGGTATCTTTTAACTATGTCCGCGTTTACAGGGTGCGGAAGGTTGTCGCCATCCATAGTGGTTAAGATTATTGCTCCACCAGAGAATATGTTCTTGATCATAAATGGTCCTTCGTATGTAGGAGTCCATTTGACCCTGGGATCACCTTGTGGCAATATGATACGCTTGATTACCAAGTCACCAATCAGATATACCTGACGTCTGACCTTCTTGTTAAAAGCTTTGACCATACGTTTTTGGTACATCTGACCAAGACAGACAGTTGCAAGCCTCTTATCATCAATCAAGTTCAACTGGTTAAGTCGAGTTTGAATCCATTCATCTTCATTCAACCCTGCATCTTTTATGATTCTCAAAGAAGGTATTTGGACTTCAATTGGTAGGACAGCTTCCATACCGTATACCAAAGAGAAAGGAGTTTCCCCTGTTGACGTACGCGTCGTGGTACGGTAACCATGGAGAGAAAATGGTAACTTCTCATGCCAGTTCTTGCAGGTCACTGCCATTTTTTGTATCATCTTCTTGATGTTTTTATTTGCGGCTTCTACAACGCCATTCATCTTCGGCCTGTAAGGAGAAGATTTATGATGTTGGATCGTGAATTGCACGCATAGTGCGGTAATCATAGTATTGTTGAGATTGGTAGCATTATATGTGATAATTCTCTCCGGGATATCGTACTGACATATGAGATTCTGTTTGATGAATAGGGCCACAATGTTCTTGGCAACAAAAGCGAATGAAAAATGCCTCGACCTACTTCGTGAAGTAATCAATGGCAACTAAGATGAAGCGGTGTCCATTAGAAGTTGTGGGTTTGATCTCTCCAATCATGTCAATGCCCCACATTGCGAAGGGCCAAGGAGCAGTCAGGATGTTTAGGGGAACCGGAGGCACATGTACTTTGTCAGCATAGATCTGGAACTTGTGACAATATCGTGAATGTCGATAACAATCCGCTTCTATGGTGGACCAGTAGTATCCTACCCGTAGGATCTTTTAACCCATCGTGTGTCCACTAGAATGAGTGCCAAAGGCACCTTCTTGTAAATCAGCCATTATCTTTTCTGCCTCACTCTGGTCTATGCAACGAAGCAAAGTAGAGTCGTGGTTGCGTTTATAGAGGATTTTGTTACTGAGGAAGAATTCAGCAGAAAATCTTCTCAAGAACTTCTTATCATTGACTGAATCTCCCTCCGGATACTCTTGGGCCTCTAGATACCTCTTAATTTCATGGAACCAAGGCGTGTCCACTACTTCTTCAGTATCGATCTCGTGACAGTAAGTTGGTTAATCCATCCGCTCAATGGTGATCTGGGGAGCCTCATTATCCCACCTGATTTTAAACATGGATGACATAGTGGCTAGTGCGTCCGCTAGTTGATTTTCCTCTCATGGAAAATGCTCAAAGGTAATTTCCTTAAAATATGGGATTAACATCGACACATGTTCTTTGTAAGGGATGAGATTAGGATGCTTTGTGTCCTATTCTCCTTTGATATGACTGGTGACTAAGGTTGAATCTCCAAATACCTTTAAGGACTTGATTCCCAAATCTATGGCAGCTTTAAGACCCATAATACACGCTTCATATTCCGCCATATTATTGGTACAGTTGAAACAAAGCCTCGCGGTGAAGGGAGTATGACATCCTTCAGGGGATATGATCATAGTGCTTATGCCATTGTCGAGTGCGTTGGAAGCTCCGCCAAAAACCAAGGACCATCAGGATCCTTGTTCAGGTCTGTCATATGGTTTGAGTTCTTCACAATTCTTTACCAACATGATGTCTTCATCTGGGAACTCGAATTTCATGGACTGGTAGTCATCCACAGCCTGATGAGCATGGTTATCGGCTAGCACACTGCCCTTTATTGCTTTTTGGGTAGTGTGTTGAATGTCGTATTCAGTCAGGTTCATCTGCCATCTTGCTATTCTTCTAGAGAGGGAGGTCTTCTCGACTATGTATTTAATTGGATCCATCTTGGATATCAATAAGGTAGTATGGGTCAACATATATTGTCTTAGCCGACGAGCAGCCCATGCCAGAGCGCAGAATGTTTTCTCGAGTAGTGAATATATGGTTTCACAGTCGGTAAAATTTTTGCTCAGGTAGTATATTGCATGCTCTTTTCGGCCAGACTCGTCATGCTGCCCCAGCATACAACCCATTGAATTTTCCAAGAACGTTAGATACATGATCAAAGGTCTTCGCTCGACTGGCGGCATCAAAATAGGAGGCTCTTGAAGGTACTCTTTGATCATGTCAAAGGCAACCTGGCAGTCGTTGTTCCAATCCAACACTTGATCTTTCTTCAGTATTTTGAAGATTGGTTCACAAGTAGCGGTTACGTGAGAAATGAACCTGGCGATGTAGTTTAGTCGTCCTAAGAATCCTCTAACTTCCTTCTCGATTCGAGGAGTATGCATTTCTTGTATTGCTTTTACCTTTGCAGGGTCCACCTCGATACCTTTACCACTGACAATGAATCCTAGGAGTTTACCGGACCTCACTCCAAATGTGCATTTACTCGGATTCAACCTTAGTTTGTATTTCTTCAGTCTTTCAAACAGTTTCTGCAAATGGTCAAGGTGTTCCTCTTCATTTTAAGATCTGGATATCATGTCATCGAAGTATACCTCTATCTCGTGATGGATCATATCATGAAACAGAGCTACCATGGCGCGCTGATAAGTTGCCCCGGCGTTCTTCAGCCCAAATGGCATAACTTTGTAACAGAATATGCCCCACTGTGTGATGAAGGTCGTTTTCTCCATGTCCTCAGGTGCTATTTTGATTTGGTTGTACCCGGAGAAACCATCCATGAAGGAGAATACTTTATGATGTGCGGTGTTGTCAACCAAAATATTAATGTGGGGAAGCGGGAAATCATCCTTAGGGCTTGCCCTATTCAAGTCTCTGTAATCCACACACATGCGTACTTTACCGTCCTTTTTAGGTACTAGAACAACATTGGAGATCCATTATGGATAGGAGGTGAAGGCTAAGAATCCCGTGTTGAACTGCTTCATGACTTCAGTCTTGATCTTCTCTGACATTTCTGGACGCATGCGACGGACTTTCTGTTTTACCAGAGGGCATTCCTCTTTTGTCGGCAGACGATGGACCACGATATCAGCATCGAGTCCTGGCATGTCTTTGTATTACCAGGAAAATACCTCCACATATTCATGTAGTAACTGAGTTAAGTGCTTCTTGACACTAGGTTCCAGGTTGGCACCTACCTTGACTTCTTTCTTGTCCTCTTCGGTACCTAAGTTAACTGTGTCAATTGGCTTTTCGTGGGGTTGTATGGTCCTTTCTTCCTATTGTAGTAACCTGGCTAGTTCCCCTGGAATCTCACAATCTTCCTCACCTTCGTCTTCGGCTTGGTAGATCAGATTTTCAAAGTCACAATAGGCCATAGCAGAATCGTTACTGTGATACGGTGGGAGAACTGACTTGAGGGTTTTGCATTTGATTGCAAATGTTGCGGTTAGCAAAATTCGCCACCGACTTTTCTTTTATCCAAAAAGGAAAGGTGAAAAAGCACAGGAAATACCTTTGAGATTATATCTTGAGTTCGGGAGGTAGATTATGAAAAGGGAAGGTATTAGCACCCTTTTCATCAATAGTTTTCCATGGGCTCTTAGTTACTTGCTAGATCACTTGCTTTTGTTTGAAATTGTGCTTTGTGTGGTTTTTTGAATGTATTTTGTAAAGAGGCCATTGTTTAGGAAATCTTTATAATGATTCTCGTTCGTAAGAATGTATACAAAGATGTTGATTATGATACGGTGGGAAGAACTGACTGTTTTTTGGAATGCTGGTTTTCCTTTTGCGTTTGTATTCGTAAAATGTCGCGGTAAGCAAGAGTCGCCACCGACTTTTATTTTATCCAACAAGGAAAGGAAAAAAGCACCGAAAAATTCCTTTTTCGAGATATTTCTCGGGTTCGGGGTGTGGATTATAGAAAGGGAAGGTGTTAGCAGCCTTTCTATCCGTGGTTATCCACGGGCTATTAGGTACTTGCTCATTGTTTTCAAAATTGTTTTCTTTGTGCTTGTGGGTTTGAAAAAAAGTTTTTGTTTTGAAACTTCGATTTAACTCTTGCTTCTGTCCTCAAGAGCGTATGAAGTGTTTTTGAAAACTTTGTTTGAAAAGGAGTGTAAGTGTGAAAAAGATTTTGTTTTTTGAAAGAGAAAGTATCTAAGAACCATCTACCTACTCGAAAAAGGAATCGTTCGGTGCTAATTTCCTTTAGACAATGCTATCCCACTATTAATGAGTAGGTAGCACCGTCGTTGGAGTTTGAGGGTCAATTCGAGTGAGGGACTTATGGTCACCAACGCAATGTTAGGACGCCTTAGCGGTAACCCTAATGTCTTAGATCATTTGTTTTGAGGCAACAATATCCTAGGCAACCATTTCAAGGCGATTGTGATCTTTAGACAAGAGGGCGACCTCTAAAGTGACCAATACTTGATGGCCGTGTATGAAGGCAACCAAGTGGGATGTACCCTAAGAGTGCGCATGTGTGAGTGTGTCGTTTTCAGTTTATTTTTATCTTTGTACATGTTAAAGGTGATCTAAGTTGATTTTAGGTTAAAACATTCAGTCTTGTCATGCCATCCTATTATCAAACATCTAACAGTTATAATTTGCGGAAAATAAATTGCAGAATTTAAATTACAAGGCGTCGGGTATTTACATCGCCAAAGAAAAACCCTTTAAAAATAAATAAAGCGATAAAAAATAAATAAAGGTCCTATTAACTATTACAAACCAGAGGCAAGTACATTAATATGATAAAAGAAAACAAATCGCGTGCGGGAAATTAAATCGAGTGCGAGATTAGGGTTTTGACCCTTTAAAGAAGACATTTTTTGTTGTTTTTTTTATTTTAAGAAAGAAATTAACTTAAGTTAATTACTAAATCAATAAATTAATTAATTAATAAAAATAAATTATTTTTTGGGTTTTTGTTATTTTAAGAAAGAAAATAAAATTAATTGAATTAGTAAAAATCTAATTAAGTCTAATTTAATTTTAATTATTTACGAAAATATGTTAAAGTTATTCTAATTAAAACCTACATTAATTTTATTAGTATTTATTAATAAAAATAAAAATTAAACTTTGGTTAAATATCAAAATATTTTTGTGATTTTATTTTATAAAGAAAAGAATTTTTTAAGTGGTTAGTCAATTAAATAAAACAATAAAAACAATTAATAAAACTAAATAAATAAAATAGAAAAGAAAGGGGTTTGGGCCTGATTTTGGTGGTCTGAATAGCAATCCTGTGGCCCAAATGAGCTGGCCTTGTTGACTTTTTGAGATCCAGTAGACGTGCATGGACTTTTCTTATGGTAGACCCTCACTCCTGGATCACCAGATCTGGCCTTTGGCCATCTGGCCATTGGATATGTGAAGGTGTATGGTGAACTGCAGGTCCACATGTGCATTGGAATATCTGAAGAAGAAAAATATCAAAGAAGTGGGGGACCTGGGATTCGAACCCAGGTCCTGATGGATATTGAACGTGTACGCTTGCCACTAGGACGCTTTGTTTCATTTGTTAGTAATATACAAAAAAAATATAATATAATGAAATCCAAACATATGCCAGTAAAGCAAAAAGAAGTGTGCTTGGTTTGAACGGACGTATGGGAGAACGACAACTCATCGTCTCCTACCTCCAGAATCTGCAAATATTACCTGCGGATTTGGATGTGCAAGCCCGTTCTAAAATCTTCCATAGGTCACATAAATCAATTCCAAGAACATAGCTGGATTCGTCTTGGCTTCCTGATTAACACCATGCCCTTCTTTAGTCCCAATTTTTCCTGAAAAAGAAAACCCTAAAAACAAAAATGCAACCCTAGCTATGGTGTTTTGGGGTTACAACGTCTATGAACCAAATTGAATATTGCCAATGGCTTGCAGATAACATGAGGGTTATGATTATGCAATTATTTCATTCAAATGATGCCAGAATGGACCAAACCAAATCCAAGAACAGAGCTAGGTAACGAGGGACTTACAGCGCGTTATGGGGTCTGATCGAGCTTGCTTTTGATCCAGGTAGGTTGAATGAACGTCCAGGAAGAGATTGGGATAGGTCTCAGCTTCTGAAAGTGCCTCTAGCTATGGTTTCGAATTCAAGCTTTTGGTGACTTTTTTCAAACATTGTTATGCCTCTTCTTACAGCCTCCAACCCTTATTCACGTCCCTTTGGCTTGTTTATGTAGTGTGGAATGTATTAGGGTAACAAACTTGATTCAAATCTTGCTCCAATAATGATTTCCAATTTGATTTGATTCTCCATTACTAAACCTTCCAAATTTTCCAATTTTCAATCTTTTTGTACATGGATTGCTTGATACGAATTTTGATGATGTTAATGATGATAATCAAGACCTGAAATAGCAAAAAGATCTCATGTAATCAAAGTTTTGGATTTTATATGATTTAATTTGATTTAAAATGAATAAATTCAAATAAAAATCAAATCAAATAATAAAAATAAAATATGAGCTCATGGATGAATCTAGGACACGTGTGCAATGATGCAAGCTAAAATCAAGTGGAAAATAATGGGCCCATTTGACAAAATTTAGAGTTTTGGGGATGGTTGACTTTTGGCAATTTTGCAAAAATGCCCAACTTCAACAATGCATAACTTCTTCAATTTTGAACTTTTGGAAGTGTTCTTGGACTTTTTAGAAATATTGATATCTACTCTAACCATCCCTTTTGGTCTCATCTCATTTTGATATTCCATGCTCAAGTTATAAGCTTTGGCAAAAAAGGTGTTTTTGTTGACTTTCAAAAATGACCTATAATATCCAAATTTATAACTTCTTGTGAGTGCATTTTTTGATTTTGAGGTATGAAGATGGATTGTAGGAAATTGCATCCTATTAAAAATGAGCTTTGGATGGGTCATTTATAATAAAGTATGAGAAAGTTATGCTTGGTCAAAGTTGAGTTGACTTTTCTTGCAAAACCCTAATTTAGCAACTTTTGAGTCTTGATGAATTTTGAGAAATCCTTGATGAATCATGATCAACCCTTGATCAAATGATGAAATATGCTTCAAAATGAGAATGTTGACAAAAAATATTGAAGTTTGACTGTTCATAGGTCACAGTTGACTTTTGCCCTAGCACAATCGATTTTTGGACACTTTGAGCAATTCACTGAGCAAACTTCCTCTGCAAGGCTTGAAACTTGACATGGATGACCTTGAGAAAATATTAGGACATTGGGGAGAACTTGAGGTCATTTGGACTCAAGGATCTTGATGCAACACAAAACCCTAATTTGGGGTTGACTGCCTTAGAAGATAGCTTGTCTGTCCAACTCTTGAGTAAGCTTGAGCCACTTGGAGATTTTTCTTGCAATGTTTTGAGAAATATGAGAGGGAAAATTTTGGGGTACAACAGCTGCCCCTGTTCAATCTTCTTAAACCTGAGGATGTAGATTGGCCTTCGTGCCTTTCGTGATCCGAAGGTGGAAGATGATTGAACACTAGAGTGCCCAGAAATTTGCACTCGCATGAAGCGGTATCAGCCTGGTGATGTCGGGAATGGGCTTACAGATTCCATTTGGGGATTGCTGTCGGGATGATGGGCTTAAAGATGCCATTTTCAGGAGTGTCAGTCGCATAAGAGATTCCTTAACAAGAACTTACATACCTGTTATTATGGAAGATTCCGCTGGGGAAGTCTGATTTTTGTTGAGATTTAGGAACTTGCCTGCACCTCAACTGAGAGAACATCTTTGTTGAGTTTTAAGAACTTGTCCATAATTCAACTGGGGGGAAACCTGTCGAGATTTAGAACCTTATCTGTAATTCAACCGAGGATAATTCAGTTGAGATTTAAAAACCAGACAGTACTTCGACGGAGGAAAATTGTCGAGATTTAGAACCTTATCTGTAATTCAACCGAGAATAATTCAGTTGATATTTAAGAGCCGGTCAGGTCTTCGACTGAGGGAAACATCTTCATCAAGATCTAGGATTGTATGTTACTTCAACGGAGAATAATTCTGTTGAGATTTAAGAACTCGTCCACACTTCGACGGAGGAAAATTGTCGAGATTTAGAACCTTATCTATAATTCAACCGAGAATAATTCAGTTGAGATTTAAGAGCCGGTCAGGTCTTCGACTGAGGGAAACATCTTCATCAAGATCTAGGACTGTCTGTTACTTCAACGGAGGATAATTCTGTTGAGATTTAAGAACTCGTCCACACTTCGATGGAGGAAAATTGTCGAGATTTAGAACCTTATCTGTAATTCAACCGAGACTAATTCAGTTTAGATTTAAGAACCGGTCAGGTCTTCGACTGAGGGAAACATCTTCATCAAGATCTAGGACTATTTGTTACTTCAACGGAGAATAATTCTGTTGAGATTTAAGAACTCGTCCACACTTCGACGGAGGAAAGTTGTCGAGATTTAGAACCTTATCTGTAATTCAACCGAGAATAATTCAGTTGAGATTTAAGAACCGGTCAGGTCTTCGACTGAGGTAAACATCTTCATCAAGATCTAGGACTGTCTGTTACTTCAACGGAGGATAATTCTGTTGAGAATTAAGAACTCATCCACACTTCGACGGAGGAAAATTGTCGAGATTTAGAACCTTATCTGTAATTCAACCGAGAATAATTCAGTTGAGATTTAAGAACCGGTCAGTTCTTCGACTGAGGGAAACATCTTCATCAAGATCTAGGACTGTCTGTTACTTCAACGGAGAATAATTCTGTTGAGATTTAAGAACTCGTCCACACTTCGACGGAGGAAAATTGTCGAGATTTAGAACCTTATTTGTAATTCAACCGAGAATAATTCAGTTGAGATTTAAGAACCGGTCAGGTCTTCGACTGAGGGAAACATCTTCGTCAAGATCTAGGACTGTCTGTTACTTCAACGAAGGATAATTCTGTTGAGATTTAAGAACTCGTCCACACTTCGACGGAGGAAAATTGTCGAGATTTAGAACCTTATCTGTAATTCAACCGAGAATAATTCAGTTGAGATTTAAGAACCGGTCAGTTCTTCGACTGAGGGAAACATCTTCATCAAGATCTAGGATTTTCTGTTACTTCAACGGAGAATAATTCTGTTGAGATTTAAGAACTCGTCCACACTTCGACGGAGGAAAATTGTCGAGATTTAGAACCTTATCTGTAATTCAACCGAGAATAATTCAGTTGAGATTTAAGAACCGGTCAGTTCTTCGACTGAGGGAAACATCTTCATCAAGATCTAGGATTTTCTGTTACTTCAACGGAGAATAATTCTGTTGAGATTTAAGAACTCGTCCACACTTCGATGGAGGAAAATTGTCGAGATTTAGAACCTTATCTGTAATTCAACCGAGAATAATTCAGTTGAGATTTAAGAACCGGTCAGGTCTTCGACTGAGGGAAACATATTCATCAAGATCTAGGATTGTCTGTTACTTCAACGGAGGATAATTCTATTGAGATTTAAGAACTCGTCCACACTTTGACGGAGGAAAATTGTCGAGATTTAGAACCTTATCTGTAATTCAACCGAGAATAATTCAGTTGAGATTTAAGAACCAGTCAGTTCTTCGACATAGCTGAGAACTTAACTGCATCCTTCCTGAAAGGTAAAGGTCAGTCGTATGCAATGCATGATATATATCAAGCAATGATGTTCTCAAAATAAATGAGATTTTGTTGTATGATGCATATATGCATGTATCATGATGTATGGAAATGTAATGTTTCTATCTGGGGAAAATAAATCCCGAATAGTTGCTGGAGAAAGAGTTGAATTCTTCGTTTCTGCTGGGGATGGCGAACGAAGACGTTATGAGAATAAACCTGCGGGAGAGGATAACTCCGTTGGGGAATAAACTGATGAGGATATTACTCTGTGGGGAAGAGATGCTCTGCTGAGGATTCCACCGATAAATTCTGTTGGGGATGAATTACCATTGCTGGTGATACTGAATCCTGCTGGGGATTGACTTCTTGTTTGTGAAAGGAAAGAACTCCATTGGGGATGATCTTTCAGTTGTGACTTCACTGGGGATAACCTGTTAGACTCTAATGGGGATAATCCTTTGAACTCTGTTGGGGACAATCTTCCAAAGTCTACAGGGGATGATTCTTCAACTCCACTGGGGGAAGCTTTTTCAGACTGCGCTGGGAAAATATCAAACTCCACTGGGGATATCTATACTCTGCCGGGGAATATTCTTATACTTCGTTGGGGAATATTAAGACTGCTGGGGATATTAAGCCTTTTCAGTGTTGATGGTAGATAAACTCTGCTCGGGGAGAATATTACCGATTCATTCACAGTTACAAGTCTCAGTTGGGGAGAGCTATCATTATTGTCTCTTCTTACTCTGCGGGGAGTGAAAGCACCCTAGCCATATTCTTCGGCTGAATCTACCTTGGTACCTGGTGGACAGAGCAACTGTACAGTTTGGACAATTTTATTGCCCCTATTTCTGATATTACCAGTAATCGTCTTTTGTTTCGCATGTAAATATTCATGAGCAGCAATTAATGTCAAATGCATATATCAAAAATGAACATTGGACGTTCTTTGCAAAACAAAACAGAAAAAGGGAAACAGTTTTGAAATTTCTTTGAAGATGAATTGTATTGATTTTGAAGTTTAGCCTGTAAATAGGCGTTTTTTGTACAAGAGGCTGACGTCCTAGTAAGAGAACGCCGCCGAATAATAGAATTTACACAATTTGTGAAAAACTAAACAAAACAGCATGTGAATAGTCCCACTGGGTTCCAACTCTGCTATTGCCTTTATGCCCTCGAGCATCTCATTGCTTTGCTACTTGGTTGAAGGTAGATCAGATTGATTAGTGTCGTCCGAGCTTGATAGTCGATACCGAAGTCTAGTTGCAAGGTGATCCAATGAGACATAGTGTTACGCTTTGATCCCTAATTTTTTCCTCGACCGCCCTTTCGGGTTTTCAGTCCACCGGGATACCCTTTTTTTCCCAAGCCGCCTTTTCAGGTTTTCGACTTGCCGGGTGTACAGATTTTTTCATTTTCATCCCTTATTTTTGCCCGAACCCTTTTGGTTCGCCAGGAAGCCCTTATTTTTGCCTAGGCCAGTCAATCTAGCGGGTCTTTGATTATGCGTAGTATCTTTTCACTATGTCTGCATTGACAGGGTGAGGAAGGTCGTCACCATCCATGGTGGTTTGAATCATAGCTCCTCCTGAGAAAATGTTCTTAACCACAAATGGCCCTTCATAAGTAGGGGTCCATTTGCCCCTGGGATCACCTTGAGGTAGGATAATGCGCTTGATTACCAGATCCCCAACTTGATACTCTTGTCGTCTAACTTTCTTGTTAAATGCCTTGATCTTCCGCTTTTGATACGTCTGACCATGACAAATTGCAGTGAGTCTTTTTTCGTCGATTAGGTTCAGCTGATCAAGCCAGGTCTGAATCCATTCATCTTCGCTCAAACCTGCATCCTTCATAATCCGAAGAGAGGGTATCTGAACTTCAATGGGCAAGACTGCCTCCATGCCATAAACCAAGGAATAGGGTGTTGCCCCTGTTGACGTCCGCGCTGAGTTGCGGTACCCATGAAGAGCAAATGGTAACATCTCGTGCCAGTCTTTGTATGCCACTGTCATCTTCTACACAATATTCTTAATGTTCTTATTAGCCGCTTCAACAGCATCATTCATCTTCGGCCGGTAGGGAGAAGAGTTGTGATGCTGTATCTTGAACTGCTTGTAGAGCTCGATGATCATCTTATTGTTGAGATTCGTACCATTGTCTGTAATGATCCTCTCAGGTACACCATATCGGCAAATCAGATTATGCTGAATGAACCGTGCCACGACGTTCTTGGTTACAGTAGCAAAGGAAGCCGCTTCAACCCATTTCGTAAAGTAATCAATTGCTACCAGGATGAAATGATGCCCGTTGGATGTTGTAGGTCTGATCTCGCCGATCATATCAATGCCCCATATTGCAAAAGGCCACGGTGCCGTCAAGACGTTCAGAGGTACTGGAGGTATGTGCACCTTATCAGCATAAACTTGGCATTTGTGACAGGTCCGAGAATGCTGGTAACAGTCGGCTTCCATTGTAGACCAAAAATATCCTGCCCGAAGGATTTTCTTTGCCATGGTGTGTCCACTAGAATGGGTTTAGAAAGTACCTTCATGTAACTCTTCCATGATTCTTTCTGCCTCGTTCGTATCCACACGTCGCAGTAAGGTTGAATCATGGTTGCGCTTGTAAAGGATACCATTACTGATGAAGAACTTTGCCACAAAACTCCTCAGAAACTTCTTGTCATTAACAGATGCACCCTCGGGGTACTCCTGATCCTCCAGGTACCTCTTCACCTCGTGGAACCAGGGTTTATCTGCTACCTCTTCAGTCTCGATGTCACAGTAATGTGCAGGTTCGTCCAACCTTTCAATGATAATCTGGGGAGCTTCGTTGTCCCAATTTACTTTGAACATAGAAGACATCGTAGCTAGCGCGTCCGCCAACTGATTCTCCTCTCTCGGGAAGTGTTCAAAGGTTATCTCCTCGAAGTGCGGAAGCAACGTCAATACATACTCCTTGTAAGGAATAAGATTTGGGTGTTTCATATCCCAATCTCCTTTGATCTGACTGATCACGAGAGCGGAATCTCCGAAGACACTCAGAAACTTAATCCTTAGGTCAATTGCTGCTCGAAGACCCATAATGCACGCTTCATACTCCGCCATGTTGTTGGTGCAGTTGAAACATAGTCGGGCGGTGAATGGAGTATGAGAGCCTTTAGGAGATATGATCACGGAGCCAATGCCATTACCCAAAGCGTTCAAAGCTCCGTCAAAGTACATAGACCATCGGTATCCTTTCTCATGTCCTTCGTCCGGTCCAGGTTCTTCACAGTCGGTCACTATCATGATATTCTCATCCGGGAATTCAAAGTTCATAGACTGGTAATCATCCACAGCCTGATGTGCCAAATGATCCGCCAACACACTTCCCTTGATTGCCTTTTGGGTCATGTATTGGATGTCATACTCATTCAAGATCATTTGCCATCTTGTTATTCTTCTGGACAAGGCAGGCTTCTCGAAGATATACTTGATTGGATCCATTTTTGAAATCAATAGAGTAGTGTGAGTCAGCATATACTGTCTCAGCCGGCGAGCAGCCCATGCCAAAGCGCAGCGAGTTTTCTCAAGCAACGAATGTCGGGTCTCGCAGTTGGTAAACTTTTTGCTAAGGTAATAAATAGCATGCTCTTTTTCCGCCAGACTCGTCATGCTTCCCCAGCACGCACCCCATTGAATTGTCGAGTACTGTCAAGTATAAGATAAGAGGTCTCTCTTCAAATGGAGGCATCAGGATAGGTGGCTCTTGGAGATATTCTTTGATCCTTTCGAAAGCGGTCTGACATTCATCGTTCCATCTTACCACTTGATCTTTCTTCAGTAGCTTGAAGATTGGCTCACAAGTAACAGTCAGGTGTGAGATGAATCGGGCAATGTAGTTCAGATGTCCCAGAAAGCCTCTGACTTCTTTTTCTGTTCGGGGAGCTGGCATCTCCTGTATAGCCTTCGCCTTTGCAGGATCCACTTGAATACCTTTATTGCTTACAATGAAACCCATCAGCTTACCAGATCTCACCCCGAAGGTGCACTTCTTTGGGTTTAACCTCAGCTTTTACAACTTCAACCTGTCAAATAACTTCTGAAGGTGGTCAAGATGTTCCTCTTCACTCTGAGATCTCGCAATCATGTCGTCGACGTACACCTAAATCTCATGATGGATCATGTCATAGAACAAAGCGACCATGGCGCGCTGATACGTTGCCCCTGCATTTTTCAATCCAAAAGGCATGACCTTGTAGCAAAAGGTACCCCATTGAGTAACAAAGGATCTCTTCTCCATATCTTCGGGAGCCATCTTAATCTGATTATAACCGGAGAAACCATCCATAGAGGAGAAGACCTTATGCTAAGCAATGTTTTCAACCAGAACGTCGATATGAGGCAGAGGGAAATCATCCTTGGGGCTTGCCCTGTTCAGATCCCTATAGTCAACACACATTCGAACCTTACCATCCTTCTTCGGCACGGGAACCACATCGGCCACCCACTGTGGGTAGGAAGTAACTTCTAGAAAACCGGCATCAAACTGTTTCATAACTTCAGCCTTGATTTTCTCAGACATCTCTGGGCGCATTCTGCGGACCTTTTGTTTTACTGGAGGATAGTCTTCCTTGGTAGGCAAGCGGTGAACCACAATATCGGTATCCAACCCAGGCATATCTTTATAAGACCAGGCAAAGATCTCAACATAGTCATGCAGCATCTGAATCAACCGTTGCTTCACACAAAGCTCCAGATTTGCACCGATCTTGACCTCTTTCTTGTCTATCTCTGTACCCAGATTTATCGATTCCACCGGCTCTTCATGCGGATGAATAACCCTCTCTTACTGAAGTAGCAGTCTTGCAAGTTCACCAGGCACTTTGCAATCATCTTCACCGTCATCTTCGGCTAAGTTGATCGGACTTTCAAAGTCATAACTGGCAGTAGCAGAGTCGTTACCAGTGAGATCCAGAGTGTATGTAAACTTGTATATGTGAGTGTGTGTAAAATAGCTGTTTTGCAATATATAATAAAAGAAAAACAAGGAGCGCAAAATTTGAAATGCAAGAAACGCCCAATGCTTTTATTAATGATATATGTAGATGACACACATAAAGCCTTCACAAATGAAGCCACGGTGCCCCGGGTAAGACACCGGGCCGTAAAGTTTAAAACATTGTTTGTTACAAATTCAAAACAAAAGTCTCATTACTGGGTAACAAAAGAAATTGGGATGAAGTCCTTTGTTGTCCAGTTGCCTAGTCCACCATCAGTAGTAGGATAGATCCAACTGTCAAGCTCAGACTCTTCAACATCGTCTTCAATGGCGTTTACTCCTGAATTGCTGATGAACAGAGGAGGTCTTCCGATCCGTGCACTCCGAACAGCCCTTTGAGCTTCTACAGTGAAACCCAAACCAAACTTGATAGTCTTATGTGCAAAAACAGGGAGTTAGCCCCAATTTGCACACCCACCTTTCTCAACAACAGCCCGGGCATCCTTGAAGGAAGCCATCTTCATTGGAGGATCTTCAACAACAGTCTCAGTTGATTCCAGTGTCTGGGGAACCTCTTCAAAATGTTGAAATGGAGTCTCAATGAACTCCCCATCCATCTCTACATATCGGAAAGAGTTGAAGTGGCTCACCATGTACTCCTCCTCTCCTTGTACTGTCACAATTTTCCCTTTCACTGGGTACTTTAGCTTCTGGTGGAGCGTAGACGTCACTGCCCCAACTTTGTGGATCCATGGACAACCCAGCAAACAAGAATAAGATGGCCGAATATCCATCACATAGAATGTAGAGGCGAAAACCTGAGAACCAACCTTAATCGGAATATCCACTTCTCCATGCACCATTCTCTTAGACCCATCAAAGGCCCTGACTACAATGTTACTCGGCTTTAGCTCCAACCCTTCACAGTCTAACCGGTCCAGAGCTTTCTTAGGTAACACATTCAACGAAGATCCAGTATCTACCAATACATGAGCAAGAGTAGTGCCCCTGCACTCAATGGAAACATGCAGGGCGTCATTGTGATTCTTTCTCTTAACAGTCAAGTCGGCGTCAGAGAAGCCCAACCCATTATCTGCTGTCAGACTAGCCACACAATCTTTAAACTGGTCAGCTGATGTTTCTTATGGTACGCGCGCAGTCTTCAGGAAAGCAATCAGAGCCTTGGCATGGGCTTCTGAGCATAGCAACAGTGACAACATAGAGATTTTGGATGGGGTTTTCCCCAGCTGGTCGACTACATTGTAGTCGCTCTTTTTGATGATCTTCAAAATTTCCTCCATCTCTTGTCTAGAGGCTTCAACAGTAATTGTCTTTGGTGCCTCCGTCTGGGCAGGCTCACTGGTGGTCCCTTTGCCTCGAGTGTCAGACGTCTTGGCAACAGGGGTAAGAATTGGAACTTGAACAGGAACAGTAGCAGGTGTATTGACAGGCGTAATAACAACAGGCTTCTGGACAGTTGGTGGAGAGATATCAGGGGAGAAAAGCCTTCTGCTGCGGGTGACTTTGGCAGGTCCAACAATATTGCTGACGTCAGTATCAGCATCCAAATCTTGCTTAACTCCGTGATAATATACGTCAGCCCCGTAATGCCAAGGGACAGCTTTATTTGATGTGTAGGGGATAGGCCCAGGAACAGTGATGATCAATGGTGCGATTCTTGGAACAGATGTAATTCTAACAGGCTTTCTCGTAGGAGCCTTGGAAGAATTGTCGAAAATGGTGATTATAGCAACTTCTTCAGTAGGAACCAAAGGAACAACAGTCTTCTCAAACAGGATTTCCTTGTTATCCATCAGGCGTTGGACACCTGACTTCAAAAGATGGCAACCGGTAGGTAGTACATAACACATACGGCAACCCTCGTCACATCCTGGAAATAAATCGGCTAACAGAAGGTTCTTCTTTACAGTCATCAATGGGGTAACAGTGTCATTCACAGAAACCACAAACGAGTCTTCATTTATAGCATTCACTCCATGCTTGGGCATAGGAGTTGTCACAACATTAGGTCTTTCAGGTGCTTCGAACTCGATCTCCTTAGCATCAATTAAGTCTTGTACCTTATTCTTCAAAACCCAACAATCATTTGTATCATGCCCCGGACTATCAGAGTGAAAAGCACAGCGGGCATTAGGGTTGTACTTCGGTGATGTTGTATTTGGATTCTTCGGGGCCTCCCTTAGAATCACTAGACTGGTCTTTAATAACTGCGGCAGAATTTGGGATAAAGTCATGTTGAGCTGAGTGAACTGTCTTCGAGGTATCTCGGCCCTTGGCTGATTGCTGCGTTGAGGAGCAACAACAGGTCTTGATATAACCACCGCAGTAACAGCTTAGCGGCGTTCAGGTCTATTCTGGCTTTTTGAACTGTAAACAGCACTAGACTCCTTCTTAAAAGGCTTCTTCTCGGTGCCTGATGAAGCACCCTTCTGTATTTTACCGGATTTGATACCAGCCTCAATCCTTTCCCCGGTCATAATCAGCTCTGTAAACCCGGATGACAAACTTCCAATCATATGGTTGAAATACGGACCCGACAAGGTCCCTAGAAACATATCCACAAGCTCCCTATCAGCCAAGGGTGGTTGCACTCTTCCAGCGAGGTCCCTCCACTTCTAAGCATAATCTTTGAAACCTTCGCCCGCAACCATTGACATACCCTGGAGTTGGGTACGCGTGGGAGCGAGGTCGGCATTGTATTGGTACTGCTTGTAGAAAGCACCAGCCAAGTCTTCCCAATTACGGATACTAGCTCCCTCCAACTGGTAAAACCATTCAAGCTGAGTCCCTGAGAGACTGTCTTGAAAGAAGTGGATCCAGAGATTCTTGTCAGTGGTGTACGGCTGAATCTTCCTTACATAAGAACGGAGGTGAAGTTTCGGACAAGAAACTCCGTTGTATTTAGCAAAGGCTGGTGCTTTGAACTTGTGGGGAATTACCACCCCAGATGACAGACCCAGATCACCAAAGTCCAGACCAGACACTTTCTGAACTTCCATCGCACTCAAACGATCTTCCAGTTGTTTGTATCTATCCTCGGCCGGAGGATACTGGTCTTCGTCGAAGTCAGTCTCGTTGTCTGAAACCACGGGGCTAGGAGCCCTTATTTCTTCCTGATTATCTTTCCCTCCAGATGAGGGGGTCAAATCAACCTCTTCTCGCAAATTGTTTCCGAATCTGCGACCCATATTAAACAGGATTGTCTTCTTCTTCTTCTTCTCTTTCAGGATAAGGGTCTTCAGATCTTGCTGACCCTTAGCCAAACTCATGAACAATTCTTGGAACTGGGCATTTTGAGCCTGTAGAGCCTTGATTGCTTGTTCAGTTGAAGTTTCAGAAGACATGATGCTAAAATAAACAGCGAAGAAGATGAGAAAAACCTGTAAGGGTACCTGTTATGAGGTGCATGGGAATTATATGCGCATGATATGATTTCAAAGACATCGAGAGATTCAAATTTGTAAACAAAAAATGAAACATACTTTTATTAGATAAACTTAAAATCAATTGTTCAATAGATGCCTTTAAGGCATTACAAGAAAGAAAACATGAAAAGTAAATCAAAACTAGAAATAATCAAAAGACAAGCAGTGCTCCCATGGTCGTTTCTTGTCGGTGCGGACATAGTCATTGAGGATCCTTTCATTCTCCAACTGCCTAGTCAACTTCTGAATCTTCTGCTCTTGCTTGTGATACTTTTCTCAGTAAGTATCCCGTTCTTCCCTCAGCTGCATTCAGGACCTCTTCAATGCCCCAATGTCAGTAGGCATGTAAGGGTGTAGGATGGTAGGAGGAACCCCCTCTTCATCAGCAACTTCAACAGTTATAGGCAAGACGTCTTCGTACGGAATTCCCAGCTTTTGGGCACGGATTCAAACCCATCGGAGATATGGCTCCATCAGAAGAGAAGTCTTTGGACCCAGCTTGTGCGGATCAGGCCTGTGAACTCTATCCCAAGCTCTTATGAATCTGCGGCGTTGCTCGTCACTATCCCCTTGGAAATCAAAGACAATACTTGGCATTAGCAAATCATGAGGACCTTCCCTCCTGGCATGCCCAAATTGACGTAAGGCCAAACATGGATTATAAGTGATCCCTCCATTGGTTCCTATCAGTGGAACATTAGGGTATTCCCCACATTGATCAATAATAGCCACATCTTCCATGCTCTTGATAGTCCAAATGATGTCATTGTGAGAAAGAGAAATAATCCTATAGGCCCAGCCCATGCCTTCCTTGTTCTTTAAAACTGATTTTGGGAGGTGAGAAATAAACCACCTCGCCAACAATGGAGCACATCACATCAGGGTTCCCCGCTTCCGAGCAGTACGGGCATAAAGAGAGTGAAGAATGTCACCCAAGAGAGTGGGTACAGGATTACCAGACATAAAAATCTTTATCGCATTCACGTCGACGAAAGCATCTGAGTTAGGAAACAATACCAAACCATATATGAGTAGAGCCAGAATATCCTCAAATGCTTGGAAGTCTAGACTGTCCCAGAACTGATTAGCTCTACCAACCAAGAATTTAGTCAAAAAGCCCTTTGCTCCACTTCTAGTTTCCCAATTAGACATTACCTCAGCCTTTGTCAGATGGAGGGCTGAAGCAATCTCTTCCGGCCTAAGGATTTTCTCCCAACCTGTGAACAGGGTCTGCTCCAGAATAGAGATACCAAGCAGATCAGAGAACTCTTCTAAGCTAGGGACCAACTGGTAGTCCGGAAAAGTAAAGCAATGGTATAGTGGATCAAAGAACTGGACTAAGACACTCATCATTTGTTCGTCCAATTTGGAAGTGACCAAACCCAAGAGGTGACCATGTCTTTTGATAAAGGAGGTAGTATCTAAAATCTTTGCAACCAATTCCTTAAGCTGAGTGGGAATCTGTACAAAGTTGATCCGAATGGTATTCCTACGCATGGGTGCCATGACCTACAAAACAGAACAAAGATGAATCCCTCCTGTCTTTGAAATAGGTTAGTCCAATGCAAGATGTATGCAATGTTATGATGTCATGATGTCATGATAGGAAACACACCACAAGTATCCACAAATAGCAAACATGGTAAAGGCACACAAGTCACACAGAGAGCCCTTATATTTCAGGCTGGCAAGGAGTCTAGGTACTACCCTCTTTCAGTTCAGTTGGTTCAAACCTGTCCTAAAAATAGTAACCGGGTTCTAGAGGATCTCAATATCACTGACTACCCTTGATCGGTCATAATTCCAATTTATCAACCTTTTCTTGCAACCGGAATCATCGCGAGAGTTTAGTCTCAATGAGTGTAGCATACTGCTACTGTTCTATGGCCAAGTTGGTCAATTTAAAGGTTCTAAGGTCAGTTGGTGCTTAATGACCCCTTAGCAGACCCATATTCTCCTCGTTGCGCCACAAGGGATATCGGTACATACTAAAGGGCCACACCAACGTAGCTACTGCTTCAACCGTATCGGTCTACGCCGTACAGTTCCCTCGCAGTTTATTGCTACTTACCTAAAGGGTATCCCCGAGATCTGGGTTAGGATCTATAGTAACTCCGATACAAGCCCACAAATATAAAGCATACAAGTCAAACAATTGAAAACAATATGAACTATTCCTAAGGTACACCCCACTTATAGAACTCCCCAGCAGAGTCGCCAGTTCTGTGATACGGTGGGAAGAACTGACTGTTTTTTGGAATGTTGGTTTGTGTTTTGCGTTTGTATTCGCAAAATGTCGCGGTAAGCAAGAGTCGCCACCGACTTTTATTTTATCCAACAAGGAAAGGAAAAAAGCATAGAAAAATTCCTTTTTCGAGATATTTCTCGGGTTCGGGGGGTAGATTATAGAAAGGGAAGGTGTTAGCACCCTTTCTATCTGTGGTTATCCACAGGCTCTTAGGTACTTGCTCATTGTTTTCAAAATTGTTTTCTTTGTGCTTGTGGGTTTGAAAAAAAGTTTTTATTTTGAAACTTCGATTTAACTCTTGCTTCTGTCCTCAAGAGCGTATGAAGTGTTTTTGAAAACTTTGTTCGAAAAAGAGTGTAAGTGTGAAAAGATTTTGTTTTTTGAAAGAGCAAGTATCTAAGAACCATCTACCTACTCGAAAAAGGAATCGTTCGGTGCTAATTTCCTTTAGACAATGTTATCCAACTATTAATGAGTAGGTAGCACCGTCGTTGGAGTTTGAGAGTCAATTTGAGTGAGGGACTTACGGTCACCAAAGCAATGTTAGGACGCCTTAGCGGTAACCCTAATGTCCTAGATCATTTGTTTTGGGCAACAATATTCGAGGCAACCATTTCGAGGCGATTATGATCTGTAGATAAGAGGGCGACCTCTAAAGTGACCTATACTTGATGACCGTGTATGAAGGCAACCAAGTGGGGTGCACCCTAAGAGTGTGCATGTGTGAGTGTGTCGTTTTCGGTTTATTTTTATCTTTGTACATGTTAAAGGTGATCTAAGTTGATTTTAGGTTAAAACATTCAGTCTTGTCATGCCATCCTATTATCAAACATCTAACAGTTATAATTTGCGGAAAATAAATTGAGGAATTTAAATTACAAGGCGTCGGGTATTTACATCGCCAAAGACAAACCCTTTAAAAATAAATAAAGCGATAAAAAATAAATAAAGGTCCTATTAACTATTACAAACCGGAGGCAAGTACATTAATATGATAAAAGAAAACAAATCGCGTGCGGGAAATTAAATCGAGTGCGAGATTAGGGTTTTGACCCTTTAAAGAAGACATTTTTTGTTGCTTTTTTTATTTTAAGAAAGAAATTAACTTAAGTTAATTACTAAATCAATAAATTAATTAATTAATAAACATAAATTATTTTTTGGGTTTTTTGTTATTTTAAGAAAGAAAATAAAATTAATTGAATTAGTAAAAACCTAATTAAGTCTAATGTAATTTTAATTATTTACGAAAATATGTTAAAGTTATTCTAATTAAAACCTAAATTAATTTAATTAGTATTTATTAATTAAAATTAAAATTAAACGTTGATTAAATATCAAAATATTTTTGTGATTTTATTTTATAAAGAAAAGAATTTTTTAAGTGGTTAGTCAATTAAATAAAACAATAAAAACAATTAATAAAACTAAATAAATAAAATAGAAAAGAAAGGGGTTTGGGCCTGATTTTGGTGGTCTGAATAGCAATCCTGTGGCCCAAATGAGTTGGCCTTGTTGACTTTTTGAGATCCAGTAGGCGTGCATGGACCTTTCTTATGGTAGACCCTCACTCCTGGATCACCAGATTTGGCCTTTGGCCATCTGGCCATTGGATATGTGAAGGTGTATGGTGAACTGCAGGTCCACATGTGCATTGGAATACCTGAAGAAGAAAAATATCAAAGAAGTGAGGGACCTGGGATTCGAACCCAGGTCCTGATGGATATTGAACGTGTACGCTTGCCACTAGGACGCTTTGTTTCATTTGTTAGTAATATACAAAAAAAATATAATATAATGAAATCCAAACATATGCCAGCAAAGCAAAAAGAAGCGTGCTTGGTTTGAACGGATGTATGGGAGAACGACAACTCATCGTCTCCTACCTCCAGAATCTGCAAATATTACCTGCGGATTTGGATCCGCAGCTAAATGCGCAAGCCCGTTCTAAAATCTTCCCTAGGTCACATAAATCAATTCCAAGAACATGGTTGGATTCGTCTTGGCTTCCTGATTAACACCATGCCCTTCTTTAGTCCCAATTTTTCCTGAAAAAGAAAACCCTAAAAACAAAAATGCAACCCTAGCTATGGTGTTTTGGGGTTACAGCGTCTATGAACCAAATTGAATATTGCCAATGGCTTGTATATAACATGAGGGTTATTATTATGCAATTATTTCATTCAAATGATGCCAGAATGGACCAAACTGAATCCAAGAACAGAGCTAGGTAACGAGGGACTTATAGCGCGTTATAGGGTCTGATCGAGCTTGCTTTTGATCCAGGTAGGTTGAATGAACGTCCAGGAAGAGATTGGGATAGGTCTCAGCTTCTGAAAGTGCCTCTAGCTATGGTTTCGAATTCAAGCTTTTGGTGAATTTTTTCAAACTTTGTTTTGCCTCTTCTTACAGCCTCCAACCCTTATTCACGTCCCTTTGGCTTGTTTATGTAGTTTGGAATGTATTAGGGTAACAAACTTGATTCAAATCTTGCTCCAATAATGATTTCCAATTTGATTTGATTCTCCATTACTAAACCTTCCAAATTTGCCAATTTTCAATCTTTTTTACATGGATTTCTTGATACTAATTTTGATGATGTTAATGATGATAATCAAGACCTGAAATACCAAAAAGATCTCATGTAATCAAAGTTTTAGATTTTATATGATTTAATTTGATTTAAAATGAATAAATTCAAATAAAAATCAAATCAAATAATAAAAATAAAATATGAGCTCGTGGATGAAGCTAGGACACGTGTGCAATGATGCAAGCTCAAATCAAGTGGAAAAGAATGGGCCCATTTGACAAAATTTGGAGTTTTGGGGATGGTTGACTTTTGGTAATTTTGCAAAAATGCCCAAATTCAACAATGCATAACTTCTTCAATTTTGAACTTTTGGAAGTGTTGTTGGATTTTTTAGAAAACTTGAGATGTCCTATAACCAT
This sequence comes from Vicia faba, assembly GCA_948472305.1. Lineage (NCBI taxonomy): Eukaryota > Viridiplantae > Streptophyta > Magnoliopsida > Fabales > Fabaceae > Vicia > Vicia faba. The sequence continues at coordinate 1,392,754,813 of OX451741.1, read as the reverse complement.
CCCTTTTGGTCTCATATCATTTTGATATTCCATGCTCAAGTTATAATCTTTGGCAAAAAAGGTGTTTTTGTTGACTTTCAAAAATGACCTATAATGTCCAAATTTATAACTTCTTGTGAGTGCATTTTTTGATTTTGAGGTATGAATATGGATTGTAGGAAATTTCATCCTCTTAAAAATTAGCTTTGGATGGGTCATTTCTCATAAAGTATGAGAAAGTTATGCTTGGTCAAAGTTGAGTTGACTTTTCCTACAAAACCCTAATTTAGCAACTTTTGAGTCTTGATGAATTTTGAGCAGTCCTTGATGAATCATGATCAACCCTTTATCAAATTATGCAATATGCTTAAAAATGATAATGTTGACAAAAAATCTTGAAGTTTGACTGTTCATAGGTCACAGTTGACTTTTGCCCTAGCACAGTCGATTTTTGGACCCTTTGAGCAATTCACTGAGCAAACTTCCTCTGCAAGGCTTGAAACTTGACATGGATAACCTTGAGAACATATTAGGACATTGGGGAGAACTTGAGGTCATTTGGACTCAAGGATCTTGATGCAACACAAAACCCTAATTTGGGGTTAACTGCCTTAGGAGATAGCTTGTCTGTCCAACTCTTGAGTAAGCTTGAGCCACTTGGAGATTTTTCTTGCAATGTTTTGAGAAATATGAGAGGGCAAATTTTGGGGTACAACATTGATATTTTTGAAAAAAATTTCAAGTTTGTAAGATGTTTGAAAGTGTATGTGATTGTTTTTGAAAATAGCAAGGATGTTTGTTTTGAAATGGAGCAAGTAATTAAGAGCAATCTACCTACGCAAATGTATTTCTTGTTCATTTTCTTTTCCTTTGACATTGTTGCCTAACCATTGATTTGGTAAGCAACCCTATCTTTGGATGTAAACAGGACAGGCGTGGGTCATCGTATAACCATGATTAGCAATGTTGCAAGGTATCTTAGCATTCTTTTTTAGGGACTAAGATCATTTGTAAGGCAACTTAGATAGCGTCATCGAGGGACTATGATCTTGTATTTGATTGTTTTTGCTAAGATACCTTACATGCGTAATATGGCCATTTTGTATAAGGCAACCAAGTGGAATAACCCTAAGGGTACTTGTGTGCAAGTGTATTGTTTTCATGCTTATTTTTGTCTTGGATTAAGGTTTTCTAAGTATTGGTTTTAGTCTTTCTATACAAACCCTAATTACTAGCATTTATATAAAGCGGTAAATTGCGGAAAATAAATATCCTACGCTATTACAAGCATTAGGGGGATATGGTGTACAGAGTATAAATGGGGATTTCAAGTAAAATTAAAATCCTAAGTTACTATTACAACCATATTGAATGGATAAGAATGTACAAGAAATATAAAATGAACTTGTTTTGTTTAAGTAAAGAAATAAGTTTTGTTTAAGAAAATATTTTGATCTTTTTATGTTAAAAGAAATAAAATAAGACATGTAAAAAATGTAAAATGTTTTTGGTGTTTTTGATTAGCAAAAATAGAAGTGATAGCAAAAATAGTAAGGAAAAAAATAAAATAGAGTCAGTGCATTACTGAACTAAAAGAGATCAGAAGTTCTGACTCTAGCGTGCTGCAAAAAACAGAAATCATATTAGCATAAATAGGCAAAGTCAGAAGTTCTGGATCTACTGGGAACAAAGAAGATTTCAGAAGTTCTGATGCCACTGGCAGAGCTTCGTCTCCCTCTCCATGCTAGTCAGAACATCTGTAACTTAGTCATTTCTCAACAAAACAGAAGATGCGCATATAACAGTTATGGAAGGTTTCATAATGTTTCAGAAACAAGAGATATCAGAATTATAAATCAGAAGCAAGCATGAATTTGCTAATCCTAATTCTGAGTCCTAATTTCTTCAAGAAAATTTGGACTGAAATTCTCCCTACTTAGGCAAACATACATGGAATATATGAATATATACTGAATCAGAGTCAGGATGTCTACATTGTGTTTTTGAACATGCAAATATAACAATGTTTAAGTGATATGAAAAAAGTCAGCAGAAGCTTACCTTGTAGTTGGAAAATGTTCTGTGAGCTGGAGTCTGGTTCTGACCGCTTGTGATGTTCTGACCAGCTTCCTCACGTGCTCAGTAGGCTGGAAACTTTCAACTTAGGCTATGAACGATTAGAAAATTCTAGAACAATCAAGGGGCAAAGTTCTGACTTCTTTGAGGTGTATGTGGATGGAGATGCGTTAGAGTCTGAACACAGAAGTTAGGATAGCTTCTAATATGTAAATCAGAAACTGTATGGATGGTTTTGGTCAAGAAACACTTGAGGAAAAATGGAGTTTGAATGCAAGAAAAAGCTAACAGGTTTTGTATTTTTGTGTTTGCAGTTTTGGATTCTTGGAATTTTAGAAGGGGTTCAAGGCTTTTTCTTTCTCCAATTTTCGACCCTTTTACAGTTGCCAATGAAGTTCAATTTATAGGAAAAGGTTTAGTAGTTTGGAGGGATAAAGGGTATGGTGGTTAGTAGTTTTAGCAACGCCTAAGCTGGATTTATAAGCAGGAATTAAGGAAAGGTAACCTCAAAAGCAAAAGCAACGTATGGGCCCAGCACACTTTTGTACAAAAGTTTGCTTTTTCCAAGACAGTAAAGGTACTTCTATGCCACACGTGGGGAAATCTTTTGGATAAAAACTCAAAAGTGGTTATGAGCATTAAATGATGATGAGATTTATCAAACCAGAAATCCTACAATATGAGATTATGCATCATTGCTTAATTCTGGATCAGAAGTTCAGCATCAGCGTAACTTAGGACAAATATCCAACTTTTGATCATTGAATCTCCATGCTCCAGCATGTTCTGAAGGAATTATTAGACTTTCACAAAAGCTTGTAACACACTTTATAAATCCTCTTTTAATTGCTCTTGCAAATTCTGACTGAACCTACATGAAAACTGGCCCAGAAGTTGTAGACAACTTATGACTTGAAAATGCTCAGAATTTGCTAAATGCCTAAGCTTCAGAGACATGCCTTTGAGGATGTATAACTTGAAAACCCAACATTTCTAAAAGAAGTTATGTTCTGCAATGTTTTAGATCTCATTGGAATCTATAACTTTTGTGTCAGAAGTTCTTCCAGAATCATCTTGCATCATGGTGATAATCTAGCCAGAAGTTCTGAACTTGTCATATTTCTTAAACACTTAGAAAAATTCTAAGTATTTAGAATTTGACTTTTCCAAAGTACTTTTGATTTTTGAATTTCTTGATGAAACAAACTTCATATTTCAACATGTCTTGATGAAATATGACTCTTGAAACTTGACTTTGGTTCAAAAGTCAAAGTTTGACTTTTTTTAGTGTGCAAATGACCATTTTGCCCTTGTGAATGACTTTCTTGAAAAATTTGCAATTCAAGGCTTGAAATTGGATGGAGGCAAACCTGAGGGTCCAGGGTGATCCTTTGAGAAATGAGAGGGAAAATTTTGGGGTACAACAACTGCCCTTGTTCAATCTTCTTGAACCTGAAGAGTTAGATTGACGAGTTTTGCCATTCGTGACTCGAAGGTGGAAGATGATTGGACATTAGAGTGCCCAGAAATTTGCACTCGGTGATGCAATGGTTGATGGTATAGGGAATGGACTTAAGGATTCCATTTGGAGGGATGATGGAAATTTGTTGGAGATGGGCTTATAGATGCCATCCAGGGATGATTGCTAAACCGTATCTTTAAGCTGAAACTGAATGAGTATCAGAGTGGCATCCGTGTCTGGAGCGTATCTGAACTGTATCTGAAAGCTGAAATTGAATGAGTATCAGGATGGCATCCGTGTCCAGAGCATATCTGAACTGTATCTGAAAGATGAATCTGAATGAGTATCAGAATAGCATCCGTGTGTTGGCTCCTAAATTCGACACCCTTGTTTTTATTAATATCAGCCATTAAAGCTGAAGGATGTTTTCGACCAGCTGGGTCTGTCGAAATGCCCATCGGAAGATGGCAATGTACTTAGAGGATTTCTTCCAAGGGAGAATTTGGTTGCCTTCGACGTCGAAGGTGTTTCTCGTCGAAGATGCTTCTCGACGAAGGTGTTCGATTGTTCAGAGTGGAACGGTTTGAAATTCAAGCGTTTGGAGGGAAAACGGTTCCCAGCGGTTACCAAGTGCAACGTGCAAAGATCTGGAGCGTCGAACACTGAGAACGTGCCAAGTGGAGTCATCTCGAAGCAGTGTAACTGCCCGACGGTTACTTGGGATGTTTTAGTATAAATAGTAGTAGTTCACGCAGTTTTTCGTGTGTGTTCACAAATATATACAAAGTCACTCATATAGATTCGAGTACCCAGCGTGTGAGAAAGAATTGTTGAGAATGTATGTGTGAAACACCACTTTTATTAATCAAAGTCATTTATTTTCCAGAAACTTTACTTGCTTTCTTCTTTACTTTTCCTGTCGAAGCCTTTTATTTCAAGCCTTCCTTTATTTTATCAAGCCCACTTCTTCATGCAATTTACTTAAAGCCTCTTTATTTTCTTGTCATTTAACCATTATCCAACTTAATCAAAACCCCAAAATCAACCATGTCTTAGGATCAATCTGATCGATCCTGCGAGTAACCAAATAAGTAACCATTTGGAAGATCAGCGGTTGTTTACCAATAACCACGGTAAACAAATTGGCACACCCGGTGGGACTGTGTGTTGATTTTTGAAGTTTAACCTTTTTAAACATAATCTCATCTTTTTTGAGGAGTGTTGCATGTTATTGAGAAGTGGTAGAATATACACTAACGATACCAATACTGCCAGAAGAAGAGAAGAGATGGCGAATCCGCCAAACAATAACGAAATCCCACAAACGAATGTGGGAGCAACAGTTATCCCGACCGTAAGTGAAGCGATAACCGCTGGTTCAACACTGGCAGTAACGGTCATAACAACGGGGCCATTACCTCCGTTCACAGGCCCCAGAGTGCCTTTGGGAACTCCCCCACCAAGGGGAAATTTAGGCACAAGGCCTTATGTTCCCCCAGGATTTATGACAGGCGGTCATAATCGAGAACCACTCTATGGCATGCCAACTTCTGACTTGGCTAGCCTGACGAACGCTGCGTCCACTTTTTCAGACCCTTTAGTGAGTGCCTCTTCGCCACTCCAAGGTTCTGGAGTAGGTATGGCGAATAGAAATAGGACCCAACTCTTAGGAGGAACGTCCCAAGTAGCACATGGCCTTACAAATGCCTCGACAGCAGTCTTGAGGCAACAAATGGACGAGAGCAACCATGATATGGTTCAAATGTTGGCACAAACTTTAAGTACAGTGCTGAACCCTCTAATACAAAACACTACCCAATCGAATCAGCAGATGACAGCGCAAATGACGCGTTTGGCTGATTTCTTTGGAGTACCCCAACCTATTCGACAGCCCCAAAGGGTGCAAATAAGGGGAAACCAGGGTGTATTCTTAGAGGAAGAAACCACTATCAACCAAGTCCAACAGCCTGTCGAAGAAAACCTTAGGGAACGATTGGAGCAACCTATCGAAGAACCTAGGGTAATAACCCCAGAGGTAAGGTTAGTTAACAGAAACCAAAATGCCGACGAAGTAGTTCAGCATATCCAATATCAAAACATGGGTTTGGAAAATAATCTGGCAACCATGATCGAAAGGATCATGACTCAAAATGGGATGAACATGGGCTTTCGAAGGCCCAACTTTACATCCCCGCTGTCAGAATACGTGTTACAAACAGACTTACCTCCTAGATGTAAAGTCCCTAAATTCACTAAGTTCTCTGGGGACACGACAGAATCTACTGTCGAACATGTGGCGAGATACTTGATCGAAGCAGGAGATATTTCAAACAACGAAAACCTGAGGATTAAGTACTTCCCAAGTTCTTTAACAAAGAACGCTTTTACTTGGTTTACAACTCTCCCCCCCAATTCGATCCATCATTGGACCCAGTTGGAAAGATTGTTCCATGAGCAATTCTACATGGGTCAAACCAAGATAAGCCTGAAAGAATTGGCCAGTGTAAAGAGACGTTTCACTGAACCTATAGACGAATATCTAAATAGGTTTAGGTTGCTCAAAGCAAGATGTTTTACACAAGTGCCAGAACATGAGTTAGTCGAAATAGCCGCAGGCGGTTTAGATTATTCCATTAGGAAGAAGTTAGACACTCAATACCTGAGAGACATGGCCCAACTGGCCGATAGAGTTCGACAGGTAGAACGCCTCAAAGCTGAAAAAGCAAAGGCAACGAAAACTCATAAGAGAGAGAGGATAGCGTATGTTGAGATGGATGACGAAGATCCAGAATCCTTCGACGAAACTATAAATGTCGAAGAAGGAGAAGTCGATTTAGCGGAACTAAAACAAGGGCCACCATACTCTTGCAAACTGTTAGTCCCCTCAAGTGGGAAAAATCCCACTGGTCCAGAAAGGACCAACGATAGGTTCCCCAAAAAGACTTATAGTTTTGATATTACAAAATGTGATGAGATCTTTGACTTGCTTGTAAAAGATGGCCAAATGATAGTACCCCCGGGGGTAAAAGTGCCTCCTCTTGATCAAAGAAAGAAGATAGGCTTCTGTAAATATCATAATTTTCTGGGCCATAAAACGTCTCAATGTTTTCTTTTCAGGAATCTTGTTCAAGACGCTATCGAAGAAGGGGGGTTGAAGTTTGCTGACAAGACCCCCATGGCTGTGGACTCTAATTCGTTGCAGGCTGAAGCCCACTATGCTGAACCTTCAGAGGTGAACGTGATCGAGGCATCCAGAAGCCAGTCGAAGAGGCCAGGAATCACAATGGTCGAAGTCTCAAAGGACCATGTCAACATGCCAATCTTTGGCAGTTTTTCTGGGAATTTATCCAGAAAGACAATTGAAGCGGTTCAGAAAGCGGTCGAAAGCCCAAAGCTGGAGACAGTTGGAGCCCAAAAATCTGGAACAAAACCCAGTTCTCACTTGGCCACAGTTCAAGGCCAGACAGAGGACTTGGAGATTCAAATGAAGCAGTTGACTCTTGCCAACAAAGATACCATGAATGTCAACATGGTCGAAGTCTCTGAACCAAAAGCATCAGAGGAGGCCATGAGGCAAGAACAAGCTAACAAGACTGCTTTCCCTCGGGAAAATGAAAATCTGGCAGATTTCCTGCAAAGATGCCAGAAAAAGAAGTCAGAAGTGATGTTGTGTCCAAGATGCAGTTCGATCTTTGACAAAAAAGCTGCTGAACATATTCAAGGCGTAAGAGCAGCAAATAAGAGAAGGGAAAATGTTGATCTTCGACATGATCCCAGAAGAGCCTCCCAAAGAGGTTGAAACCAAGAAAAGAGGCCATTGACTTTCAGGCCTCCAACTAATGTGCCAGTAGATACATGGTACAAAACATCTGGTCGAAAGAAGCCAAGCGAGGAAAGATGGCACTCTTTCGATGTGCCAAGAGGTTCATCTTTAACACAAAAGAAAGAGCCTCAGGTTGCTTCCCCTAAAGTTACACAGGTGTCAAGCAACTACAAAGGGAAAAATCCCATGTCTCGATCTCAATGGAGGAGATACCAGAGGCGACGAAAAGCTGAGAGGGAGGCTGCTAATGAACCAAAGGCAGAAACCAGTTCAAATGTTCCTCTAAGGAAGCAAAGGAAACCTCTGGAAAGAGAGCCAGTAACCAACAGGCTAGTTTGGCCTAACCAAGGTGAAGTTGATGACGAAGATGGTTCTGAGTCTGATGACACTTTGGACATCATGGTGAATATAGTCTCAGTGCTGCCCAGAGAGTTCAACCGACAGGTGGAGGTCGAAACAAGTGATTGGGAAGTGGAGCAAGAAATGGCCAAACATAGGCCAGTGTGCTATTTCGTCATGGATAATGGCACTCCTGAGGAGCAAAATGGGTTCTTCGAACCACCTACAGAGGCGATGAAAAATCACCTCAAGCCTTTATTTATAAGGGCTAAACTCGAAGAAACCACAGTGAATAAAATCTTGGTGGATTGTGGGGCAACCATCAACATCATTCCTCACTTTATGCTAAGGAAAATAGGCAAAAGTGATGAGGACATCAAGCCTCACAACATGGTCCTGTCGAACTATGAAGGCGGCATAGGGACCACTATGGGAGTGATCCAACTGGATATTAAGGTGGGATCTATCCTTCGACCAACGATGTTTATGGTCATATCGGCCAAACCTAACTATAATCTTTTGTTGGGCCGTGAATGGATTCATGGTGTTGGAGCTGTACCATCATCAATGCACCAGAGGTTGCTGCTATGGCGTCCTGACGGGATGGTCGAAAACATAGAAGCGGATCAAAGCTATTATCTGGGCGAAGTGAATCACCTAGGGCTGGCAGACTTCGACAAGAACTTGGCTCACATAGGGCCATGTCCAACACCTGACTTCGACTTGGCGCCAGCGCCGAATACTTTTTGTTCCCTATACCTGCACCCTGAGCATGGTTTTCAATGGGACAGAGAAGATTTGTCCCACATAGACTTCAGTGGGTTAACTGACATCCAACCAACTGGTTGGGGAAGTGAATTCAGTGATAATGACTAAGTCACAATCATTGAAGAGAATTTCGGCTTACGTAGCCGAAACAAAGATGATAACGGCTCTCGAAGCCGAAGTAAAGTACATGGCCACACAGGCCAATGATCAACAGTTATCTGCTGCAGGTCCTGGAAAGGATTTCGATCCAGAACCTCCTGATATCATGCCAGAAGGAATGCAGGAACAGAGGCTCGACGCCATCTATGACGATAAGCCTTTGGGCTTCGAAAAGGACCCCTTGGTGAACAACATCAAAATGTTAGCGCAAGATCCTTTAGAAGAAATCAACTTAGGCGAAGGGTCAGAGAAAAAGCCAACTTACATCAGTGCAAAAATTGACCCAGAACTTAGGTTGGAAGTAATCCAATTGTTGAAAGAGTTCAAGGACTGTTTTGCATGGGATTACGACGAAATGCCTGGTCTCGACAGAGGATTGGTAGAACTTCAGTTGCCAATCAAACCTGGGAAGAAGCCAATCAAGCAAAGTCCAAGACGCTTCGCTCCAGAAATACTGTCGAAGATCAAAACAGAAGTCGAAAGACTGCTGAAGTGCAAATTCATACGCGTTACGAGGTATGTCGAATGGATTGCAAACATTGTGCCAGTAATTAAGAAAAATGGTACATTGAGGGTGTGCATAGATTTCAGAGATTTGAATGCTGCTACACCCAAAGATGAATATCCTATGCCTGTGGCGGAAATGCTAGTTGATTATGCCGCTGGCTATGAATACCTGAGTATGCTCGATGGTTATTCAGGATATAATCAAATATTCATTGCTGAAGAGGATGTGTCGAAAACAGCTTTTCGATGCCCTGGGGCTCTAGGCACTTACGAATGGGTAGTGATGCCTTTTGGCCTAAAGAACGCTGGGGCAACATACCAGCGAGCAATGAATTCTATCTTCCATGATTTTATTAACACTTTTATGCAAGTATATATTGATGACATTGTTATAAAATCTATTTCCAGGAAGAATCATATTGACCACCTTCGACAATCATTCGAAAGAATGAGAGAACATGGTCTGAAGATGAACCCTTTGAAGTGTGCATTCTGTGTGAAAGCTGGAGATTTCTTGGGCTTCGTTGTCCACAAGAAAGGAATCGAAATCAACCAGAACAAGACGAAGGCTATTCTGGAAGCGAAAGCGCCATCGAATAAGAAGGAACTGCAATCTCTGTTAGGCAAGATAAATTTCTTAAGGAGATTCATATCTAACCTAAGTGGGAAAGCTCAAGCCTTTTCACCCTTACTTCGACTGAATAAAGAGGGATTCGAATGGGGGCAAGAGCAACAAGAAGCCTTCGAAAAAATCAAAGGGTACCTCACCAAGCCACCTATTTTGGTGCCTCCTTGTAGCAATAGGAGTATGAGATTGTACATAGCTGCATCCGACAAAACTTTGGGAAGCATGTTAGCCCAAGAAGATGAGAATGGAGTCGAAAGACCCATTTACTATCTTAGTAGAGTTTTGAACGATGCAGAAACTAGATATAGCGAAGTTGAAAAATTGTGTCTATGTCTGTATTTCTCTTGTACAAAACTCAAGAAATATATAAAACCAGTTGATGTGTATGTTTCGTCTCATTTTGATGTTTTCAAGTACATGTTGTCGAAACCCATCTTGCACAGTCGAATTGGCAAGTGGGCACTAGCGTTAACTGAATACTCCTTGACCTTTATGCCTCTTAAGGCAGTGAAAGGACAAGTGGTTGCAGACTTTATAGTCGACCACTCAATTCAAGTTGAGAATATTAATTATGTGGAGATAGAACCTTGGAAATTCTACTTCGATGGTTCCAGCCATAAAGATGGAACAGGAGTAGGATTCTTGATTATCTCTCCAGAAAAAATTCCAACAACATTCAAGTACAAGATATCAGGTTCTTGTTCGAACAATGAGGCTGAGTATGAAGCTCTAATTACTGGCCTTGAGATATTGTTGGAATTGGGGGCAACTCGAGTCGAAATAATGGGAGACTCAGAGTTAGTCATTAAGCAAGTCACAAAAGAATATAAATGCATAAGAGAAAATCTCATTATGTACTTCGTGATAGCAAATCGTTTATTGAAAAAATTTGAAATGGTCAATATTCGACACATACCCAGATTGGAAAATCAAATAGCCAACGACTTGGCACAAATTGCATCTGGGTACAAGATTTCAAAAACGAGATTACAAAGAGCAATCAAAGTTCGAGAAAAGATAAAAGCAACTTGTCTATCACCAACAGACTTGGAATCGACAAGACTAGGATATGTTGATCAAAGTAACTTCGAAATTTCGTTCATAGATAATTTGTCAGAGCAAGATTGGAGGAAGCCCATTGTGGATTATCTTCAAAATCCAGTAGCTTCGACAGAACGAAAAACAAAGTACAGGGCATTGAGTTACGTACTCATGGGTAATGAGTTATTTAAAAAGACGCCTGAAGGGGTATTGCTAAAATGCTTAAATGAAACTGAGGCATACATAGCCCTTTCGACTACGCACGCTGGAGCATGTGGGGCTCACCAAGTAGGCCATAAGATGAAATGGTTGTTGTTTCGACAAGGACTATACTGGCCCACCATGTTGAAAGATTGTGTCGAGTTCGCTAAAGGTTGCCAAGAATGTCAAGTCCATACAGGCATCCAACATGTACCAGCAAGCGAACTTCACTCGATAGTGAAACCTTGGCCTTTTAGAGGATGGGCGTTGGACCTCATTGGAGAGATTCGACCAGCATCATCAAAGAGCCAGAAGTATATATTGGTAGGCATTGATTATTTTACTAAGTGGATCGAAGCTATCCCTTTAGTCAATGTAGACCAAGAAAATGTCATTGAATTTATTCAAAAGAACATTATCTTTAGATATGGAATCCCTGAGACTATAACTACTGATCAAGGATCAGTTTTCACCGGTCGAAAGATGCAGGAATTAGCTCAGGAAACGGGCTTTAAACTTCTAACATCAACGCCTTATTATGCACAGGCAAATGGTCAAGTCAAAGCAGCGAACAAAGTAGTGATTGGCTTGATAAAAAAGCATGTTGGGAAGAAGCCAAAAAATTGGCATAAGACGTTAGACCAGATCTTGTGGGCCTGTCGAACGTCCCCAAAAGAAGCCATAGGTACAACACCATATAGACTAACTTTTGGCCATGACACAGTGTTGCCAGCAGAAATTTGTCTTCAATCTGCAAGGGTTCAGAGACATTATGATATTCCCTCTGAAATTTATTGGGATATGATGTTAGACGAACTAGTAGATTTAGACGAAGAAAGATTGCGCGCTCTTGACCTACTAAGGCTTCAGAAGAAAAGAGTAGAAGACTCTTATAATAAAAAGGTGAAACCTAAGGCATTTTCGCCTGGAGAATTAGTTTGGAAGGTGATTCTTCCCATGGATCGAAGGGATCGAAGCATGGGAAAATGGTCACCCAAATGGGAAGGACCATTCAGAATTATCCAGACTTTTTCTGGTGGAGCTTATGAAGTCGAAGAGTTAGGTGAAGATAAAAGGCTCTTGAGAGTAAATGGTAAATATTTGAAAAAGTATAAACCTATACTCCAAGAGATAAAAATAAATAACAAGTAACGACTAAATTAACCATAAATAAGCCTAAATGGAAAAATTTTATAAATTAGCCAAAATGGCAATATTGTCGAATACATATTACAATATATGGTTAAAGGGCTGAATCAATCAGAAGGGGATGGAATCCTTGAGTCGAAGGTATTTAGTTTGCTGCAACTCCAATCTTTTGTTGCACAAGGCATTCGCCTGGGCAAGCTTGGCAATTTGATCGTCGAAGGCTTGAGCTTTCTCAGCAAATTCTAGGCCTTGTGTGATTTCAGCTTGACTTTCGGTGTCTGGAACAGTCGAGAGAAGTTCCTCCTTGTGCTTAGTATTGGCATTCATCTTAGCCTCTAGTTCTTTGATTTGCGCCTTTATGGAAGCATTCTCTCGATCTATGGCATCAACTTCTTCTTGTTTAGATGCTTTTTGCTTCGACAACTCCGCAATTCGAGAAGTTGTCTCTGCTACAGCAGTCCATGCAGAAGAGCTTTTGCCATATAACACTTCAAGCTGGCTATTAAAGCCCCTTTGTCGCCGATAATCTGCTGAGACTTGATCAATAATGGAGTGTAACTCCATGATAAAGCCTGAAACCTCCGGAGGCACAGCTAGCAAGTCTACGGCATTCAAAACAGCCCCCAAATATGATGGAGCAGTAGGGTCCCCCTCCAAAGCTTTCATCAAATCCTTCTTGAAGAACTGAGCCTTAACCTTCGTCAAAGCCTCATCGATAGGAGAAGTTTCAGTGGACTTCCCCGACAGAGTAGAAGCCTCCTGACTAATATCAGACGAACTTCCCTTGCTCTCGATGATGGCATTCAGATAGCCAACAGGATCAGTTTGCTTCAAGAGTTCTAAGTCTTCTTTCGACCTATGCTTTGTTGAGATGACAACCTTTGCAGCAGCGTTGTCTTGGGGTTGAGGCTGTTGAGTAGCATTTGCCTCGACTTGACTCTCTTCGACTTGGACTTCGGCAGTACCAGCGTCATCATGATCCCCTTCGCCAGCGTCACCTTGATCCTCTTCGCCAGCGTCACCGTGGTCCCCTTCGTCACGATGTTCTTCCGACAGATCAACCACCTGAATCTCTTTTGGTTGTTGCTCTTCTGTTTGTGGATCTTCTGTTGGTTGTTCTGCTGTCTCAGCATTGGCTTCATTTGTTTCAGTATTGGCTTTATGGTTCGCCAAGCCTTTCTCTTGTGGCCTACTGAGTTCAGCAGAGTCCAATGTTTCAGAAGTCCTTGGCGCTGAGCTTTCAGTGGTTTCCTGGAAAAAGAAGAAGAAGAATCTTCTAAGTTAGAAAGAGACATAATCGAACGTGGGTATCGGCACCTGAGTTAAAAAGGGATCAAAGAGATTACCTGCAAAGGAGCTTCAGCCCCAGGGCTGGAATTGTCGCTTTCGACAGGTTTATTGAGAAGAACATTTAGTTCCTCCTCCGTTGGCTCTTCAATAATTACTGGAGGTGGCCTGGGCTTTCTCCCAGCAACCTTTATTCTGATTGTTCGAGTCTCAGGAAGAGGAACGTCCTTCTTCAGCTTTCGCCTTTTAAGAGGAGCAGGGGGAGAATCGTCTTCTTCGTCACTCCCAGATTCGACCGTCAGTGCTGGTCGTTTCTTGGGTGAAGGTGCCTAAAAAACCAATTGGAGTTCGATTTAGAAGCTGCATCGAAAGTCAGAATGTTAAAGCCAGAAGAAAATAACAAAAGTCTGGTTACCGATGCAGAAGGCTTTTTCGAAGGGCCTTCCCCCTGTTGGTTTGTTGTGGTCTTCGCCGGCGCTATAGTCTTCGCCGGTGGTGGAGGTTTTGTTAAGGGGCCTCCTCCCTGATGGCCTTCTGCAGCCTTCTTGGCTGCAGGCTTTCGAACAACTGAAAGTAGACAAAATAATTAACAGGCTACCAGTCGAAAGGGAAAGACAAAGTAATTTGGAAGGATGAACTTACATTTCTTTATTTTGTCCAAGACAAGAACAAAAGACTTCTGAAGTTCGTCCACGAAGTCCTTCTCGTCGAAAAACTCCTCAGTGTAGTAACTTTTCCACCACTCCTCGAAGGATGGTGAGCAGAGAAAGTTAAGCTGATAGTCAAACAACGAAAGAACTGTTCGACCAGCATACCTGCCGATATGCTTAGTGGCAGCGTCTTCAGTGTAGTCGTTGCAAAAGTATAACATAGACTTCTCCCTGGGAAAAATTGGAGAAGGAAGTGTTTGAATAATACCAAACTGGCGAGACACCAAGTTTGGTTGATACGCGATTAGACTCAAGTGAGTCTTGGAGCTCTTGAATCGCAGGGGCATTATTCTTGGTGTGAGAAATGCTTCCCACACTGTTGTATGTTCTTCGACCTGAGGGCCCCTTGACGACTTAGGATGTGGCCTCGTGAACCACTCTGGACCAACCTTTCGTCGAGCAAAGGGAGCCATGGTCGAAGCAAACTCTTTCCTTTTTGCAAACATCAAGACGAAGTTTGTAAAAGTTTGTTGAAGCTCCAGCCCATCTTCCGTTGGGGTCAACAGAGCCAATCTGGTGCCTTCGATGCACCTATTTGCTATTTCCGGAGCCTGCTCATTTATTTGAGTCTTCTGAGGTAAGAAAGACTCGAAGGTGGCATTGAGCCACAGCTGAAGCAGCCAAAAAGGTCCAGCAAGCAGCAGACTGGCTCTGTTCTCAATGATCTTCAAAAGGGTCGCTCCGTTGTAATCGACTCGTACAGATTCGCCAAAATCAATTCTGCCAAACAGATATTTTGGCCATGGTGGAGTTGGGTGGCGAGAGTGACCATCTTCTTGGTCACCTGTAAAGACTTGGTGCAAAACACAAAGCGTGACAGCCATAGGGCTAGAAACGCGATATGCTCTACATCCGACACAGCGTCCGTCGACTTATCATGGTAGTGATTGATGTAGGTGGTGTAGGTTGGTTTTATGGCAGAGAATCCAATCTGATCCTCCGACATTTCCTCTGGGTCGAAATAGTCCCCAGTGGGTCGAAGGCCAGTGATGGCAGCCACGTCGAAGAGCGTGGGAGTCAGCATTCCACAGGGAAGATGGAAGGTGAAATGGGTGTAATCCCAGAAGAGTAAGGAAGCTATCAACATTTCTGTGGAATAGTTAAGACCCGTCTTCGACAACATAACCAGGTCGAATATCCCCATGTCTTTCCAGATTGAAGCCTGGCGTTTCTCCATTTTTTCCAGCCAAGCACTATAGTCAGGAGTGAGGCTAGGGCTAGACCTGAAAGCCCTAACACCTCTATTGAAGAAACGAAGGTCGATTTTCTCCTTAGCAGGATCTTCATTATCCTCTGCATCTTTCTTAGAGCATCCAACCGGTTTGAGTTTTTCAAGTACCGGAAAGTAGCTTTTGATCTTCATGGCTTCAGCAATGCTTGGGTATAGTGGGCCAGACATGGCAAACATTTGGTTGGAGTATCCAACCGGAATCATGAGTTGGCGTGAATAAGCATCACGTACAGCAATGTCTAAGGGCTCAGGGACCCTTCGTTGGCCCGTGGGAGTAACTATGGGAGCAGTGGAGAAAATCCTGGGTTTAACATTTCCAGAGGGGATGTTAGCGCTAGGAGCGGTGGAAGAACCGGACGCCATTGTTGATACTAAGGTTGAAGATGAAGTGAAGAACAGGTGGTTTGCAAAGTTTGCAAGAGTTTGTATGCAATAAGGAATATCTGAAGGCAAGGTAGCGTGAAAAAGTCCCACAATGGGTACTTGGCGCTATTTATAGTAGTTGGGGAAATCCCCAAATTCGAGGACATTTAATGCCATTTAATGTTGCAGAAGGTAGTGGGACACGTGGCGTCTCCCTGTTGATGTAGTCGTTCTGCAGAAATGAAAGGGTGCAGCGTGCGCCCTCGTTTTTGGGAATTGTCATGATGACAATTTGTGAAAAGACGTTTGGCACGCTGCACGCCGTACTGAAGTGACGTCTTAGGTACGGATGAAATGATGGCTTTTCCTTGGGATTGTCAGTGGTTGGTAGAAGACAAAAAGTGCACAATTTAATTTGTGACTAAGAGTGAAAAGACAGGTGTCGAATGGCATTTCAAAGAATGCCTTTTTCTTTCAGAGTCGAAATAAGGCATTCTTGGGGGGCAATTTGTTGGCTCCTAAATTCGACACCCTTGTTTTTATTAATATCGGCCATTAAAGCTGAAGGATATTTTCGACCAGCTGGGTCTGTCGAAATTCCCATCGGAAGATGGCAATGTACTTAGAGGATTTCTTCCAAGGGAGAATTTGGTTGCCTTCGACATCGAAGGTGTTTCTCGTCGAAGATGCTTCTCGACGAAGGTGTTCGATTGTTCAGAGTGGAACGGTTTGAAATTCAAGCGTTTGGAGGGAAAACGGTTCCCAGTGGTTACCAAGTGCAACGTGCAAAGATCTGGAGCGTCGAACGCTGAGAACGTGCCAAGTGGAGTCATCTCGAAGCAGTGTAACTGCCCGACAGTTACTTGGGATGTTTTAGTATAAATAGTAGTAGTTCACGCAGTTTTTCGCGTGTGTTCACAAATATATACAAAGTCACTCATATAGATTCGAGTACCCAGCGTGTGAGAAAGAATTGTTGAGAATGTATGTGTGAAACACCACTTTTATTAATCAAAGTCATTTATTTTCCAGAAACTTTACTTGCTTTCTTCTTTACTTTTCCTGTCGAAGCCTTTTATTTCAAGCCTTCCTTTATTTTATCAAGCCCACTTCTTCATGCAATTTACTTAAAGCCTCTTTATTTTCTTGTCATTTAACCATTATCCAACTTAATCAAAACCCCAAAATCAACCATGTCTTAGGATCAATCTGATCGATCCTGCGAGTAACCAAATAAGTAACCATTTGGAAGATCAGCGGTTGTTTACCAATAACCACGGTAAACACCGTGTCTAGAGTGTATCTATACTCTATCTGAAATTGAATCCGAATGAGTATCAGAATTGCGTCCGTGTCTGGAGCATATATGTATTGTATCTAAAAGTTGTTCCGAATGAGTGTCAGAATGGCATTCGTGTCTGGAGCGTATATGTACTGTATCTGAAAGTTGTTCTGAATAAGTATCAGAATGGCATCCGTGTCTGGAGCGTATATGTACTGTATATGAAAGTTGAATCTGAATGAGTATCAGAATGGTGTCCGTGTCTGTAGTGTATCTGAACTGTATCTGAAAGTTATTCTGAATGAGTATCAGAATGGCATCCGTGTCTGGAGCGTATTTGTACTGTATCTGAAAGTTGTTACAGATGAGTATCAGAACGGCATCTGTGTCTGGAGTGTATATGTACTATATCTGAAAGTTGAATCTGAATGGGTATTAGAATGGCATCCGTATCTGGTGCATATCTAAACTGTATCTGCAAACTTTGAACATTGGTAATGGTAGCTGTTAACCTTATCCTGAAAAGGGCCAAATGTTAGCTAAAATGCAAAGTTATGTTGTATGAAATGCATGGTATAATGCATCCGTGTTATCAATGTTTATGATATGTGGATGTGATGTATGTGTATGTGAGCTGATTTGCAGCACTTTTTGTTGGGTTTGGGGAAGATAAATTCCTGACTGCTGCTGAGGATATGTAAGTCTTCATGTTATGAAGTTGAAGTGTTGACGAATTTCCGTTTAGATAAATAAACTCAGTTGTAAGGGAAATGTCGTGTACTGCTTGTAAAATTCTGTTGGGGAATCCTGAGAAATTGGACAACTTCTACTGGGGATTGATAACTGGAAGCTTTATTCCGTTGGGGATTAAACTGCACACTGTGAGGATTTTTATGGAGATAAACTTAGAGAGATTTCCCTATCTCTTAAAGCCATCAGCAATTGTCTTTTATTTTGTTTATTTGTAAACAGTAATTATGTTCAAATGCATATGTTCAACCATGAATCATTGGACGTTTTTGTAAACAAAACACAAGCTTAAAGAAAAAAAAAGATAGTTTTTGTACTTTCAAAGGGATATCTTTGTATTGACTTTGAGTAAGTATTTTTGTACAATGAGACAAACATTCTGGTAAGAGAATTTCGTCGTAACAAATGAAAATTTTGATACAAAGAAAAGATAGTTATGTGCAATAATCCCATGGGGTTCCCATTTTGCTATAGCCTTCGTATCTCTGAGCATCTTGTCTATTTGTTGCCTTGTCTGAAGTTGATTGAATTGATCAGAACCTCTGAGTTTGCAGATTGTCTGTAAGGTGATCCAACGGGACATAGTCATACGCTTTAATTCCCTAACTTTTGTCTGGACCGCCCTTTCGGGTTTTCAGTCCATCGGGATACCCTTTTTTGCCCAAGTCGCCCTTACGGGTTTTCACCTTGCCGGGTGTACAGATTTTTTTGTTTTATCCCTAATTTTTTCCCGGACCCTTTTGGTTCACCGGGATGCCCTTATTTTGCCTAGGTGTGTCAACCTAGCGGGTCTCTTATGCATAGTATCTTTTGACTATGTCGGCGTTCGCAGGGTGTGGCAGGTTGTTGCCATCCATGGTGGTCAAGATCATTGCTCCATCATAGAATATGTTTTTTATTACAAACGGTCCTTCGTATGTAGGAGTCTATTTGCCCCTGGGATCACCTTGCGGAAGTATGATACGTTTGATCACCAAATCCCTGACTTGATATACTTGGCGCCTGACCTTTTTGTTGAAAGCCTTGATCATTCGTTTTTGATACATTTGACCATGGAAAATAGCAGTAAGCCTTTTCTCATCAATTAAGTTTAGTTGATCAAGTCGAGTCTGGATCCAATCTTCTTCATTCAGCCATGCGTCCTTCATAATTCTTAGAGAGGGGATCTGGACCTCAATAGGCAAGACAGCCTCCATGTTATATACCAAAGAATAAGGTGTTTCCCCGGTTGATGTGTGAGCTGTGGTACGATACTCGTGGAGAGCGAATGGTAACATCTCATGCCAGTCTTTGTATGTGACTGTCATTTTCTGTATGATCTTTTTAATGTTCTTATTTGAGGCTTCGACAGCACCATTCATCTTTGGCCGGTAAGGGGAAGAATTGTGATGCTGGATCTTGAATTGCTCGCACAAGGCGGTGATTATAGTATTGTTCAGGTTTGTACCATTTTCTGTAATGATCCTTTTCGGGATACCGTAACAACAGATGAGATTCTGCTTAATGAACTGGGCGACAACATTCTTGGTAACGGAAGCAGAAGAAGCTGCCTCCACCCACTTTGTAAAATAGTTAATGGCCACTAAGATGAAGCGGTGTCCATTGGAGGCTGTTGGCTTGATTTCCCCAATTATATCAATCCCCCGCATAGCAAGGGGCTAAGGAGCCGTCAAGACATTCAAATGGAACCAGAGTTACGTGCACCTTGTCAGCATAAATCTGACACTTGTTGCAAGTTCGAGAGTGTTGATAGCAATCTGCTTCCATGGTAGACCAGTAATAGCCTGCCCGTAGGATCGTCTTTGCCATCGTATGCCCACTAGAATGGGTGCCAAAAGTGCCTTCATGTAACTCAACCATGATCCTTTCAGCTTCAACCTTGCCTATGCACCGAAGTAACACAGAGTCATGGTTGCGTTTGTAAAGAATGCCATTACTAAGGAAGAATTTAGCATAGAATCTCCTTAAAAACTTCTTATCATTAACTGAAGCTCCTTCTGGATATTCTTGGGTTTCGAGATACCTCTTGACTTCATGAAACCAAGGTTGGTCCACTACTTCTTCAGTATTAATCTCGTGACAGTGTGCTGGTTCATCCACTCGTTCAATGGTAATCTGAGGAGCCTCGTTATCCCATTTAAGTTTAAACATGGATGACATTGTGGCTAGTGCGTCTGCTAGCTGATTTTCTTCTCGCAGGAAATGCTCGAAGGTAATATTCTAAAAATGTGGGAGAAATGTCAAAACATGTTCTTTATAAGGGATAAGGTTAGGGTGTTTGGTGTCCCATTCCCCTTTGATCTGGATGATGACCAAAGCTGAATCTCCAAATACATTTAAGGATTTGATCCCCAAGTCTATGGCAGCTTTGAGACCAAAGATGCATGCTTTGTATTCCGCCATGTTATTTGTACATTTGAAGCATAGTCTTGCCGTAAATGGAGTATGACACCCTTCAGGAGATATGAGTACAGCACCAATACCATTGTCGAGTGCGTTAGATGCCCCATCAAAAACCAGGGTCCATCGGGATCCTTGTTCAGGTCTGTCATATGGCCTGAATTCTTCACAGTTATTTACCATCATGATGTCTTCATCTGGGAATTCGAACTTCATGGACTGGTAATCTTCCACAGCTTGGTGAGCAAGGTGATCATCTAGTACACTGCCCTTTATTGCTTTCTGGGTAGTATACTGTATGTCATATTCTGTCAGGATCATCTTTCATCTCGCTATTCTCCCAGAGAGAGCATGTTTCTCAAAGATCTATTTTATTGGAGCCATTTTAGATATCAACAAGGTAGTATGGGTCAGCATATACTGTCTTAGCTGGCGAGCAGCCCATGCTAGAGCGCAGCAAGTTTTCTCGAGAAATGACTATCTTGTTTCACAGTCGGTAAAAATTTTGCTCAGGTAATAAATAGCATGCTCTTTTCTGCCAGACTCGTCATGCTGCCCCAGCACACACCCCATCGAATTTTCCAAAACAGTTAGATACATGATCAATGGTCTTCCCTCGACTGGTGGCATCAAAATAGGAGGCTCTTGTAGGTACTCTTTGATCTTGTCAAAAGTAGTTTGGCATTCGTCATTCCAATTGACTACTTGATCTTTCTTCAGTAATTCGAAGATTAGTTCACAAGTAGTTGTCAGGTGAGAAATGAATCTGGCAATGTAGTTTAAACATCCCAATAATCCTCTGACTTCCTTCTCGATACAAGGAGCAGGCATCTCTTGTATCGCTTTCACTTTGGCAGGATCCACCTCAATACCTTTATTGCTAACGACAAAGCCTAGGAGTTTACCAGACCTCACCCCGAACGTGCATTTATTTGGGTTCAACCTCAGCTTGTATTTTTTTAGCCTCTCAAACAGTTTCTGTAAATGAACAAGATGCTCTTCTTCTGTTTGAGATCTAGCTATCATGTCGTCCATGTAGACCTCTATTTCGTGATGTATCATGTCGTGAAATAGAGCTACCATGGCACGCTGATAGGTTGCCCCAGCATTCTTCAGTTTGAATGGCATCACCTTGTAGCAGAATGTGCCCCACTGTGTGACAAAGGTTGTCTTCTCCGTGTCTTCAGGCGCCATTTTGATTTGGTTGTAGCCTGAGAAACCGTCCATGAAGGAAAACACTTTGTGATGTGTCGTGTTTTCAACCAGGATGTCAATGTGGGGAAGTGGGAAATCATCCTTAGGGCTTGCCCTATTCAAATCTCTGTAGCCCACGCACATTCGTACCTTACCGTCCTTTTTGGGTACGGGAACAACATTGGCAACCCATTATGGATAGGAGGTAACGGCCAAGAATCCAGCATTGAATTGTTTCATGACTTCTGCTTTAATCTTCTCCTACATATCTGGTCGCATGCGACGGACCTTTTGTTTTACTGGTGGGCAATCCTCTTTTGTAGGTAGACGATGTACCACAATATCTGCATCAAGTCCTGGCATGTCTTCATACGACCAGGCAAAGACCTCAACATATTTGTTAAGCAACTGAATCAGACGCTCTTTGACACTAGGTCCCAGATTGGCACCCACCTTGACTTCTCTTTTGTCTTCCTCGGTACCTAGGTTGATTGTGTCCAATGGTTCCTCGTCGGGATGAATGGTCCTCTCTTCTTGTTGTAGTAATCTGGCAAGTTCTCCTGGTACTTCAAAATCTTCCTAACCTTCGTCTTTGGCTTGGTAGATTAGATTTTCAGAGTCACTGAAGGCCATAGCAGAACCTTTACCCATGGGATCCCAATGGATGTAGACTTACATTGTGAGTGTGAGTCTGTGTAAGAGTAAAGTTATCTTTGAAAGAAATGAAAATGTAAAAAAGAAAAACAATGAGCACAAAGTTTGTATGCAAAATGTCCATGATTCATTGATGTCATATGGAAATGAGATAATAACCCTTACAAATGGACCATTATGCCTTGGGTAAGACACAAGGTTTTAAGAGTCTGAATTGTTTTAATATTACAGATCCAACAAAATGTAAAGACAAATTACTGTGGGATAAAAGTGATCGGGATGAAATCTCTAGCCTCCCAGTTGTTGAGCCCTCCACTGACAGTTGGGAAAATCCAATCCTCCAGGTTGTAGCTGTCTTCATCATCTTCCACCACATTGACTTCGCGGTTGCTGATCTTCAAGGGTGGTCCTCTGGCGCCAGCGTGGTGTACAGCCTTCTGGGCACCTGAAGTGAAACCCAGGCCAAACTTATCAGATTTGTATGGGATATCTGGGAGTTGTCCCCAGATAGTGCACCCATCTTCTTCTATCACTGCCTTGGCATCCTTCAAAGATGACATCCGGAGTGGAGGCCTTGTGATCTTGGGCACTTGAGGCACAGCCTTGGTTACTACCACATCCTGTGGGACTTCTTCAAAGTGCTGGAATGGAGTTTCAATAAACTCACCATCTAATTCCACATATTTGAAGGAATTGAGATGGATAATCATATACTCTTCTTCTCCATGAACGGTGATAATCTTCCCTTGGATCGGATACTTCAGCATTTGGTGCAACGTAGAAGTAACAGCGCCAGCATTATGAATCCACGGACGGCCTAATAAGCAGGAATATGAAGGGTGAATATCTATTACATAAAAAGTTGAATCAAATGTTTGGGTTCCAACTTTTATGGGGATGTCCACTTCCCCATGCACCATCCTTTTTGAGCCGTCAAAGGCTCTCACTACTATGTTGCTTGGTTTCAATGTCAATCCTTCGTAGTCAATCCTATCAAGAGCCTTTTTAGGCAACACATTCAGAGACGAACCGGTGTCAACCAAGACATGAGCCAGAGTTATGCCCCTGCATTCTACGGAGACATGAAATGCCTCATTATGCTTCCTCCCTCTTGGCGTTAAATTAGCATTCAAAAAACCTAGACCATTATCTGCAGTCAATCTGGCTTGCAGTATTGGAACTGATCGGCAGATGTTTCTTGGGGTACATGGGCGGTTTTCAGGAGTTTTACCAAGGCTTTTGCATGCGCCTCGGAACATAGTAATAAAGCCAGCATGGAAATTTTGGATGGATTTTGCCCCAGTTGCTCGACTACATCGTAGTCGCTTCTTTTTATAATCTTTAGAATTTCCTCCATCTCTTTCTGGGAGGTTTTAGGGATAGCCAATGATTGTGCCTTCGTCCGGACAGGCTCAATCAGAATACCTTCACCTCGAGTTTCGGTTGACTCGGCAGCAGGAATGTTAGTAGGGGTGATAACAGGGATTGTAACAGCTTTGTCAGTTGGAGTACTAGCAGAGATGATTGTAGGACTGGGAATAACCTTTGGAGGAGCAACAACAACAGGAATGATTACGAGTCCAGAAACAGCCTTTGGGGGAGCAATTTCTAGAGAGAATTTCCTTCCGCTTCGGGTAATCTTGCTAGTCCCTGCGATATTACTGATATTGGAATCAACTTTCTTAGAACTTGAATCTTCAGCAGCTGGCCAATCTTGCTTGATACCGTGGTAGTAGACATCCCCTCCATAATTCCATGGTACGGTTTTGTCTGACGAATACGGGATTGGTCCAGGCATTGTAATTATCAAAGGAGCTACTTTAGGAACTGATGTAATTCTAACGGGTCTTTTGGTGGAGACCCTGGAAGAATTGTTGGAAATGGTCACGATGGAAACATCTTTATAGGAAACAGTTGGAATAGAAGTCTTCTCGAACAAAATTTCCTTGTTGTCTATTAGGCACTGAACGCCTGCTTTCAACAAAGGACATCTGGTTGGTGAGGACAAACAGAAATGACAACTTTCATCACAGCCTGGGAATACACCGGCAATCAACAAGTTCTTTTTGATAGTCAGGAGTGGGGTCATAAGCTCATCAACTGAAGTAACAAACATATCTTCCTCAATGGCGTTGGTATTATGGTCGTGTGTGGGCATAGGGGCAGTAATGACATTAGGAAATTCTGGCGCATCGAATTCAATTTTTTTGGCTTCAATGAGGTCTTGTACTTTGTTTTTCAGAGCCCAAGAGTTATTAGTGTCATGGCCGGGACTCTCAGAATGGTATGCACAGCGGGCATTGGGATGATAGTGAGGAGAGGTTGTGTTAGGGTTCTTTGGAGCTTCTTTCAAAGTCGCTAGGTTGGATCTTAACAAAAGTGGTAATACCTGAGATAGTGTCATGTTAATTTTGGTGAACTGTCTGACTGGTCTTTCTATCCTTAGTTGGTTGTTTCTTTGCTTATCAGGCGCGGGTTTAGGAATCATAACAGCCCCCACCATTGGACGGAGTTTATCCCTATCTTGATTTCTCTAAGGATAAATAGCAACCACTTCTTTCTTTCCGATAAATGGCTTCCTTACAGCAGCAGAGAATGCATCTCTTTGAATCTTTCCACTCTTTATCTCGGCTTCTACCCTCTCTCCGGTCAATATCAGTTCAGTAAAACCTGCCGATGAACTCCCAATTAGGTGATTGAAGAAGGGACCAGACAAGGTTCCCAAAAACATGTCTACTAATTCTCTTTCAGATAGGGGAGGTTGAACTCTTCCAGCCAAGTCTCTCCATTTTTGCACATAGTCCTTGAAGCCCTCACTTGAAAACATGGCCATACTCTGGAGTTGAGTACGGGTAGGCGCAAGATCAGAATTATATTGGTATTATTTGTAAAAGGCTGCAGCAAGATCTTCCCAGTTATGAACGTTGGCTCTTTCTAACTGATAAAACCAATCAAGTTGAGTTCCAGACAGACTGTCTTGGAAGAAGTGTACCCATAAATCTTTGTCAGCGGTATGGGGCTGGATTTTCCTCATATAGGACCGGAGATGCATTTTAGGGCATGAAACTTCGTCATATTTGGCGAACACAGGTGCTTTGAATTTTGGAGGAATGACAATCCCTAAAACTAAGCCCAACTCCTCAAAGTCCAACCCAGACACTTTTTGGATTTCCATTGCACTCAACCGCTCTTCTAGATGCTTATACTTGTCGTTGGTTGGAGGGTATTGTTCTTCAGAATAGTCTTCTTCTTCCTTCTCCTCTTCTGTTTCTGACGGAACAACTGTTTCTTTACCCTTCCTATCTTGATTGTCTTTCTCACCGGATTTCGTTGCAAAGTTTAGGGTCCTTCTTGTCTTCTCGTGGAATCTTCTTCCCATGTTTAGAACTCCGGTTATCTTTTTCGTCTTCTTTTTCTTCTCCTCAGCCAGCAAGGTCTTCAACTCTTCTTGTCCTTTGGATAGATTTAAGAACAACTGTTGAAACTGCACATTCTGAGCTTGGAGGTCCTTCACCGTTTTCTCGAGATCCATCTTACTGAAATAAACAGTAGAGAGATGAAGAGACTTTTTGCAAAAAACTTGCTTATGTTATGATGAATGGCAAATGCGTATGCAATGATTTCAAGGATTTTAAGATTCAAATTTGTTTTAGACAAAAAGGAAACACACATTATATTAATAAATTAAAGCTTGAGTACATCAGTTCCTCCTTGGGTAAAACAAATACAAAAACTCTAAGATAGAAAGGTAGTACGCCTCCTCTTTGGTGAAATGTAGCCATTCAGAGTCTGCTCCTCATGAAGTTACTTAGTGAGTTCCAAAACCTTCTTCTCTCTTGCGTAGAATTGGGCTTCGAAAGTATCTCACTCCCCCTTGAGTTGTATCCAATCTCTTTGTAGGTCTTCAAGAGAGGTGGGCATGTCAGGATGTAGGATGGTGTATGGAACATCTCCTTCCATGACAGGCTCAATGATTATTGGGAGAATGGAGGGGGGTAAGGCATCATAAGACTCTGAGCACGAGTTCGTACCCATTTGAGGTAAGGCTCAAGAAGGATGTAATTCTTATGCCCCAAAGTCTTGCTATCTACCTTGTTCAACATCTTCCAAGCTTGTATAAATCTTTGACGAAGACCTTGATTGTCGTTGTCGTAGACAAATACCAATCCTTAAATCAGCATCTTGTGCGGGCCATCCTTTCGGGCGTAACCAAATTGTCTTAAGGCTAAGAAATGGTTGTAGGTGATACCTCCCCTAATGCCAAGTAAAGGGACATTAGGAAATTCTCCACAATGGTTAACAATAGAAACATTCTCTATAGATCGGGAGCACCAATGAATGTTTGAATGTTTGAGCATCATCAACCTTTGTGACCACCTTGACCCTTGCTCATTCTTTAATACAGATTGGGGAAGATGTGAAATAAACCATCTTTCCAAGAGAGGAGTGCAACACATAAGGACACCTCTTTTCCTCATTGTAGGAGTTTGAAAAGAGTGTAGGATATCCCCTAGCAATGTAGGCACCAGGTTGAGGGATATGAAGATTTTGACGGTGTTCACATCTATGAGTTGGTCAGGATTTGGAAACAAAACAATCCCATAGATGAGGAGGGCCACAATTTCCTCAAAGGCTTGCAAATCCAAGGAATTCCAACAGTTTTGGGCTTTTTCAAACAAGAACTTTGCTAGAAATCCCTTGACACCACTCCTTGTTTCCCAATGAGTTGTGACATCAGATGAGTGCAAGTGTAGAGCTTGAGTAATCTCTTTTGGATTTGGGTCTCTTTCTGTACTATTGAAAGGTAGTTGGTTGAGAATGGAAATCCTCAAGAGTCGAGAGAATTCTTCCAAAGTAGGCACAAGTTGATAGTCGGGAAATGTGAAGCAATGGTGTAAAGGATCAAAGAACTGAAAGAGTACCTTCATCATGTCCCCATATGTGTTGGAGGTGACCAAGTAGAGTAGGCGACCATGTTTCTCAGTGAATAAAGAGTTTTCAGGAATCCTTGAAGCTAGCTCCTTAAGTTGTGGAGGGATCCTTACAAGGTTGACTTGAATAGTTTTCCTGCGAAGAGAATTCATATCCTACAAAACAGAACAAATATAAATACAAAGATACTTGAAATGGTTAGTGAATGAGTATGATGTTATGATGTTCATGATGTTATGTACAAGTATGTATATATAGACAAAATAGATAAGTCCCTAGGTTTAGGCTTGCATGGAGTTTTATAGGTAAGTACCCTCTTGAAGTTTAGTTGGCTTAAACCTGTCCTAGTAATAGTAACCGGGTTCTAAGGAACTCAATATCACTGGATTGTTTCCTTGATCATTGTTTCAGCACAAGCCTCTTTAATGGCGACCAAAATATCCCAAGAAACTAAACCTCAATGAGTGTAGTATCGAGTATCTACCAACTTCGAACTGCACCAAAGTCGGTCATCTCACTACATCCTAAAGGCCAAGTTGGTCAAGTAAAGGTTCTAAGAGTTCATTAGTGCTTCATGACATCACTCAACAGCCCCGTATTTTCTTTGATTAACTCAAAGGCTACCGGTACCCACAAATATGTCGCACTAACGTAGCTATTGCTTAGACCATTTCGGTATACCCCGCACAGTTTCCACAATGTATTGCTACTTACCTATAATGTATCCCAAATCTGGGTAGAGGATTCAAACCCAAACATAGAATCATAATATAAAGCAACCAAGTCAAACAATTGAAAGAAAATAAATGTGATCTAACCCTAAGGTAACCCCACTTTTAGAATTTTCCCCAGCAGAGTCACCAGTTCTGTGATACGGTGGGAGAGCTGACTTGAGGGTTTTGCGTTTGATTGCAAATGTTGCAGTTAGCAAGAGTCGCCACTGACTTTTCTTTTATCCAAAAAGGAAAGATGAAAAAGCACAGGAAAGACCTTTGAGATTATTTCTTGAGTTCGAGGGGTAGTGTGATATGGTGGAAGAACCGACTGTTAATACTGGTTTGCGTTTTTTGTTCGCAAAATGTCGCGGTAAGCAAGAGTCGCCACCGACTTTTACTTTATCCAATCAGGAAAAGGAAAAAAGAACAGAAAAAACCTTTTTTCGAGAATATTCTGAGTACGGGGGTTGATTATAGAAAGGGAAGGTGTTAGCACCCTTTCTATTCATGGTTTTCCATGGGCTCTTAGGTACTTGCTCATCTTTTAAAAATTTACTTGGTGTGTGCTTGTTTGGAAAAGTTTTGTCTTACTTTGTTTTAACCCTTGTTTCTGTCCTCAAGAGTGTTACGAAGTTGTTTTTGAAAACTTTGTTTGAAAAGTGTTTGGTGTGAAAAAGTTTGTTTGTTTTGAGAAAGTACTTAAGAACTAATCTACCTACTCTAAAAAGACCGTTCGTTTTCCTTTAGACAGTGTTATCCTATTATTAAGGAATAGGTAACACCGTCGTTGGATTTTTAAAGGGACATTCGAAGGGACGAAATGGTTATCGAAGGCAACATGTAAGGATACCTTAGTAGTTCGAAGGGACTGTCATCATATATTCATAGGTAACATCGAGGGACAAGATCATTTCTCGTAGGAAACTCGAGGGACATTGAGGGACTATGATCTTTATGATGACTTTTAGATTGAGGGTCTTTTGCTAAGATATCCCTACGTTCGAGGGACATGACCATTATTTCCGAGGCAACCAAGTGAGGCAAACCCTAGGAGTGAGCATGTGCGAGTGTAATTTTCAGTTAATTTATCTTTGCACATTTAGGGTTTTCTACCATATTAATTTTCAGTTTGTCTTTCCATACAATCCTAGGCATACATCTAGCAGTTTGATAGTTGTGGAAATTAAAAGCGGAAAAGTAAATCTAATTATTACAAGGCTTTTGCAGATACATAATTATTTTGGACTGAAAATAAAAAGGCGGAATTTAAACCCTAATTACTATTACAACCTCGAAACAGTTACAATAATAATAAAAGGAAATTAAAAAATGCACGCGGCGAATTAAATGCGAGAATAATTTAGGAAACCTAAAAAATCTAATTGAAAAAAAGATTTAGGTTAGTTTTTTTTATAAAAATTAATTAGGTTATGTACAAATTAAAACCCTAATTTCTAATTAATTTAAATTATAAAAAAGGAATTAAATTTGCCCTAAATTAAATTTAATTAATTAATTAAGGAAATCAAATATTTTTATGAAAAAAAATGATTTTTTATGTTTTTTTGATGATTTTTTTATTAAATAAAAAATAATGATTTTTTGGTGTTATTTTAATAAAGGAAAATAATTAGTAAAACAATTAAAATAAAATAAAATAGAAAAGAAAACAATAGGCATGTGTTGTGCCAGCCTGAGAGGGCACCATAATCCTTCATTGTTTGAGGCGTTGGATCTGAATTATTGATACATCCAATGGCCAGATGATGGTAGTGCATGGTAGGCGTTTTGGATGATGATGCATTGAATCTGTAGAAACAAAGTAAGAAAACAAAATTTGCTGGGATGGTTTGTTGTATATATAATAACATAAATAAAATATAAAAGAAATAAAGTGGTCTTTGCCAAACGCGCGTGTGATTCAAATCACCCAATATGATTCTGTCACCTAATTGTCTTCTTCCCCATAACTATTGTTTTTTGCCACACTTTTACCTACAGCTGTTTCTGTCACTAAAGGCTATAGTGACGGATTTTGTTCGTAGCCATAAACCTGTAAAATTCAAAAAAACGCAGCACAAGTAGAATAAATTCAAACCAAAGACATGGATCAACTATAAATCATCTCCTGAGCATGATAATACCCCTAATTTTATCCAATTTTACCTTTATATAGAATTCCCAATTTGGGACCTCAAAACCCTAACCATGGCATTGTGCCATTCCTGCACTTAAACTTCAATCAAACCAATCAAAAACATTGCAAATATGATAGCAAGCATGGATATATGATCAAAACATATTTATGATGGATAAATCATTGAAAACGAATCTTGAAAAAAAGATGCAAATTGTGGCAAAAGCGTGATTTCTGAAGGTTTTAAGGCTTGAGGATGATTGGAATGGCTTCAGAACACGTCCGGGAATGGATTGTTGGCTTTAGAATTACTTGAAACGGCCTATGGAAGAGAATACAGTCTGCACTTTTTCTTCCAAAATTTGCAATTTCTTCCTCTTGTTTTCACGACCCCAAAACCTCTTTTATGCTTTAGAGATGTTAGGTATATATGATAGAATGATTTAGGTCAACAAAAACTGATTATATCTTTGCAAATTATGGAGATTTGATTTCATTATTTTCCTTGTATGATTTGTTTCCAAAATAGACCAAATTAAGATCTTTTCCAATCAATTGGCTCTTTCACGAATTTTTTGATTTGCTAGTTGTTCATGGACTCATAATATGCTCATAAAATCAAATCTTTGATTTTATTTGATTATTCTACTATTTAAATTGATTTATTTTGATTTAAATGGATAAAAAATCAAAATAAATAATAAAAATAATAAAATAATAGGTGGATAAGCTCAGGGGTCTTGGGCCATCTTAGGAACAAGTTTCAAACAAGAAAACATGGGCCCATTTGGAGAAAAAGTCATTTTGATCAATATTGACTTCATGCACATTTCTAAAAATTGGTCAATTTTGACAATACATATATCCCTCAATTTTAACCCTAAGAGGGTGTTATTGGACATTTTATAAATATTAGGATGTCCCCTAAACTACCCTTTTTGTCTCATCTCAATTGGGTCTTCCATGTTCATGTAAGAAGCTTTGACCCAAAAGGTGTTTTTGTTGACTTTTCAAAAGGACCTATAATGTAGAAATTCATATCTTTCTATGAGTGCATATTTTAACTTGTGGGATGAATATGAGTTGTAGGGAATTGCATCATCTTCAAAATGAGCCTTGGATGGAAAATTTCCGATAAGGTATGAAGAAGTTATGCTTGGTCAAAGTTTGGTTGACTTTTCTTGAGAAACCCTAATTTAGCAACTTTTGGGTTTTGATAAATTTGGGGCATTCCTTGAGGAATCATGATCAACCCTTGATCAAATGATGGATATAACTTCAAAATGTTGATTTTGACCAAAAATCTTGAAGTTTGATTGTATGTGGGCCACAGTTGACTTTTAACCTAGTACAGTTGATTTTCAGGCATCTGAGTAGTTGACTGAGTAAACTTCTTGTGCAAGGCATGAAACTTGACATGGATGATCTTGAGAACATATTGGGACCATGGAAAGAATTTTGGGCCTTGGTGATCCACACATCTTGATGAAAGTGGAAACCCTAATTTGAGACACACTGCCTTAGGAGAGAGTTTGTCTGGTCAACTCTTGGGCAAACTTGAGCAAATTGGGGACCTGACTTGAAATTTGTTGAGTAAAATGAGAGGGAAAATTTTGGGGTACAACAGGTAGATTATGAAAATGGAAGTTATTAGCACCCTTTTCATCCATGGTTTTCCATGGGCTCTTAGTTACTTGCTAGATCACTTGCTTTTGTTTGAAATTGGGCTTTGTATGGTTTTTTGAAAGTATTTTATAAAGAGGCCATTGTTTAGGAAATATTTATAATGATTCTCGTTCGTAAGAATGTATACAAAGATGTTGATCTTTTTGAAAATGTTTTCAAGTTTGTAAGATATTTGAAAGTGTATGTGATTGTTTTTGAAAATAGCAAGGATGTTTGTTTTCAAATGGAGCAAGTAATTAGGAGCAATATACCTACTCAAATGTCTTTCTTGTTCATTTTCTTTTCCTTTGACATTTTTGTCTTACCATTGATTTGGTAAGCAACCCTATCTTTGGATGTAAACGGGACGGGCGTGGGTCATCGTATAACCATGATTAGCAATGTTGCAAGCTATCTTAGCATTCTTTTTAAGGGACTAAGATCATTTGTAAGGCAACTTAGATAGCGTCATCGAGGGACTATGATCTTGTATTTTCTTTTTTTTGCTAAGATACCTTACATGTGTAATATGGCCATTTTGTATAAGGCAACCAAGTGGAATAACCCTAGGGGTGCTTGTGTGCAAGTGTATTGTTTTCATGCTCGTTTTTGTCTTGGATTATGGTTTTCTAAGTGTTGGTTTTAGTCTTCCTATACAAACCCTAATTACTAGCATTTATATAAAGCGGTAAATTGCAGAAAATAAATATCCTACGCTATTACAATCATTAGGGGGATAGGGTGTACAGAGTATAAATGGGGATTACAAGTAAAATTAAAATCCTAAGTTACTATTACAACCATATTTAATGGATAAGAATGTACAAGAAATGTAAAATGAACTTGTTTTGTTTAAGTAAAGAAATAAGTTTTGTTTAAGAAAATATTTTGATCTTTTTATGTTAAAATAAATAAAATAAGACATGTAAAAAATGTAAAATGTTTTGGTGTTTTTGATTAGTGAAAATAGAAGTGATAGCAAAAATAGTAAGGAAAAAAAGAAAATAGAGTCAGTTCATTACTGAACAAAAAGAGATCAGAAGTTCTGACTCTGGTGTGCTGCAAAAAATAGAAATCATATTAGCATAAATAGGCCAAGTCAGAAGTTCTGGATTTACTGGGAACAAAGCAGATTTCAGAAGTTCTGATGCCACTGGCAGAGCTTCGTCTCCCTCTCCATGCTAGTCAGAACATCTGCAACTTAGTCATTTCTCAACAAAACAGAAGATGCGCATATAATAGTTATGGCAGGTTTCATAATGTTTTAGAAACAAGAGATGTCAGAATTATAAATCAGAAGTAAGCATGAATTTGCTAATCCTAATTCTGAGTCCTAATTTCTTCAAGAAGTTCTGGACTGAAATTCTCCCTACTTAGCCAAACATACATGGAATATATGAATATATACTGAATCAGAGTCAGGATGTCTACATTGTGTTTTTGAACGTGCAAATATAACAATGTTTAAGTGATATGACAAAAGTCAGCAGAAGCTTACCTTGCAGCTGGAAAATGTTTTGTGAGCTGGAGTCTGGTTCTGACCGCTTGTGATGTTCTGACCAGCTTCCTCATGTGCTCAGTAGGCTGGACACTTTCAACTTAGGCTATGAACGGTTAGAAAATTCTGGAACAGTCAAGGGGCAAAGTTCTAACTTCTTTGAGGTGGATGTGGATGGAGAGTGTGTTATAGTCTGAACACAGAAGTTAGGATAGCTTCTAATATTTAAATCATAAACTGTATGGATGGTTTTGGTCAAGAAACACTTGAGGAAAAATGGAGTTTGAATGCAAGAAATCAAAAGCTAACAGGTTTTGTATTTTTGTGTTTGTAGTTTTGGATTCTTGGAATTTTAGAAGCGGTTCGAGGCTTTTTCTTTCTCCAATTTTCGACCCTTTTACAGTTGCCAATGAAGTCCAATTTATAGACAACGGTTTAGTAGTTTGGAGGGGTCAAGGGGCACAACCATCCTATGCTAGACGCTGACTTGTTCTTGAAGTAAGTTCAAATGGATATGGTGGTTAGCAGTTTTAGCAGCGCCTAAGCTGGATTTGTAAGTGGGAATTAAGGAAAGGTAACCTAAAAATCAAAAGCAATGTATGGGCCCAGCACACTTTTGTATAAAAGTTTGCTTTTTCCAAGACAGTAAAGGTACTTCTATGCCACACGTGGGGAAATCTTTTGGATAAAGACTCAAAAGTGGTTGTGAGCATTAAATGATGATGAGATTTATCAAACCAGAAATCCTGTAATATGAGATTATGCACTATTGCTTAATTCTAGATCAGAAGTTCAGCATCAGCGTAACTTAGGACAAATATCCAACTTCTGATCATTGAATCTCCTTGCTCCAGCATGTTCTGAAGGAATTCTTAGACTTTCCCAAAAGCTTGTAACACGCTTTATAAATCCTCTTTGAATTGCTCTTGCAAATTATGATTGAACCTACGTGAAAACTGGCCCAGAAGTTGTAGACAACTTCTGACTTGAAAATGCTCAGAATTTGCTAAATGCCTAAGCTTCAGAGACGTGCCTTTGAGGATGTATAACTTGAAATATCAGCATTTCTAAAAGAAGTTTTGTTCTGCAATGTTTTAGATCTCATTGGAATCTATAACTTTTGTGTCAAAAGTTCTTCCAGAATCAGCTTGCATCATGGTGATAATCTGGCCAGAAGATCTGAACTTGTCATATTTCTTAAACAGAAAAATTCTAAGTATTTAGAATTTGACTTTTCCAAAGTAATTTTGATTTTTGAATTTCTTGATGAAGCAAACTTCACATTTCAACATGTCTTGATGAAATATAACTCTTGAAACTTGGCTTTGGTTCAAATGTCAAAGTTTGACTTTTTTTTAGTGTGCAAATGACCATTTTGCCCTTGTGAATGATTTTCTTGAAAAATTTGTAATTCAAGGCTTGAAATTGGATGGAGGCAAACCTGAGGGTCCAGGGTGATCCTTTGAGAAATGAGAGGGCAAATTTTGGGGTACAACAGTTACCCATGGGACCCTGAGTGGATGTGGATCTGCATTTTGATATGTGAGTTTGTGTAAGAGCATAGCTATCTTTAAAAAAATAAAATGTAGAAAAAGAAGAACAAAGAGCGTAAAATTCGCATGCAAAAACGTCCATGATTTATTGATGACATATGAAAATGAAGTAACAATCCTCACAAATGGACCGTTGTGCCTCGGTAAGACACAAGGTTTTAAAGTCTAAATAGTTTAATTATTACAAGTCTAACAAAAATTTAAAGACAATTACTATTGGATAAAAGTAATAAGGACAAATTCTTTGGCTTCCCAGTTGTTGAGTCCTCCGCTGATAGTTGGAAAAATACATTCTTCCAGGTCACAGTTGTCATCACTA
The DNA here is from genome assembly GCA_948472305.1 of Vicia faba. Classification (NCBI taxonomy): domain Eukaryota; kingdom Viridiplantae; phylum Streptophyta; class Magnoliopsida; order Fabales; family Fabaceae; genus Vicia; species Vicia faba. Next base: position 1,392,719,990 of record OX451741.1, on the reverse strand, counting down.
TCTTCCACTGTGTTGACTCCATGGTTGCTGATCTATAAAGGTGGTCCCCCGGCACGAGCACGACGAACAGCTTTCTGGACTCCTGAAGTAAAACTCAAACCAAATTTGTCAGATTTGTAAGGAATATTCGAAAGTTGGCCCCAAATGGTACACCCACCTTCTTTGACTACTTCCTTGGAATCTTTCAGAGAAGCCATCTTAAATGGAGGTCTAGTAATCTTCAGGACTTTGGAAACAGTCTTCGTTGCTGCAACTGTTTGTGGGACTTCCTCGAAATGCTGACACGGAGTTTCGGTGAATTCACCATCCATTTCCACATATCTGAAGGAGTTCAGGTGACTGACCATATATTCCTCCTCTCCATGGACAGTGATGATTTTTCCCTTGATTGGGTTCTTCAACATCTGATGTAATGTAGAGGTGATGGCACCAGCGTCATGAATCCAAGGTCGGCCCAATAAACAGGAATAAGAAGGGCGAATATCCATCACATATAAAGTTGAATCAAAGGTCTGACTTCCAACTTTGATGGGGATGTCTACCTCCCCGTGCACCATTCTCTTCGAACCATCGAAGGCCCTTACCACTATGTTACTGGGTTTTAAGGTCAAACCTTCACAGTCTAGTCTATCCAGAGCCTTCTTAGGCAGCACATTCAATGATGAACCGGTATCTACCAGGACATGGGCCAAAGTAGTGCCCCTGCATTCGACAGAGACATGTAATGCCTCATTGTGTTTCCTCCCTCTAGGTGTCAGATCAACATCAGAAAAGCCCAAACCGTTATCAACTGTCAAACTAGCCACACAATCATCGAATTGATCAGCAGAGGTTTCCTGTGGCACATGGGCAGTTTTAAGAAATTTCACCAAAGCCTTCGCATGAGCTTCGGAACACAATAGTAAAGCTAGCATGGAAATCTTTGAAGGGGTCTGCCCTAACTATTCGACTACATTGTAGTCGCTTCTCTTTATAATTTTCAAAATTTCTTCCATCTCTTTCTTGGAAGCCTCTGGGATAAATACTGATTGTGCCTTCATCCGGACAGGCTCAACCAAAATGTCTTTGCCCCGAGTCTCAGTCGATTCGGTGATGGGGGTGTCAGCAGGGGTAATCATAGGAATTGTAGTGGTAGTATCAGCAGGAACAAAAGCAGGAATGATCACAGGACCAGTAACAGCTTTTGGAGGAGCAATCTCATGGGAAAACACTCTTCCACTTCTGGTTATTTTGTTGGTTCCCACAATGTTGCCAATGTCGGGGTCAGCCTTCTCAAGAACTGGGTCTTTATCAGCCAGCTAATCTTGCTTAACGTCGTGGTAGTAGACGTCACCCCCATAGTTCCAGTGAATAGTTTTGTCTGAGGAGTATGGGATTGGCCCTGCCATAGTAATTATCAGTGGAGTCACCTTTGGAACAGATGTAATTCTAACGGGTCTTTTGGTGGAGACCCTGGGAGGATTGGCGGAAATGGTTATTATTGAAACATCCTTGTAAGAAATGGTTGGAACGGGAGTCTTTTCAAACAGAATCTCTTTGTCATCCATCAGGCGCTGGACACCTGCCTTCAATAAATGACAACCAGACAGTAGAGATAAACAAAGGTGGTATAACACCCTAATTCTACCCCTCGTAATTAATAATAAAATCAGAGTTTCAAAATTCCATCCAAACATAAATTGAGGTATCACATATTCGTGTTTTTCATCACTTTGCATTATAATGCACATCACAAAAATCAAAAGTTGGATATACTGATTCATATCATAAATCATCATATAAACATATGAGTATTCATAGCAGAGCGGATGTGTTCACAAAATATACATATCATCATGTTATCATCAATACATAAAGTCATAAGATAGTATACATAAACTATCCTATCAAAATAATAACTTCGCCCAAATCCCGAGTGTTACTACTATCAGAGCAGAGCGACTCAAAATAAAGAGACTCGAGCTAATCCTTATCATCCTCGCGGATCACCTGCACGTTACCAATATAAAGGCAACGGCGAAACAAGTAAAGGGTGAGATACTCCAAAACATATAATTAAAGGCATGATAAAATATATAAATAGGTTTGGAATCATAAATGATATAGGTTAATAAGAATATGTCAACAAATATCAAATCTCACATACTTTAAAATCATCATTTAGTGTATAAGATCAACACTTTAATATCATCACATAATCACCATAATCATCTCAAAACAAGACATAAACTTCATTGCCATAAACTCATATCGTTGCTTTTCTGTCATGTTATATCCATCGCATAATTTTCATGAAATTATCACATCATAATCACTTTATGTTCAACACAAAAATCATCACAAAACAAGGTATCATATAACATCGCAAATTATTATAAGCCATCAAATAAAACTCAACGCCAAAAGACTCAAAAATAAACATAACTGACTCCATGAGACACGACTATGTTATGCATGTGGTACTCGTCGCTTTGTTTATAATTAGGGACATTCGGCATAAAAGCCCATCGTCACTTTGGCATAAAAGCCCTGGTCGCTTGGCATAAAAGCCCTCGTCGCCAATGCAATGTATGTGACTCGACAACACGACATCACAAACACGACACAACAAAACATCATCATCGCACATCAAAATTGGTATAAAACCCATGTCACCATATTCATCCACATCAAGATAAACATATCATCGCATCGCATATCATCAAGTATTCATTATAAATAAACTGTCGCAAACATCATATTTAATCACACCATATTATTATCAAATAATTCACTAAATTTCAAACACAGAAAAATAATCAAACATCAATAATCGTCACGAAATTCATTCATAATAATCGGCACCAATCATAATCATTAATGTCGTAATCGGATTGTCCATACGCGAATTAAACCGACTAAAACGCAACCCGGTTCAACTTAACCGTAAATTGGCCTATTTCGGGTCGCTTCACAAAAACTCAAAATCTAGAAAAACTAACCTCACCATGACGTTCTACACATCGAAATTAGCTAGCACGTCAATTTTCGTTAAATTCGGAGCAACTTGCTCCGTCGCTGAAATTACCAAAATCGGGAAATCGGAACATAATCGGGTATCAAGTTAAATCGGCTAACTTATGTCATATTTGTATTTAATTAATATAAATATTTAATATATTAAATTAAGAAAATAAAAAACAAAACATAAATTAAATAATTTTCTAAACTTAATTTTCCATTACTTCATACTGCTATTTTACTGCTACTAAACTAAAACTTCATTTCAATTGCATACTGCTACTTTTTAAGTTAATAGCTATACTGTATTTTTAATTCATAACTTAACTTCTTATGAATACTGCTAGTTTTTAAGTTAATAGCTATACTGCATTTTTAATTCATAACTTAACTTCTTATGCATACGGCTAGTTTTTAAGTTAATAGCTATACTGCATTTTTAATTTTCTAAACTTCACTTAATAACTATACTTTAGCATAGTTATAAACTATACTGCTATTATGTAAATTTCTAAACTTTCTATACTACTAGTACTTAGTTTCTCTAAACATAGTTTAATTAATATAAATTAGTTTTTCTAATTTAATTTCTATTAACATAACAATAATCCCACGACACTAACACCTAAATTAACTCTCCTAATTTATCTCAACAAATCTCAAGAACCCTAACATCAATTTTATCCCAAATCAAAATATACCAAATCAAACCCTAATTATAAGCATTGGAAAATCAAACCCCTTACCTTAGATGCTTGAAATGATTCATGATGTTACAACCAACCCAAAACCCAAGCTTTGTTCTTTCTCATCTTCTTCTCTTCCAAGACCTCTAGCTCTCTCTAACTCTCTCAAAGGGTGTTTTGTATGTTATGTCATAAAACAAGTAGTGTTGTGTTTGGTTTAGGTACAAGACTTAAGCTAGCAAAATATCAAAAAGCCCTTGGTCTTAAAATATCACTACTAAATAACACTAAATAATACTAAATAATATTATTACCCCAAATAATTAAAATAACTTCGAATAGTTAAATATCGGTCCGAATAATATTTTACCAAATCAAACGGAATAAAAACCGGACCAAACAAAATAATTATCGGTCCCTCAAAATAAATACCGGACCGAATAAAATAATTACTGGTCCCTCAAAATAAATACTGGACCGAATAAACTAATTACCGGTCCCTCAAAATAAATACTGGACCGAATAAAATAATTATCGGTCCCTCAAAATAAATACCGGACCGAATAAACTAATTACCGGTCCCTCAAAATAAATACCGGACCGAATAAAATAATTATCGGTCCGAATAAAACGCCGCCAAATATATTAACAGATATATCGGTTAATATAAATATTCTCGTCGCAAAAATAAACGTCAACCGGTAACTCGAAAATATTAATATAATATAATATTAAATAAAACGGGGCGTTACAATTCTCCCCCACTTAAAAAAAAAATATTCGTCCTCGAAATTACCTGACTCGAAAAGCTCAGGATAGGAATCCCGCATCTTGCTTTCTAACTCCCACGTCGCACTTTCACAAACTATTCCTGTCCAAACAACTTTAACCAAGGAGATCTCTTTGCCACGAAGAGACTTCATCTCACGATCTTCGATCCTTAATGGCATCGTCTCCACCGTAAGATTGTCTCGCACTTGAATATCATCCATCTCAATCACATGTGAAGGATCCGGAACATACTTCTGAATTTGCGACACATGGAACACATCATGCAAGTTCGAAAGATTTGGCAGTAACGCCACTGTATAAGCCACTTTTCCCATTTTACTAGTAATTTGGTAAGGACCAATAGAGCGGGGAGTTAGCTTCTTCGACTTCAATGCTCGCCCAACGCCGGTTGTAGGAGTAACTCGCAAAAATACATGATCACCATATTGAAATTCCAAGTCTTTTCTCCTTTTATCATGATAACTCTTTTGCCGACTTTGAGAAATTCTCATATTTTCTCTAATCATATTCACCGTCCCAGTAGTCTCTCTAACCAATTCTAGTCCAAGCACCACACTTTCACCTGACTCATGCCAACACAAAGGAGTTCTACACCTCCGACCATACAAAGCCTCGAACGGTGCCATTCCAATACTAGCATGAAAACTATTGTTATAAGTAAACTCAATCAAAGGAAGATATGTATCCCATGAACCACCATGTTCAAGAATACAAGCACGTAACAAGTCTTCCAACGATTGAATTGTCCTTTCCGTCTGACCATCAGTTTGAGGATGATAAGTCGAACTCAACCTCAACTTTGAACCCAAAGCCTCTTGCAAGCTTTTCCAAAATTCATAAGTAAACCTCGGATCTCTATTTGAAACAATACACAAAGGAATACCATGTAATCTCACAATCACATGCGTATAAATTTCCGCCAACTTCGATACAGGATAAGTGATGTTAATAGGAATAAAGTGAGTCGACTTCGTAAGCCTATCAACAATCACCCAAATTGCATCGTGTCCTCTTGGTGTATTCGGTAACCCCGTTACGAAATCCATAGAAATGCTATCCCATTTCCATTCTGGAATCTCTAACGGTTGCATCAACCCTGCAGGTTTCTGATGCTCCACTTTAGACTTCTGACAAGTCAAACAAGCATAAACAAACTGAGCCACCTCTCTCTTCATGCCCGACCACCAAAATAGTTTCTTTAAATCTTGATACATTTTGGTCGCTCCAGGATGAATACTCAAATTGCTTCTATGACTTTCTTCCAAGATCATCCTCTTCAAATCCACATCATCGGGAATACAAATCCTATCTCGGAACCTCAATACACCCTGAGCATCCAACTTGAAATCTTCATTTTCAGTTTGACCAACACCAACCAACAAATCAACAAGTTTCACATCAAGCTTCTGAGCTTCTCTAATATTATCAAGGAAATCATTATTGATCTTCAACATTCCCAAGATAACACTCTTCGGCGTCACTTCTACTACAAGAGTCATATCTCTAAATTGCTCAATCAATTCCAACTCTTTCACCATCAAAAGTGACATATACAAAGTCTTTCGACTTAAAGCATCGGCCACCACATTAGCTTTACCAGGATGGTAATTCAATCCAAAACCATAATATTTCAACAATTCAAGCCACCGTCTTTGTCTCATATTAAGCTCTTTCTGATCGAACAAGTACTTCAAACTTTTATGGTCACTAAATACTTCAAATCTAGAACCATAAAGATAATGCCTCCAAATCTTAAGCACAAAAACAACCGCTGCAAGCTCCAAGTCGTGTGTAGGATAATTCTTCTCATGAATCTTCAATTGCCTAGAAGCATAAGCAACCAATTTGCCATTTTGCATAAGTACACCACCTAAACCCATCTTAGAAGCATCACAATAAACAACAAACGGTTCTTCAGGATTAGGTAGAATCAAGATCGAAGCCGTTGTCAACCTTTTCTTCAATTCAACAAAACTTTCTTCACACTTGACATCCCACACAAATGCAGCTCCTTTACAAGTCAACTTCGTCAAAGGAAGTGCCAACTTAGAAAAACCTTTAATGAACCTTCTATAGTAACCAGCCAATCCTAAGAAACTTCTAATCTCAGTAACAGACTTAGGAGTCTCCCATCTCAACACAGCATCAACTTTAGAAGGATCAACTGCTATGCCATCACCAGAAATGACATGCCCCAAAAAGCTCATTCACTTAACCAGAACTCGCACTTTGACAACTTAGCATAAAGCTTCTTCTCTTTCAGAACTTCCAACACGATACGCAAATGTTCTGCGTGCTCTTCTTTCGATTTAGAATAAACCAGAATATCATCAATGAAAACAACCACGAAACGATCTAAGTAAGGATGGAAAATATGATTCATGTACACCATGAATACTCCCGGTGCATTACTGACACTGAAAGGCATCACCGAATATTCGTAATGTCCATACCTCGTCCTGAAAGCAGTTTTCTGAACATCTTCTTCTTTCACCCTTATTTGATGATAACCTGATCTCAAATCAATCTTACTAAACATGCGAGCGCCAACCAATCGGTACATCAAATCATCAATTCTAGGAAGTGGATACCTATTCTTGATAGTCACTTTATTCAACTGATGATAATCAATACAAAGTCTCATGCTACCGTCTTTCTTCTTCACCAATAACACAGGAGCTCCCCACGGTGACACACTAGGTCTAACAAACTTCTTCTCGAGAAAATCTTCTAATTGGATCTTCAATTCTGCTAACTCAGATGCGGACATCCTGTATGGTGCCATAGAGATAGGTCTGGTACCAGGGACAAGATTTACAGAAAATTCAACTTCTCTTTCTGGAGGTGCACTAGGAATCTCATCAGGGAATACTTCGGGAAAATCGCACACCACCGAAAAGTTTGCTATCACAGCTTGACTCTCCACAAAAAGAGTCGCCATCAACAAGAAAACCAATGCCTCATCCTTCATGAACTCATTCAACTGCTTCGTCGACACCAACATAGATTGTTCTTCTTCTACTAAGGAAGAAAACCTCACAGTGTTATCATAGCAATTGATATGGACGTAATTAGCTTTCAACCAGTCCATACCTAAAACCACGTCCAACCCGACAAGCGGTAAACAAACAAGATCCACCACAAAGTCTCTATTAAAGATTTATAAAGGGAAACTTGCACACACAAAAGAATTAGTAACCGTTCCCTTAGCCGGAACTTCTACCACCAAATCTCTATCCAGAGACGACAAAGTGAGACCCAATCTCTTTACACAATCAACAGCAATAAAACAGTGAGTAGCACCAGTATCAATAATAGTAATAAGAGGAAAGCTATTAATGAAACTAGTACCTCGAACAAGACCATCCTCGTTTGTCATCGGAGCACCCGACAAGGCAAACACCTTTCCTGCTCCTTGAGTCCTCTTAGGCTTCTTACATTGAGCACTAATGTGACCTCCCTCGCCACAATTAAAATAGACTACATCCTTATGTCTACAATCACGAGTCATATGGCCCACTTCTCCACATAGGAAACATCTCACCTCATTCTCCTTAGCTCTAACATCACTTCGACAAACCTTACTTTTGTGTCCAGGTTTCCCACACTTGTAACAAACAATACTAGAAGGAGCATCTCCCCCACTAGTTCTTCGCCCTTGAAATGCTTTCTGTTTTCCTTTACCAGCTGGAGCATCATACGGTTTTCCATGGCTTTGTTGACCTTTGTTTCTCTTATCAGACATAATCTTATAATAAGCATTACTGTCCTCCTCAAAGATCCTACAACTATCAATCAAATCCGAAAAGACACGGATTTTCTGATAACCAACAGCTTTCTTAATCTCAGGATGCAAACCATTTTCAAAATTGATGCATTTAGAGAAATCGCTATTCGGTCCATTATAATGCGGATAGAACTTGGCCAACATAGTGAACCTTTCAGCATAATCATTGATAGACATGCTTCCTTGCTTTAATTCAAGGAACTTTATCTCCTTCTTTCCCCTAACATCTTCCGGGTAATACTTCCTCATGAATTCCCTTCGGAAAACTTCCCATGTCACTTCCTCACCAGCAATCTCAAGCCTCTGACGGGTTTCAACCCACCAGTCATCCGCTTCAGCACTTAGTTTATGAGTACCATAATGGATCCTTTGCACAGGAGTGCAATCCATCACACGAAAGATTCTTTCAATCTCCTTCAGCCACGCCAAAGCACCTTCGGGATCATACTTTCCTTGGAAAGTAGGAGGATTCTCTCTTTGGAAGGTTGCCAAACTACGAGACCCAGCGTTCTCGTCAGCATTCGGCGGGTTTTGGAAAGCCTAAGCCATTTCCTGCATAGCAGCAGCAAGAGCCTCATCATTCCTACCAGTGTTCCTTCCAGCCATAACAACTTCTGCTCAAAACAAAACAAGGATTAGAATCAACAAATAACAATACTTGATTGTTAGACAATAACAAACTCAACAACTTGGCCGGACATACCGACCTGCTCTGATACCACTAATATAACACCCCAATTCTACCCCTCGTAATTAATAATAAAATCAGAGTTTCAAAATTTCATCCAAACATAAATTGAGGTATCACATATTCTTGTTTTTCATCACTTTGCATTATAATGCACATCACAAAAATCAAAAGTCGGATATACCGATTCATATCACAAATCATCATATAAACATATGAATATTCATAGCACAGCGGATGTGTTCACAAAATGTACATATCATCATGTTATCATCAATACATAAAGTCATAAGATAGTATACATAAACTATCTTATCAAAATAATAACGTCGCCCAAATCCCGAGTGTTACTACTATCAGAGCAGAGCGACTCAAAATAAAGAGACTCGAGTTAATCCTCATCATCCTCGCGGATCACCTGCACGTTACCAATATAAAGGCAACGGCGAAACAAGTAAAGGGTGAGATACTCCAAAACATATAATTAAATGCATGATAAAATATATAAATAGGTTTGGAATCATAAATGATATAGGTTAATAAGAATATGTCAACAAATATCAAATCTCACATACATTAAAATCATCATTTAGTGTATAAGATCAACACTTTAATATCATCACATAATCACCATAATCATCTCAAAACAAGACATAAACTTCATTGCCATAAACTCATATCGTTGCTTTTCCGTCATGTTATATCCATCGCATAATTTTCATGAAATTATCACATCATAATCACTTTATGTTCAACACAAAAATCATCACAAAACAAGGTATCATATAACATCGCAATTCATTATAAGCCATCAAATAAAACTCAACGCCAAAAGACTCAAAAATAAACATAACCGACTCCATGAGACACGACTATGTTATGCATGTGGTACCCGTTGCTTTGTCCATAATTAGGGACATTCGGCATAAAATCCCATCGTCGCTTTGGCATAAAAGCCCTCGTCGCTTGGCATAAAAGCCCTCGTCACCAATGCAATGTATGTGACTCGACAACACGACATCACAAACACGACACAACAAAACATCATCATCGCACATCAAAATTGGTATAAAACCCACGTCGCCATATTCATCCACATCAAGATAAACATATCATCGCATCGCATATCATCAAGTATTCATTATAAATAAACCGTCGCAAACATCATATTTAATCACACCACATCATTATCAAATAATTCACTAAATTTCAAACACGGAAAAATATTCAAACATCAATAATCATTGTGAAAGTCATTCATAATAATCGGCACCAATCATAATCATTAACGTCGCAATCGGATTGTCCATGCGCGACTTAAACCGACTAAAACGCAACCCGGTTCAACTTAACCGTAAATTGACCTATTTCGGGTCGCTTCACAAAAACTCGAAATCTAGAAAAACTAACCTCACCACGAAGTTCTACACGTCGAAATTAGCTAGCACGTCAATTTTCGTTAAATTTTGAGCAACTTGCTCTGTCGCTGAAATTGCTGAAATCGAGAAATCGGAACATAATCGGGTCCCAAATTAAATCGGCTAACTTATGTCATATTTGTATTTAATTAATATAAATACTTAATATATTAAATTAAGAAAATAAAAAACAAAACATAAATTAAATAATTTTCTAAACTTAATTTTCCATTACTTCATACTGCTATTTTACTGCTACTAAACTAAAACTTCATTTCAATTGCATACCGCTACTTTTTAAGTTAATAGCTATACTATATTTTTAATTCATAACTTAACTTCTTATGCATACTTCTAGTTTTTAAGTTAATAGCTATACTGCATTTTTAATTCATAACTTAACTTCTTATGCATACTGCTAGTTTTTAAGTTAATAGCTATACTGCATTTTTAATTTTCTAAACTTCACTTAATAACTATACTTTAACATAGTTATAAACTATACTGCTATTATGTAAATTTCTAAACTTTCTATACTACTAGTACTTAGTTTCTCTAAACATAATTTAATTAATATAAATTAGTTTTTCTAATTTAATTTCTATTAACATAACAATAATCCCATAACACTAACACCTAAATTAACTCTCCTAATTTATCTCAACAAATCTCAAGAAACCTAACATCAATTTTATCCCAAATCAAAATATACCAAATCAAACCCTAACTATAAGCATTGAAAAATCAAACCCCTTACCTTAGATACTTGAAATGATTCTTGATGTTCCAACCAACCCAAAACCCAAGCTTTGTTCTTGCTCCTCTTCTTCTCTTCCAAGATCTCTAGCTCTCTCTAACTCTCTCAAAGAGTGTTTTACATGTTATGTCATAAAACAAGTAGTGTTGTGTTTGGTTTAAGTACAAGACTTAAGCTAGCAAAATACCAAAAAGCTCTTGGTCTTAAAATATCACTACTAAATAACACTAAATAATATTATTACCCCAAATAATTAAAATAACTCCGAATAATTAAATATCGGTCCAAATAATATTTTACCGAACCGAACGGAATAAAAACCGAACCAAACAAAATAATTACCGGTCCCTCAAAATAAATATCGGACCGAATAAAATAATTACCGGTCCCTCAAAATAAATACCGGACCGAATAAACTAATTACCGGTCCCTCAAAATAAATACCGGACCGAATAAAATAATTATCGATCCCTCAAAATAAATACCGGACCGAATAAACTAATTATCGGTCCCTCAAAATAAATACCGGACCGAATAAAATAATTATCGGTCTAAATAAAATGCCGCCGAATATATTAACAGATATATCGGTTAATATAAATATTCTCGTCGAAAAATAAACGGCAACCGGTAACTCGAAAATATTAATATAATATTAAATAAAACGGGGCGTTATAGGTGGCAACCTTCGCCACATCCTGGAAATAAACCGGCCTTCAACAGGTTCCTCTTGACAGTCAGGAGAGGAGTAACAAGTTCATCAACAATAGTAACAAACACATCGTCTTCAACAGCGTTAACACCACGGCCGTGTTTGAGCATAGGAGCAGTGATAACATTTTGGATCTTAGGAGCGTCGAATTCAATTTCCTCTGCCTCGAGAAGGTCTTGCACCTTGTTTTTCAAAGCCCAACAGTTGTTTGCATCATGACCTGGACTTTCTGAATGGTAAGCACAACGAGCATTTGTGTTATAACGGGGAGAGGCAGTGTTGGGATTCTTCAGAGCTTCCCGCAAGGTTACCAGATTAGATTTCAACAAATGCGACAAGACTTGAGACAACATCATATTTATCCGAGTAAACTTCCTTACCGGCCTTTCTGTTCTAGGCTGATTGTTCCTTTGTTGAGTAGGTGCAAGCTTAGAGATCATGACATCCCCTACCGCTGGACGGCGTTCAGTTATGTCCTGATTCATATGGTCATATGCAACACTGACCTCCTTCTTTCTGATAAAAGACTTCTTTTTCGCGCTCGAGGATGCATCTCTTTAAATTTTTACACTTTTTATACCCGCTTCTACCCGTTCACCGGTCATGATTAATTCAGTAAACCCAGTCGTGGAGCTTCCAATCAGGTGTTTGAAGAATGGACCAGATAGCGTGCCTAAGAACATATCTACCAATTCTATGTCAGATATAGGGGGTTGGACCCTTCCCGCGAGATCTCTCCATTTTTGAGCATAGGTTTTGAAACCTTCACCTATACCCATGGACATGCCTTGCAATTGTGTCTGTGTTGGAGCTAAGTCAGCATTATACTGGTATTCCTTGTAAAAAGCGGCCGCTAAATCTTCCCAATTACGGACGTTGGTCCCTTCTAACTGATAGAACCAATCCAACTGTGTCCCTGATAGGCTTTCTTGGAAGAAATTCACCCTTAGATTCCTATCCGCAGTATGGGGTTGAATTTTCCTGACGTATGATCTCAAATGCAGCTTTGGACAAGAGACACCGTCATATTTAGCGAAAGTGGGGACCTTGAATTTTTGTGGTATGACAACCCCTGAGACAAGTCCTAGCTCCTCAAAATCCAACCTGGGTACCTTCTGGATCTCTATAGCATTGAGGCGATCTTCCAACTGTTTGTATTTGTCGTCAGCTAGAGGATACTGCTTTTCAGAGTAGTCCACCTCTTCTTCCTCTTCAGATTCTGGAGGGTCAGTCACTTCCTTGTTTTCCCCTTCTTGATTATCCCTTTCACCCGATGATGTTGCGAAGTTTAGAGTCCGTCTGGATGGTCCTTTGAACCTTCTTCCCAGATTCAAAATACCGGTTGATTTCTTTATTTTCTTCTTCTTCTCTTTGATCAGCTGATTTTTCAACTCATCTTGTCCTTTTGCCAGAGTCAAGAACATTTGTTGAAATTGGGCGTTCTGCGCCTGGAGATCTTTTATTGTCTGTTCAATATCCATATCACTTAAATAAACAGTAGAAAGATAAGGAGACTTGTTGTGAGAAACATGTTTGTGTTATGATGAATGAAGATGCATATGCAAATGATTTCAAGGAAATTAGAGATTTAAATTTGCTTTAGGCAAAAAAAAGAGCACGCGTTACATTAATAAATCCAAGTTTGAGTACATCATGCCTCTTTGGGCTTACAATGAAAGAAATAAAATATAAAAACTCCTAAGATAAAAAATTTGAACGCATCCTCTTTGGTGCGATGTAGGCGTTCAGACTCCGCTCTTCATGAAGCTGCTAGGTGAGTTCCAGAACTTTCTTCTCGCTGGTGTAGAATTGGGCTTCGAAAGTGTCTCGTTCTTCCTTAAGTTGTATCCAATCCCTTTGTAAGTCTTCAAGAGAGGTGGGCATGTTAGGATGAAGTACAATGTATGGGACATCTCCTTCAACAACAGGCTCTATGATAATTGGGATAATGGAGGGGTAAGGCATTGCGAGACTCTAAGCACGAGCCTGTACCCACCTAAGGTAAGGCTCAAGGGGAATGGAATTCTTGTGCCCCAATGTCCTACTGTCCACCTTGCTTACCATCCTCCAGGCTCGTATAAACCTCCAACGGTAGTCTTGATTGTCACTTTCATAGTCGAACACTACACCTTGGATGAGCGCGTCATGTGGACCATCTCTTCGTGCATACCCAAACTGTCGCGGAGCTAAGCAAGGGTTATAAGTGATGCCTCCCCTAATGCCAAGCAGAGGAACATTAGGGAATTCCCCACAACGATCAATGATAGTAATGTCCTCCAAGGATCGAGAACACCAGTAGATATATGAATGCCTGAGTGACATCAGCCTGTTGGACCACCTCAAACCTTTCTCATTCTTCACAACGGATCGGGGAAGATGCGAAACAAACCATTTAGCCAACAGAGGAGTACAACACATGAGGGTTCCTCTTCTCCTCATGGTGCGAGTGTGGAGAGAATGCAAGATATCTCCCAACAAAGTAGGCACCGGATTGTGAGATAAAAAGATTTTGACAGCATTCACATCTATAAGTTGGTCAGGATTTGGAAATAGTATCAACCCATAGATGAGAAGAGCCAAAATTCCAGGTTGTTCCAACAGTATTGAGCTTTTTCCAGCAAGAACTTGGCTAAGAACCCTTTGACACCACTTCTTGTTTCCCAATTAGCCGTGACGTCGGATTTTTGAAAGTGTAAAGCTCGGGAAACCTCTTCAGGGCTTGGATCTCTTTCAGTACCGTTGAAAGGTAGTTGATCGAGGATAGGAATTCCCAAGAGCTGAGAGAACTCTTCCATAGTTGGTACAAGCTGGTAATTGGGGAAGGTAAAGTAATGGTGCAACAGGTCAAAGAACTGGAAAAGTACCTTCATCATATATTCATCAAAGCTCGAGGTAACCAAGTTGAGAAGTCGTTCATGTCTTTTGGTGAACGGAGAATTCTCAGGGACCCTCGACGCTAAATCCTTGAGCTGAAAAGGCACTCGTACAAGGTTGACTTGGATTATGTTCCTGCGAGTGGGAGTCATATCCTACAAAACAGAACAAAGTTGAATCTCAAAATCCTTGAAATGGTTAGTCTAAAATGCTATGGTATGATGTCATGATGTTATGTACAAGAATATGTACAAGTTAAATCAAACAAATCCTTAGGTTTAGGCTTGCATATGGTTTTATAGGTAAGAACCCTCTTGAAGTTTGGTTGGCTCAACCTGTCCTAGTGATAGTAACCGGGTTCTAAGGGATCTCAATATCACTGATTTGTATTCTCATGCATTGTTTCAGCACAAGCCTCTTTCATGGCGACTGAAATGTCCTGGAAAGCTAAACCTCAATGAGTGTAGTATCGAGTATCTACCAACTTCGGACTGCACCAAAGCCGGTCATCTCACTATGTCATAATGGCCAAGTTGGTCGAGTAAAGGTTCTAAAATTCAGTTAGTGCTTCACGACATCACTCAGCGGCCCCGTATTCTCCTTGACTACTCAAGGGCTACCGGTACCCACAAATATGTCACACTAACATAGTTATTGCTTAGACCATGTCGGTATACCCCGCACAGTTTCCACAACGTATCGCTACTTACCTATGAGGTATCCCAAATCCGGGTAGGGGATTTAAGCCCAAACAAAGAACCAAAATGTAAAGCATACAAGTCAAACAAAAAAAGCAAGTAAAGGTGATCTAGCCCTAAGGTAACCCCATTTTTAAGTTGATCCCCAGCAGAGTCGTCAGTTCTGTAACGCAATGAGAGAACTGACTTGGTTGTTTGAGTTTGATCGCAATTGTGCGGATAGCAAGAGTCGCCACCGACTTTTCTTTTATTCAAAAAGAAAGGCTGAAAAGAACAGGAAAGACCTTTAGAGATGTTTTCTTGAGTTTGGGGGTAGATTATGAAAAGGGAAGGTATTAGCACCCTTTTCATCCGTAGTTATCTACGGGCTCTTAGTTTCTTGCTAGATCACTTGATTTTGTTTGAATGTGCTTGTGGTATGGGTTTTGAAAGTATTTTGAAAATGTCTTTGTAATGGTTCTCGTTTCTATAAGAACGCGTACAAAGTGTTGTTTCGAAAATAGTTCAAAAATGTATTTGTGGAATATGTTTTTGAAAGTGATTTTGAAAAGGTGTCTTCTTTGTAATGGCTCTCGTTTTTATAAGAATACATACAAAGTGTTTGTCTTTTGAAAATGTTTCAAGATGAGAGTGTTGGTGTATAAAATGTTTTTGTTGTGAGCAAGCGAGCAACTAAGAGCGAATCTACCTACTCAAAAGGTCTTAAATGTTCTTTTCCTCCTCCTTTAGATGTTGATATCTTACCATCGTTTTGGTAAGAGGCCCCATCATCGGATGTGAAGGGACGAGCGTGGGACGTTTGTACAGTCATAGAAGGCAACTTGTGAGACGCTTTAGCAATTTTCATAAGGGACTAGATCGTTTTACCGAAGGCAACATCGAGAGACTAAGATCTTTTTTATCGAAGGGTCTTTGCTAAAGCGTCCCATATTCGAGGGATATGACTGTGTTTCCGAGGCAGCAAGCGAGGTTATCCTTGAGGTGCGCGTGTGAAAGTGTGTTTGATTCAAGTT
The DNA here is from genome assembly GCA_948472305.1 of Vicia faba. Lineage (NCBI taxonomy): Eukaryota > Viridiplantae > Streptophyta > Magnoliopsida > Fabales > Fabaceae > Vicia > Vicia faba. The sequence goes on along the minus strand of OX451741.1, from coordinate 1,392,703,565 downwards.
AAGTTGTCTTAAAATTAGGTTATCTAGCAGTTGTTTTTATGTCTTTCCATACACGCCTAATTACTATACAGTATAAGGAAAACAGTAAATTGCGGAAATTAAAATTCTACGCTATTACAGAGCTTTCGGGAATGGGGAGTACAAATTTACAAATGGGGATGGATCTAATCGATAATACAATTAAAATCTAAATCATCAATCAATACAACCCAATCGAAAATAAAATTAATTGGCAAAATAGTTAAAATAGTATTTTGGTATTTTGTGTTCTTTTTTTATGAGAAAAATTAAAAGGAAAATGAATAATCTATTCTGTTATTTTTATTTGAGTTTTATCATGCCGAAACTAAATAATTTAAAAGAAAGTTTATTAAACTATATATAACATGCTAACAGAATTATTCACAAAGTCCTAAATTAATTAACTAATTTTGAAATTATATTTTTATTTAGCTAAACTTAAAAAAACAAAATTAATACTAAAGATTAATAAAACTAAATCTAAAATTATTAAAATATTTCTAAACTAACTTAAAATTCTAAGTCATTAAAAATTAAAATTCTAAAATTTACTAAATTAAATCTAAGGTAAATTAATTCTAAAACTAAAAAAAAATACATCTAGATTAAACTAAAGTTCTAAAATTATTAAATTAGATTTAACTAAAAAAAATCTAAAGTTATTAAATTAATCTAATCTAAACTAAAATTCTAAAGTTTCGAAAAAATATTAATCTTAAACTACCTTAAAATTCTTAAGTTAACATAGAATTAAACTAATTAATTAAGTATTAGAACTAAATTTAGTTATTATATAAAAAAAATATTAAAAAAAATAAAAAACCTGGGAAGTACTAAATATAACATGGGGGTGTTGAAGTAAAATGGGTTGGGCTAGCTTTGAAGGAAATTCGGATGAGGTGAGGAAAGAAAGAAAAGAGAGAAAAAAACATATGGGCTCAAATAGAAATCGGGTCGGGTCAGACCCAGGTCTTCCCCATTTTAAAAATAAGAAAAGATGGGTTAGAAAACCCTAAGGACAAAGTCAGCCGCTAGAACATTATCTCCTTCTTCTTTCAGTTTTGTTTCTCACGATTTTCCTCAAAAGCGAAAAAAAACAACGAAACTTGCTTCCTCGCTCTCAGATGACGTTCTCCACTCCCTCAATCTCTCTCGCGACATGCTTTCACGATAAAAGCAAAAACCCAAACCTAACTCTTTTTTCTGGTTTTTGAATCAAAAATTGTAAGTAGTAATAGAACCAAAGTGACTAGTAGAAGGAATTTACCTATCGGAGACACTTCGGTGGTGTTTCACAGATGAGAAAAATCGAAGATATTTGACAGAAGGTAATAACACGCTTCCGAAATCTCCTTCTTCCTCTTCTTTTTTCGTTTATGTTTGTGATTTTGAAATCTGTTGTTGTTGTTTGGTTATAGTGTAGCAGGGAAATAGTCTATGATATTGAATTGTGCAGTGTGTTTTGAGGTTTCGACTGAAGTGGGTTAATGGAATGTTGCAGTGAGGGTTGATGCATGTAAGGTTTTATTGCGGATTGATGAGATATGGAGTAATTTATGCAGAGTTTTGGTACAAGTTTCAGTGGATCTTTTTGTGTTTGTTTGAGAGGTTGAGAGAGGTGAGGTTAAGGTTTGCTAGGTTTGAGATAGTTTGAGAGAGTTTCATGGAGAGGTTAGAAGTTGTGTGGGGATGAAGATGAAGATTTGTGGGTAAGTGAGAGGTGGTTTTAGTTTATCATTTTTTTTGTTTTTGATTCTATGTTATGATTTATATGTGGAACTTGGAGGAAGGTTGAGGAATTGATGCGCACAACTTCTATTGGAGCTACTGTATGTGATATGTGTTTAGGTATTGCTCTCTTGGTTTTGTATATTCCCTTAGTGAAACAGTGGTTGTCTTTTTAATGAGATAAGGGTGAAAAGTGGGGGGGAAAGTTGGTGAAGTTTTGAACATATGTGGTATGATGACCTTGGGCTTTAGGGTACAGGTTAAGTTATGTCTATTTTGGTGCAAATTTTGACTGAGTTTTGGGCAGATTTGGACAGACCTTGGGCTATTGGAACAGGGTTGGCTTTTGACATGTTGTGTGAGCTAGGTGATATCTTTCAAACCTGTCTCTTTCCTCTTTTATCTTTCAATGAAATATAAAGCCATTTTGTTTTTCATACAATTTTCTGAAGGGTTTGCAGTTTAAGGAAAATGATGATGTAGTTGAGATTGTTGAGCAAGCTAGCTTGCTGTTTTGCCTTGTTCTGTTTTGTTTCACTTATTGTTGTTGTTATCTTTATGCTGCATTTGTTCTGCTTTGTTGGCTTGTGTGTTTGGCGGCATTTTGGAAGCTTGCCTGCTATGTTTACAGCAGCTGTTGTTTTGCTGCAATATTTGTTGCAGGTTTGATGCTTGCTTTTGCTTGGACCCTGCTTTATTTCAGCCTGTTTTGTTTATTTATGTATTTGGCAGCCTAGCTGTTGTTTTCCTTGTTGTTGCTGCTATGTCGCTGATGTTTTAGCAGCCTGCCTTTGGGTTATTATTTTGGCTTGTTGCAATATTTTGTTGCTTGTTGGACAGCCTTGAGCTTTATGCTATGTTTGTAAATTTTCTTTTCTTTTTGTGAACCAAGGCCCAAACCTTGTGATTTGCAAAATAGGAGAAGAGGGATTATGATTAAAAACAAACAACCTTTAAATCTGATTCCTAAATACAAACCCTAATGATGAATTTTCTTTTTTTTTTTGCAAATCATTCTTGCTTGAATTTCCATATATTGATTACTTGCTAATTTACTTTTTCTTGTTTCATGAACACGAGGAGTGGATGGCAAGCGAGGTAAAGTAAAGAGAAAACCATGGCGAGATGTGGATGAATTTCTTGAAGATGAAGCAAGAGAAGATTTGAAGAAACAAAATTTCTTTTTGTAAACAAAGCATCATAATTTATATTTTACTTGTAATGTAATGAACACAAAGCTTGAATAAATTTGTGAGTGATGAAATTTGTTTTACAAATCTTGGATTTTGTTAGAATTTTGAAATTCTCAATTGAATGGTTTAAATGATACATCTTGATTTTGTAACTTGAACTTCAAGCAATCACAAATGACTTTTGTAACTTGTATTTCAAGTAAGCCATGCACCTTGTACTCCAATCAAATTTTTAAATAAAATAAATGTTTAAGAATTCAATTCCACTTGGTTAACTCGAACCCAAAACCATGGTCATTTAAATGAAAATCTTAATCTTCACATCATGTCCAAATCAAACATGCATTCAAAATGAACTCGCACGCCATGCTCGATTAAAATGGAACTTTATTTCCAAAACAAACATGCTTCATCAATCTTGTAAAATTAAAAAACTTCAACGTGAGAATCATAGTCCTGAGAAAACAATTGTGGTTAAGAACATTCGAAATCAAACAAATGACTTGTGATGATTCGATAACTTTCAAATTCTTCCAAACACAATTATCCTTCGATCTTTGAAGATAAACTCATAAGCGACATCACTTATGACCATATGCAGAAATAATCGTCTCAAGATCTTGTAATTTGAGGAAATCACATTTCCTAGAAATCAGGTGACGGTTACTTAAGATTAGGTCAAAGTCCATGAAGCGACCTCTAAAGTATTCGAATTTTGGTGATCCTCCACATGTAATCAGCTCTTGATTTGTGAAGAGAAATTGAAGATGGCGTTAAGAAAAGTCATATGCAAGAAGAACCGCTCAAAAATATCGAATAATGAAGAAGTTACAATCTCTTGAACTTGGTCTCCCAAAAGGTCGACTTTTGGGTCAATGGAGTCATTTTCAGTCATCTGAACCCTTGACTGAGCAAACTTGCAATGCGGGGTTTGAAACTTGGCACGAACATCCTTGATGAGACATGAAGATCTATGAAGACCATTTGAAACCTTGGAGACTCAGTTTTCTTTGGGAAATAACAAACCCTAATTGTTGACTTACTGCCTAGGAAGAGAATCTGTTTAATCAACTTTTGAGCCAAATTGAGTATTCGAGAAACCCTAGGATAGTATCTTGCATGAAAAATGGAAGGGAAAATTTTGGGGTATAACACACAGCAAACTCACCTATAAATAAGTTGCTCCATCACACGTTCAAGGGGCTGGCTTTTTGAAAAGAGAGAATTATCAAATATAAAAAAAAAAGAGAAAACAGTAAAACATTCGCAAACTCAGAATTCCCAAGCAAAACAAAACTTTTGTTCTTCCTTTTGAATCAAAGAACATAGCATCTTCTATTCCGTTGTTCTTGCTAACCCCAGAACATCTGAAGGCAGCAGCTCAAGTCCCAAACACACGCTTCAGATTCAAGGTAAGTCTTTATGACTTTGAGTTTTTCATTTAGAACATCATTAAATATGTAAATATCATAGTATTGATGCTGACCATATTATTGCATAAGTTGAAAAAACTGTGGACTAGAACTTCTTGAATAAAGCTAGGCTCAGAATTAGGATTAGAACTTCTATAAACGGTTGTGCTTTTACCTTTCTGATTTGCTGTTGTTAAGAACTAAATAAGTTGTTGATGTGCTGATTAATGTAAGGAAGGAGTTGAAATGTAATACAGAACTTCTGAGTTCTCCTTACTGTTTAACATAACACTGAACTTCTGATTTTCACTCACTGTTTAACACAACACTTAACTTCTGATTTTCACTCACTGTTTAACACAACACAGAACTTATGAGTTCTCCTCATTGTTTAACACAACACTGAACTTCTGATTTTCACTCATTGTTTAACACAACACTGAACTTCTGATTTTCACTCACTGTTTAACACAACACTGAACTTCTGAGTTCTCCTCACTGTTTAACACAACACAGAACTTCTGAGTTCCCCTCACTGTTTTAACACACAGAACTTCTAAGATTTTCTCACTGTTTTAACACACAGAACTTCTAGGCTTTCTTATCGTTTTAACACATACAGAGCTTCTAAGATTTTCTTACTGTTCTAACACTCAGAACTTCAGCACGTAGCGTCCCAGAACTTTTTTTCCCCTAACGTTTCTTTCAGAACCTCAGCGTATATCAACTCAGAACTTCTGATCACCTCTAATGTTTCTTGCTGAACCATAGCGCGCCTGGCATCAGAACTTCTGGTCCTCTTTATTTTGCTTTCAGCAACATGCTGATCCTATTTCTCTTTATTTTTCCTTTTTTCTCTTTTATTTTATTATTAGTACTATTTTTATTAATATAAAAAAGACATAAAAATATTTTCTTTTTATTAACTAATTATTTCTTTTTTTCTTCTAATTCATCAAGACAAAAAACCATTTTCAAAAACAAATCTTTTCCTTTTGCTTGTATTGTACAATTCAATATGGTTGTAATAGATAATTAGGATTTAAATTCTTGCAAATACCCATTTGTAATTTTGTATCCCTGTCCCATAATGATGTAATAGCGTGGGACTTTACATTTCTGTAAATTTACCGCTTTCAAATATAAATGCTAGTAATTAGGATGTATGGAAAGATAAAATCAATAAATAGATAACCCTAATCAGGATTCAATGCATGTAAATAAAACACACCGTTCACACTTGCACCCTTAGGGTAATCCCACTTTGTTGCTTTTCAGAAAAAAATAGTCATGTCCCTCGAATATGGGCGTTTTAGCAAAGACCCTCGATAAAAGATCGTAGTCCCTCGATGACCCTCAATGTTGCCTTCGGTAAATGATCTAGTCCCTAAACGACATTGCTAAAACTTCCCATAGGTTGCCTTCTATGACTATACAAACGTCTCACACCTATCCCTTCACATCCAATGATGGGGCTTTCTTACCAAAATAATGGTAAGATAGCAACATCTAAAGGAGGAGGAAAAGAACATTTAAGACCTTTCGAGTAGGTAGGTTGCTCCCAGTTGCTCGCTTGCTCACTTTCAAAACAAACACCAACACTTTCCACGAAATATTTTCAAAAGTCCAACACTTTGTATATGTTCTTACGACACGAGAACCATTACAAAGTTTGACTAAACGAAGACCCCTTTTCAAAATACTTTCAAAAACCACCACCAAGCACATTTTCAAATATAGCAAGTGATCTAGCAAGAATCTAAGATCCTATAGATAACTATGGATGAAAAGGGTGCTAACACCTTCCCTTTTCATAATCTACCCCCCGAACTCAAGAAATAATCTCAAAGGTCTTTCCTGTTCTTTTCAGTCTTTCCTTTTAGATAAAAGAAAAGTCGGTGGCGACTCTTGCTAACCGCAACAATTGAGATCAAACACAAAACACCCAAGTCAGTTCTCCCACCGTGTTACACTTCCCTTACACCCTGTATGTGTTCTGCAACCTTTTTGTCTAAGATGGAGCTGCATCTTGGACACAGCATGACTTGAGACTTCTTTTTCTGGAATCATTGCAGAAAATCTGCCAGATTCTCATTCTCTTTAGGAAATGCAGTTTTATTCACTTCCTCTTGTCTGATGGCCTCTTCTGAAGCCTTTGCCTCAGATACTTCAACCATATTGACTTCTACGTTGCTCTTGGCAGCGAGATTCATCTTTTGCATTTTGGCTTCGAGGTCCTCTATCGAACCCTTGACGTCAGCCAAGTAAGAACCTGCAATAGTCTTTTTGTTTGAGTCTTCAGTATCTCCCTTGTTTAGGCCTTCAGTAGCCCTTCTCACCTCTTCGACAGTCTTTCTTGAGATGTTCCCAGTGAAACTGCCAAAAACAGGCTTATTGACGAAGTCTTATGAAACTTCGACCATGTTGATGCCTGATGGTTCAGCATAGTGGGCATCAGGTTGCAATGGGTTTGTATCGATTTTCATTGGAGGTTTGTCAGAAAATTTGAGTCTGCCTTCTTTGATCGCTCCTTGAATGAGATCCCTGAAAAGAAAACATTGTGAAGTTTTATGGTCCAAAAAATTTATGATACTTACAAAAACCTCTTTTCTTTCTTTGTTCTAAAGGAGGCATTTTTTCCCCTGGGGGTACTATCATTTGGCCATCTTTAACTAACAAGTCAAATATCTCGTCACATTTTGTAACGTCAAAACTATATGTTTTCTTTGGGAATCTATCACTGTTCTTTTCAGACTCAGTAGGATTCTTCCCATTTGAGGGCACTAACAATCTACAAGAGTATGGTGGACCTTGCTTTAATTCTTCCAAATCTATTTCGCTTTCTTCGACGGCTATAGGATTACTAGATGTCTCTAGATCGTCATCATTCATTTCGACATAGGCTACCCTTTCTCTTCGATGAGTCTTAGTTGCTTTAGCTTTTTCAACTTTAAGACGTTCTACCTGTCGAACTCTATCGGCCAATTGGGCCATATCCCTCAGGTATTGGGTATCTGATTTTTCCTAATAGAATAATCCAGTCCCCATGCTGCCATTTCGATCAATTCACGCTCAGGCACTTATGTAAAGCATCTGGCTTTGAGTAGTCGAAATCTATTTAGATATTCATCTATTGGCTCAGTGAATCTCCTTTTCACGCTAGCCAGTTCTTTTAGACTTATTTTGGTTTGTCCCATGTAAAATTATTCATGGAACAATCTCTCCAATTGATTCTAATTGTGGATCGAATTAGCTAGGAGGGTGGTAAACCAAGTAAAATCATTTTTAGTTAGAGAACTTGGGAAGTACTTAATCCTAAGGCTCTCGTTATTTGATATTTCCCCGACTTCTATCAAATATCTCGCCACATGTTCAACAGTGGACTCCATCGTATCTCCTGAAAATTTAGTGAACTTTGGAACTTTCCACCTAGGGGGTAAATTTGTTTGTAAGATATACTCTGACAATGGGGATGTAAAGTTTGGTCTATGAAAGCCAATGTTCATTCCATTTTGTATCATGATTCTTTCGATCATGGCTGTCAGATTATTATCTGTTCCATAATTATGATGTCGAACCTGCTGTATCAGTTCGTCAGCATTTTGGTTTCTATTTACCACCATTACACCTTGATCGCCATCTCTAGGGATCTGTGGGGGGAAATATGGGTATTTCGACCCTAGGTTGTTCGATTTCCACTCTATGGTTTCTCCTATCTAGCTGTGGATTTTGGTTAATGGTTACATCTTCTTCTAAGACTATACCCTGATTCTCTCTTATTAGCGCTCTTTGGGGTTGTCGAATAGGTTGGGGAACCCCAAAAAATCCAGCCATGCGCGTCATTTGCGCTGATATTTGTTGATTTGACTGGGTGGTATTTTGTATTAGAGAGTCCAACATTGTACTCAGTTTGTGCCAACATTTGTACCATATCATAGTTGCTTTCATCCATCTGTTGCCTCAAAATTGCTGCGGAAGCATTTGTGAGGCTTGGTATTGCATGGGATGCCCCTCCTAAGAGTTGGTTTCTACCCAAATTCGCCATACCAGTTCCAGATCCCTGTAATGGTGAAGACGCACTTACCAGAGATTCTGAAAATGTAGACACAATGTTCATAAGACTAGCCATTTCAGTAGTTGGCATGCTATAAGGCTGGTCTCGACCCATCCAGGTTGTCGAAAATCCTGGGGGAACGTATGGTCGAGATCCTGGATTTACCCTTGGTGGGGGTGTTCCTAATGGACCTCTGGGACCTGCATACGAAAGTATTGGTCCTGTTTGAGTTGTTGCTAATGTTGGTGTCGAACCAACGGTTGATGAGATAGTTTCACTAACGGTTGGTATAACAACTGTTCCCGTAGTAATTGGTGGAGGTATTTCTCCATTATTTGGCTGATTAGCCATTTCACTTTCACTGTTTCTCCTCCTAGTTGTACACTCGTTGGTGGTTAATTTACCACTTCTTAATAACATACAACACTTTGTAAAAGAAAAGAAATTATGCAAAACATTTATGTTAATATAAACAAGCAAATAAAAATTAGCAACGTCCCACCGGGTGTGCCAATTTGTTTACCGTGTTGGTTGGTAAACAACCGCTGATCTTCCAAAAAGGGTAAATTTTTGGTTACTCGCAGGATCGATCAGTTTGATCCTAGGACATATGCTAATTATTGGTGTTGTTTGGATATAAATGCTAATATTAATAAATAACACACGTTTGACTAAGAAAGGTTGAGGTTTGAGATGAGTTTGAGTGTAGAAAGCAAGTAGAAAAGGGGTTGAGAAGAGTTTAAGTGCAGAAATCTGGTAAAAAGTGCAAGTAAAATGTAAGGGAAAATAGATTTTTGCAAGTAAGATAAAAGGCAAGGAATGTAAAGAGGAATGTAAAAGACTTTGATTATAAAATGTGGTATTTCAAACGTACATTTTCAGTATTCTTTCTCACACAGCGGGTACTCGAATAGTATTGAATGACTTGTACAGTTAGTTGAAAACCCGGAAATTTACATAAATTTTCTATATTTATACTAGAACTATGTAACCGTCGAGGAGTTGTTTTGCTCTAAGATGAGGACAAGTGTCCTCTACATGTGCTTCAACCTCTATCTTCATGCCATGTTGCTTTCCTCAACTGTCAGGCGAACTGTTTTTCCCTCCTTTCTTCAGATTCAAAATCACTTGTTGCTGATACGAGACTTCCTTTTAGTCGAAGACCATAGAGGCCTTTCAGTCGAAGGCCGCAAGAACCTTTTGGTCGAAGATCAACTTTAACTTAGAAATTTCTCTAAGTATTTTCCATCTGTCGAAGTATTTCCAACTTAGATTTGTTCAATCTATTTTTGGCCCATAAGACCAATATGTTGTGGGTGTCGAATTTAGGAGCTAACAGATTATCAAATACAAAGCTCGCCTTGTTGCACAAGGTTTTTACCAAAGACCAGGGATCGATTATGAGGTAACATATTCTTCTATTATAGATGTCATTACTTTTCTTTATTTAATTGGTTTATCAGTATTTAATAATCTTGATGTGTACCTTATGGATGTTGTTATTGCTTATTTCTATGGATCACTTGATAGTGATATATACATGAAAATCTCATAAAGATTTAAAAGATCTGAGACATCAAAGTCGAAAGAAATGTATGCGATTAAGTTGCAAAGATCATTGTATGGGATAAAACAATTAAGACACACGTGGTATAATAGACTAAGTGAATATTTGCTTAAAGAAGGCTACGATAATAATCATATTTGTCCTTGTATTTTTATAAGAAAAAAACATCTGAATTTGTAATAATTGTTGTTTATGTTGACGACTTAAATATCATTGGGACTAATAAATAAATCAAAGAAGCGATAAATTATTTAAATAATTTGAAATGAAATATCTGAGAAAAATTAGATTCTGCCTTGGTTTACAGATTGAGAATACTAAAAATGGTATATTGGTACATCAATCAAATTATACAGAAAGAGCATTGAAAAGGTTCAACATAGACAAGACAAACCTTTTGAGTAGTCTAGTGAAGGGTAGAACACTTAATATTGAAAAGGATCCTTTTAGGCCTAAGAAAAGTAATGAAGAGGATCTTGATCCAGAAGTGGAATACCTCAGTGTCATTAGAGCACTCGTGTACCTTGACAGCTATACAAGACCTGATATATCCTTTGCAGTAAATTTACTAGCAAGATTCAGTACATGTTCTACAAAGAGACATTAGAAAGGAATAAAACAGATATTTCGATATCTCAGAGGTGCATTTGATCTTGGTTTATTTTAATCTAACAATACAAAACCAGTTTTGCTTGGTTATGCAGACGCGGAATATTTTTCAGGTCCACATAATGCTAAATCACAGACTGGATATATGTTTACATATGACGACACTGCAATATCATGGAGATCTCAAAAGCAAACACTGGTAGCAACTTCTTCAAATCATGTTGAAGTAATTGCCTTCATAAAGCAAGCCAAGAGTGTAGATGGTTAAAACCAGATAAAAATTCAACAATTTTATATGAAGACAATGTTGCATGTATTACCTAGATGAAAGAAGGTTACATCAAAACTGATAGAATCAAGCACATCCCTCCAAAATTATTCTCATTCACACAAGAACTCGAAAGAAACAAGAGGTTGATATTCAATACATTCGTTCAAGTTTTCAAGAAGCACTTCCCAAATCAGTTTTCAAGAAGCACTTACAAAATATTGAAATGCGACACCTTCGAGATCTTTGAAGAAGAACTAATGTGTTCTATTGAGGAGGAGCATAATGTTGTACTCTTTTTCCCTTATTAAGGTTTTTATCTCAACGAATTTTTTCTAATAAGATTTTTAACGAGACAACAAATATTCTCATAACTAGGGGTATTCAAATCCAAACCAAAGCAAACCGCATACATATATTTCTATACTTATTTATTTTTTATTAGTATGATATGTTACGTGAATTTATTATTAGATGATAATAATTTTTTAATAATAGTTATTAGCTTGGTATAATTTATTTATTTATATTATTTCAATCATAATCAATCACTCTCATTTTGTAATATTAACTTTTAATATACTATATGTTATATATTATATCAAATCTTCGATTTATTAGTAGTTTTATAATATTAATAAAAATATAATGTGTAATTTGGATATCCAAAAATCGATCTAAATTAAACCGCATAAAATTAGATCGGATCGAATTAGATTTTTTTATTATATCATCCAAAACCGAACCGCAAATAAATTTATCTTTGGATCGAATGATTTTTTGTCATAAAACCGATCCAAACCGAACCGCGAACACCCCTACTCATAACTATCCTCAATCAGACTTCAATAAAATATCATGACAAATATTTCAAAAGAGAATTGTTATAATAATAAGAAATTATTATATTTACTATTTGAAATATCTTGTGAATAGTTAATATATCTTATCTACAAGAAATTATCAACTTAACAGAGAAATTTAAACTTTACATTTCCGATCCAAGTGCTATATATACCACGCCCTAATAGAAACACACATAAAAATTTCAAAGACAAATAATATAGTCTCTTCTATCTCTATATTTTAGTTTGTTTCAAACATTTTGGTTTTTCTCACCAGAGTTGATATTATAACCACGCATTATTGAATTAGTTATGCATGTGCCCATAATATCAACCATTTAATTTATCAAAGGTTAATGCTACTCTCCTTTGAATTGCACACGTAGAAAGGCCCAGTATGTATAATTTTAATGTTACAATTATCAAGAAAAATTTCTGGTTCACAACAAATGCTTTCACTGCTATCCAAAGACTAATAAATATTCTAAGTTCTCGTAGACCTTCCTCATGTGTAATCCTTGTCAAAGCGGAAAGAACACTCTCATAAGGAATAACATTAGGCCTCATTCCTTGTGTCTGATGGATTTAAGAGGAAATATGAGTCAATACTTAACATGAGAAAAACATGTAACAGTATCAATGAATGAGAAATAAAGAATTCATATTGAGACGATAATCATCATGTCTGATGGGTTTAAGAGGAAATATGAGTCAATACTTAACATGAGAAAAACATGTAACAGTATCAATGAATGAGAAATAAAGAATTCATATTGAGACGATAATCATCATCGAAACATAAAGAGATACAACAAATACAAGTTAAAACAGATACAAAAGCAACTATTCAATTTAACCAATTAGTTTTCATAGAAAGCATGCCATAATAGGTAGCTAATAAACTCTAAATTTCATTTAAATAAATAAGATGAGAGATTCTTATAAATATATGGAAAATTGAGAGGCATCAACGGTGAAAAGGACGAGGAAAAGAAACAACAAAAAATAGTGTGCATTCCAATTTTTACATATATTTTACTAAGATTATGACGAAGTAGTTCTTAAGCCTATTAGCATTAAATTATTTATAAACCCTTATTACAGTATGACCAAGATGATATTGAGAGGTTACTGTCCATCAGCAGAAGTTCAACTTTAACTATCTAAACACTTAAAGAATGTGGTCGTCGAACAGACACCTTGGTTTTAAGAAGCTTAAGATGCTTGTCTTCAATGCCTTTTGCACTTGCAAGATCTATATGCTCCACATTGTGATCTCTAGTCTGCAAATAAATTTTAAGAAAAAACATACAAATGAATGTTTTATGATTATAGGATGCAAAAGTCGCGTAAATTCGATCATTTTTCAACGGAAAGAATAAAACCCGCGTAATCCTTCTTTCACATTCTCTGAAGTTACATTAGTATAGAAAGCATCCCATGTACACCAACCAAACCAATTCAATATTTCCGGCATCTAAAGAATAGAAGTAGGTGATGAACTTTAAGATACAATAAGGCCATGAAATTCTCACTTTAAAGAGCGAAAATGATATTTACCTTCTTTCTCTCGCGATGACAAAATGTCTTCAAGTGTTTCTGAACAGCCTAGACAAACAAAAAAAACGAATGACTCATACTTACTGATATGTTGACAAGTCGCTCGAGCAAATAGAGACGTAGGTACAATTGACCGAATATTGTTATCAAACATAATATTGTAAAACTCACTTGACAGCATTTGTTATTATGAAAATGATCAACTATAACTTGATGAAGATTCATGTCCTCTGCAACAGCTTGTGATCTTAGCTCTGCATGTCCCTTCATAACAGCTTTTATGGCCCCGGTAACCTTTCTCTGCAAGGTAAGTATTCCAATTCGCTTGGAAAATACATAAAGAACAGCAAGGGAGAACAATAGAAAACCAACCCCAGTATCACCCTGTTCATGTACGAGTTGATTGTTAGGATTAAAAGAAAACAAATTAGTGAGTGCACGATAAAAAAGGACAACCTCATGCTACCAAACTTCGCCATGGTGAGATTCAGGGAAGAATCAACTTTTTCCATACCTGTCTTTGATATCTTGATAAACCATTCGAATGCATTCTGATTTGATGCTTCGAACATAGTCTTCTCCAGACCAAGGCGGCCTATGATCTTTGCGATAACATCTGCTTGCATATTATCAGCATGTTTGGAAACATCATCAGCATCAATCATTATCATGTCGGCACCCGCTTCTAGACACCTCTCAGCTCTCGTAATCAAGAGATCCACATCTTCTACTAATTATGTTGCAAAAGTTTCAATATAAAGTCAAACCAAAATACTAAACTGATTCTACATCCTTCAAAGAAACTCGTACTCTCACCTCAGGAGCCGATGCAAATGAATATAAAAGTGCTTTTCCATCTAGAATCGGCGTTAAGATAAGCGGCAAAATCAATATGAATTGTATAAAAATCAAACCAACTTGTTTTTTTCAATAATCTCATACCTTATATAGCTTTTGTAATGGTAGAAAAATAAAATATAAAAAATGGAAAGAATATAGATTTACAAACATCACCCTATACATAACCGAAATCTATAAACACAATCAAACATAAACAATTAGACTAAGAAATCAATTAGGGTTTAAATATAAAAATAAAAATAAAAGATTACCGTAAATTTGAAGTTCAATGTTTCGACAGAACATCAATGATAACACGGGTAATAAAATCTTCTACTTTCTTCATTTTATAACCAGCAAAACCTCTTCCAATTTACCTCACAAATACCACCGAAATTCATACCAAACCTCTTCCAATTTACCTCACAAATACCACCGAAATTCATACCAAACAAATCTTCAAGCTCTGCCAAATTCAATTCACTAACTCACTGAAACCTCACTATCAATCACAAAATCTATAACAAATCCTCACACCCTGAACTCACATACCTTCAACCGCTCTAACACACAACCTTCAACCGCTCTAACACACAACTCCTATTAATATAGAAATTCGTCGGCTCATAAATTATGAGAAATATTATTCCTACCCTAAACATGTAGGGATGCTGTATTTTAGGTGGTGTAAGAAAACTGTGTGTGATTTTAGATGTCAAAATAGCAATCCTCATAAATTATTATCTCGGACTATTCATCATGTTTGAATTTTCAATGTGAACAAGTTTTTTCTTTAATGGAGGCCAGGAAGAAGAGAAGGGGAAAGAACCAAGGAGTTTCTAGTGACAGACTTCAGATACCATTTCTTACCACTAGTCATTTTCCGGCAACCATCCCAGCTGATGTTTTCTTTTTGCCTCTTACTAATTTTTCTAATATTAGTTTTTAGAAATCTTACATTCATGATAGGGAATGTGACTTTCATTTCTCAATGTGACTTACAACATGATATGATGGTTTTAGTTCCAATCAAAGCAAATTCATGGTGTTGCAGAAATTAATGAGATTGAAGATAGTGTGAAAAATATGAAGGAGACTACCATAAAATTTATGGTTCTATTTCATCTAACAGTCAAAAATAAACTAGACCATTTTATCAGTGGTCCATACTAAATGTCGCCGCATAATTTATATAACATCATCACATGTGCAATGTCTGCAGATTTATAATTTACTGTCTTAAATCAAAAGAAACAATCAAACATGTTCTACACGTTCCAAAGAAAAGATTCCATCAGGAGCAATTGGTGATGCATATAACTTTGAACAGATAATGAACACTACATACACTAAATAAATAAAATCAATACCATAGCAAAAATACAAATGCCATAAAACTTGTGGGGCTAACCAGCCTTTCAAATGACAAGAAAAAAATGTGTAGGGACACTATAGTACAATGGTATTCCCAAGTAATCTACAAAAATCTCATTCTATGTCATACACTGTACTAATGGTCCTTCAACAAATGTATAGATTTCCTGCTATATCAAGTATCTCTCACAGGGTTATGTTTGTAGACCCGTAAATAAACTAAAGTCTATACACGCTAGTCACCAGAAACGTATCTTCTCTCTTCATAGTATCTCTTCTCACTCTTGACTTTCTTCGCATTCCGTTGCTGCATTGTAGATAATAAAAGACAAGCGCAGAAAACCATGTCATGACTTAAACTCAAATATCAATCAGAAATTTGACAGAAAAAGCTTCAATAGTGTAAGCAGTTAACCATTTATATGAGAATACCAACTTTGAAAAAGAAATTACCACATAGGCGTCATGATTGGCCATTATCCTTTGAGCTACTGAGGTAGTAGTAATATCTTTTGGGCTTTCAAGCAAGCGGAATTTGCCAATGCTCTTAGGAACTTCATAAGGATCTTTTTCACTCTGTACAATACAAATTGTTCAGTAATAGGTGAGTGAAAAAAGTGATACTGTGTATTACAAATGAAGAAATGGGTGAACTTACAGGTAATGACTTCTCAGCAACAGTGCCGTGAACAACTAGTGAGATATTGAAAGTTGTGATCTGTTTGATTCCAAATGAAATAAATAAACCTCATGAAGATGAAAATATTCGATGCATTCAAATTATGTTCAATAACATTTCAGACCCTCTCTGTCAAGTGGATGCAAAGTATACAGATAATGTAGAATTGGGGACATACCATGTCCTTTGTAATTTCCCAAGGTGCCCCAATAATGACTTCATCAACATAACGGCAAGCTAACACACTAAGGCTTCGCTCATGTAGATGCATAATTGGATAGTGATTTCCTCGATTTTCACTGCAGGAAATTTGTTAGTTCCTCGTTAATGGTTGGCATGAATACCAGAAGAATACCAAAGTCAACGTGATAAAAATCTGTATACCTCACTGTCTCATCAGAGTGAATACCAACTAAAAGAAAATCTCCAAGTTCCCTAGCTCTCTTAAGCATCTGATAGAACACAGAATAATGAATCAAAAAAAATGATATCAGAATAATAGGATTAAATGGTTCTGGTCTGCTGGATCATGGTGATCCATGAATTAAAGCATTTAATTGAGGATAACAAATCATACTCTACATGAAACCTATCTTTACCTCAACATGACCTGCGTGGAAGAGATCAAATGCTCCATCAATGTATACAATACGAGCATTTGGCCTTGGACCCTAAAATAAGATAAGCAATGGATTATCAAACAAAAAGTTCGGCAAACTATAATGAAGAAAACAAATCACCGATTTTACCCTAGAAACCACCAAAACTTACATAATTTCAAATTGATACGATTTAGCACAGTTAATGAAACGGAAGAAACTAATTACACTAAAAGTTAAACTAGTGAAACACAAACTGGTTTGTAGAATTATGAACCAGATATATAATATTTCTTTGAAAGAGTAGAGACTACACTAGCAACCAAATACCTTGCCATTTGAAAACTGCACAATACGTCGGGAAGTTGGTAGGAATTGGGATATGTGGGAAACCTTTGACTGGCATTCGTCTTGGGGTTTTACATCTTCAGGATTGTTTTGCTCTTTTAAAGAAGACATTATTCTTCCTGTATTGAATCATATTTAGAATAAATGCATATGATTATCGAAACAATGATTATTGAAATTAGTTTATGAGCATCAGAAAGGCATTGATTATGAAGCCCCACACCACGTGTTAGAGAAGCCCGAGTAAAATTTTCATGTTAGGAAGACAAATTGCACACACACTCGTACAATATTTTTCCTGCAGGACCATTTTCTCCCAGCAAAATACGTGGACCCATACTCACCCCACACCCCATACAAAAAAAATATCTATCAACCAAAAAATGTGGCCACAATCCACAGAACTCCAGGATTTCTATAGAAACTCAGTACCTACGATATCCGTACTAGAGACTCCTTCAGTACGCTTAATTTGTTTGTAACGACCAGCTTTCTTTGCCGCAGCATAAGCATCTGTTCCGTCAGGAAGCAGGCAAGGATCGTCGCCATGTATGACATAGTCAATGTTGTATTCATGAAAGAGACGGTTCAAGAAATTCTCAGTAATTGCATAAGGAGCATCAGTTATGACCTCATCCACCCACTTTAATCCACTGACAAGGGCCAGCCTGGAAAACAAATACATTTTCAAATAATAAGTTAGCTTCCAAGATTCAGTTTTCAATATCACTAATACAGAAGAAAAGGCAATCATAAAGAGTTAGCTTTAGCATTAATAACAAGACTATACACTATACATTATCAAATTTCTGGAGTTGAATACATGATGTTTAGATAAGTTTCACCATATCAGCTTCTTCCTCTAGCATTTTAACTATCTTACAAGCCATGTTGGCATATTAGTTGTTCACAAAAACCCAACTTTCTTTCATTGACATGTAATTCTTACAGTTAACAGAGTAGTGGTTTTATACTTTCACCTAATAGAAGAATAACAATTGAAAAAAAAACATGGACATGCGCATCTAACGTTACTAAGATTCAAAAACATGGTACAAATTTGCAGTACGTTTTCAAAAGAAGAAAAAAACACAAGTATTTATACCTCTCATCCATGGATAAAACGGGGGGTCCTTTATTGGCGACGATCTCCTCATCACTAACAAGCCCGACAACCAACTCATCTCCTAAAGCTTTTGCTTGTCTGAGTGCATTAGCATGACCATAATGCATCAGATCAAAACACCCATCCATGTAAACCCGAACGCGCCTCTTCCCAACGTTCTTCTTCTTGCGAAAAACCCCCAAATTGTACCAAGAATGCGGAAGCGGCAAGGAAGGAACCCCAATCACACCAAAGTAGCTCGTTGACAAACCCAACAAAGCCGCCGTAACCATTAGACCACCAAACAAATGTGGATAGTAGTACACCCCTTCCCAAATCCAACCATTACTTTCATAATCCATCTTTAAATTTCTCTCTCCCAGAAACTAACTAGCTTTTATATTAAGAGGAGCCACAGACCTGAAAAACAAAACCATTATGGAAAAAATGAATCAAAATGAATTTTACTAACACCACACTTACACGTCGATTTCGATAATAATTTAAAAAAAGAAAATAAATTAAACATAATTACAATTACAAGTGTATGTGTCCGTGTTTGACCCGAACACAGACGCAGACACGCTTTTTTTCTCGGAGGTGTCAGGTGCTACAGATGAATTTTAATCTCATCAAATTCATATATAAATCACATCATGAAAATCAAAATCACACCAACAAAACGAAATTAAAAAATAATAATTACATTTGCATGTAAAATTGAGATAGAAAACAAAAATAAATAAAAAATATAGAAATCTCCTCAAATTCCGGATCTAGCTAAGAACAACATAACAGTGAAAAATGCATAATCGCTGAATTAAGTATCGAGATTCGATTCCATGCGTGAAAGTGAAAACCTAGCTGAGATCGTGAAGGAGATTAACGAGTAAGCAAGCAAAAAAAAAAAAATCAGAGAATTATGCAATAAATTAATTGAAAATAGAAATGAAAAATGGAATAATAAAAATTTATGAACCTGTAGCTTATGGATTTGTGTTTGTGTCTGTGTCTCCTCTATGTTCTTCTTTTTATTTTCTTCTGTGTTCTTCTCTCTCAGATTCTAACGCAGAAATGAAAAGCACTTTCTTTTGTAAAGATCCTATTTTCTGCATATATAGGTATTAAATATTAATAATACAAGTAATATAAGTCAATTAAATGGACAAGTCTTAATCGTTTAATTGTAAGATATCTTATTTTTTATATTATTATTAATTTTAATAGTAGATTATTTATGGTTCTAGAATTATTAATTTTTTAATAGTAGATTATTTATGGTTCTAGAATGAAAATAAAATATCTAGGTGTTAGTTATTTGTTGTTCCGTCCATGAAACGAAATATGAGTCATTCATTGGATTTACGTGGCATGTGCGTTGTGTTGGTTATGGTCCTTATTGTAGCCTCCAAATAGACTGCTGTTTGTTTATAGATTAATTAATTAATTTCTATGATATTTATTTAATAAATTACTTTCTCCAATAATATTTTTTTAATTTATAATAAATTTATTTTAATGTTGAAAATTTCAATTACATTTTTATAACATATCAAAACATGCATGATTTTTTTATTTTTCTGAGTTGTTTCTTACTAACTTGTTATGAGAAAGGCTTCATTAGTTGTTATGATGCTAAAGTGTCTTTGATCTTGATGCCGAAAGTTTGAATAAAAACATAATTGAACGAATTTAACACTTATACAAAATTATTTTGTGAGTCATCATAAACGAAAAATCAAAATATCTACATTGGATTAAAGGTTCATCAAAACAATTTTATATTTGGATCTATATATATATATATATATATATATATATATATATATATATATATATATACCGGCAATAAAACCTAAAGTGGACCGAAAAGATGACGACTGTTTGGTTGGAAATTTGAGAAGAAAATAGGGGTGTACATGTAAGTCACTCTGACGATCAAGTAAGAAAGAGTGCAAAGAGATACAAGAAAATTATTACGGTTTTTTAGAGTGATTATTGGATATCTGGCTCTCACGAGTGTGAGAGTTTATATAATGTCTCCGGCGCGTAGCCATTTGTTCTTATTTTTGAGCCTA
This sequence comes from Vicia faba, assembly GCA_948472305.1. Lineage (NCBI taxonomy): Eukaryota > Viridiplantae > Streptophyta > Magnoliopsida > Fabales > Fabaceae > Vicia > Vicia faba. Next base: position 1,392,683,285 of record OX451741.1, on the reverse strand, counting down.
GATATTAGGTTCCTCAAAAATAGGTAATTGTTAAGACTTGGTCAAAATGGGCAGCCATGCTCGTAACTAGTCATTGCTCCGAGCAAGAAGGATAGTATGGACAGGTGCGTCTATGGGCGCTTCCTGGTTGTCTGTTCTACGGGTGTCAGACAGACCTGAAGATGGACGTCGACGCGGGAAAACGTGTGGCCAGGGCAGCGTTATCCTCGCCAACCTTGTGGTGTGGTTGACCATGCATACTCGACCAAAAACCATAGTCAGTGGCCAGAGTTGTTGGGCCAAACTGAAAGTAGAAGTGGATTGAGTCAATTCTAGTCATTGGCCCAGTCCAGAACAGGAGCTCCCCAAGTTGTTGCTTCTGGGCAGAGGAGTAATGACCTAAGACGTGCCCGCGGTCAGGGGACGTTTCGTGATTTTTCAGGGGCAATTTAGTATGAGGAGCTCGAGGGTCGTTCGACTCGCAGGGAGAAGAATCATTGAGCGGGTCTGGGGAGATTGCGTGCCACGTTTGAATCGAGCCACATGTTGTTATAAATGTGTAACGATGACAAGTCTATGGACTAGGGCGTAATAATGACGACCCCTAGACTTCCCTAGGCGTGTGCCCGCTCACGTGCTAGCAAATTTGCCTATAAATAGGAGAGAGCAAGTTCCATTTTCACTTTTTGCTTGCCTTCTCCTGCCCTTTTTGCTAGTTCTGCAAATCGTCGTCGTTCACTGCTGAAGTTTATGGTGGTTTATCGGCTTCTGACGGTGGTTCTACCGCATGAGGATGTCAGCTCCGCCGTGAGTCCTTTAGGAATGTCAGGCGTTAAGGCTGACAACGGCGAGTTGTTATGAGCTTTCCGGCGAAGTTAGGCCGTTTTCGGGCTTTTGCTATGATTTTTATGTGTTTCCGATGAATCCTCAAGTGAGGTTTGAAAACCCAGCTGTCGGGGAGATTGTTCCTCGCGCGAGTTAGGGTTTAGCCTGACGGACAGACGCCCAACGCGTTAGAGGGAATTGTAACGCCCGTAATGTAATTATTTATTTATTTAATTAAATTATTTTTGGATTATTTATGAAGTTGCATGATGTTTAGAATTATCGGTGTGAGTTGTTGGATTATTATTATTAATTAATTAATTAATTGATTAATAATAATTATACAATGTGAAATTAAAGGGAATATATGAAATAATGTTGGACTTATGCTATTGGTTAGAAGTAGTAAAGTGGGGGTGTAGGTTAGGCCCAAGAGGATTGTTATATAAGGCTAAGCTGACACAAGGAATTTTTTTAGTTGGAGAATAAGGATTTTTGTACGCTGACCTGTAGAGTTGCGCGGACGAGGAGCAAGCTTCCCGGTGACGAGCAGAACGAAGCAAAGTCGTCGGCCGAAGCTTTGGTTGAGCGATCTTCAATCCAGGTAAGGGTGGGGTTCTGACCTTATAATGGGATTTATGGTGTTTGTTATGGAGAATTGGTCGTAAGTGTAGATTGTTGCGTGTTGATGTTTCTGATCTGCTAGTGAAGCTTCCCGTTTACTCATGACTTTGGCCGTTAGGGAGTACTGTATGATCGATTAATGAACATGTTAGATGAAGTTGCCAGGTTGTGAGTTATGGATGTTTTAAGTTAGATGTGTGACTGTCGGTTTAATCAAAGTGTAGGTTAGGTCGTGATGGTCGTTAGGACGTTAGGTTATTCTGAGCGAGTGACTGGAAAATTAATAATTGTTGAAGTGGTCATTTCAGGGAGGTTCTGCGGGACTATCTTGTATGTTGATGAATTTGTCGATAGGAATATAATTGCTCGTTACTGTGTTATTCCGAGCGGTTGGGCGGAAGTTATCAATTATAGTGGTGTGGTCGTTAAGACGTTGTATTGTGTCTGTGTTGTTGGCCGAATTAGTAGTCGGGGAGGATACTGAAGAAGTAGGTACCGAGCAGTATTTCAGGCTGCGAGGCGTGTCAGAGAATGATGCATTGGAATTTCGAGCAGAATTAGGTTGCAGGACGTGTCGAGGAGCATAGGTTGGTCGTTACCCTGTTTTTCTCAGTGTGTGTCGAGGAGTGTGATTTAGTTTTATGATGTCCTAGTTGTTGTACATGTCGAGGGGCACGTAGTTTCCTATCCCTTTTGCCCGTACATGTTGTGTTTTGGTCGTTACTAGTGTCGTGTGAAATTATTGTTAAGTTGTTGTTTGATTATGTTAATGACTGAATCGTTGATTGATGTGATAGGCTTATGGCCAATGTTGATTTATGTTGAGTTGTTGTGATATTGTGATTACTGTGAACATTGTTGATAATGCGAAGTTGCAGGGAATTTTAAATGATGATAAATTACCTCTATTTACTGGTAATAATGGTGATGTGGGTGTATGCCTTACGATGGATGATGATTGTTGTGTGTATGTGATAGTGCATTCATATACATTTGCATACTCAGTGATGGCCTGGATTAGCAAACTGCGAAGAAGGCTTATGCCTTATTGATGCCTCTATTAATTGGCAATTATTAAGATAGGAGTTTTGCTCCATTGGGAGTTCTACTCCAATGGTACCACATGCATTCGCATAGTATAGAGTCGCATTCCAAGTAGTATGATTTGGCTATTGTGTTGATGAATTAATTATTGTATGTTGTTGATAACCTGTTGTGATTGTTGTTGTTATAAGTTGTGAAGTGGTGATTTTGCATGAACTGATTCTAATATGATATTTATCATACATTCTATTATATTGTTCGATATCTCACCCCTTCTGTTTGAATATTACCCTTATGTTGGTAACGTGCAGGTAATCCAGAGTGAAGGCGATTTACCTTTAGTAGTTTGAGTCGGTGTCATTGCTCTGATACGTAACACGCGGGGGGATGAATGCTTTTTGCTTTAGTATTTGTTATTTCAGTTGGTTGAACTTTAAGTTGATTGTTGTTAAGTACTTGTTATTCAGAAGTTGCTTTCATGTTGGATAAAGATGTTATTATGATTCCGTTGCGTAGTTGTTCAAGTTGTTGATTTAATAGATTAATTTATTTTGTTGTTGGTTCATTTGAAGTTTTAAAGTGTTATGTATCCATGTTGAATGCAATGGTTTTTAAGTTGAAATTGTGGCATCTTGATTCAGTTGTATAATTTTTATAACTCTGGTTAACATTTATATTGTCGGGTAGAATTGGGGTGTTATAGGAATCGTCTGTGTGTTCGCCTGTTTAGATGAAGGCTCTGGTTGAGGACAGGGTACTCGTTCCTTGGCACGCCCTTTTACTTGATTAGCGGTGGAAGGGTGGATTTGATTTTATATCAAATTCACTTTCATCCTCTGCTTTTCAGGTAAAATGGGCAACATCATTGAAGATAAAGTTATGAGCGAGCAGAGTGAAAGCCAATAGAGTTTGTTTGGGCATACTTCGACCAAACGGAGTACGTCAGGGCGGCAAGGTCCTGAGCCGACCACGTCGAGACAGATTCAACCCGAGCAGAATGTGCCCAGGGTCCATGTGGCTTCCGCGGACTGGGTCGCACCGGGTCCTCGAGAGATCGCCTTCTTCTTCACTGAGCATCAGGATGAATTGTTTTCAATTGTGGCCGTGGGGATGGAGCAAGAGGGTGCTAAGGAGGAATGAGTTGTCTACATCCCTGAGAAGCGTCATCGCATATGCTCGAAGTATGATGTAAATCATCTCTCTCTGTACGAGATACTTTTTAGAGACATGGGTTTCCGGGTCCCCTTCACCGACCTACAGGTGGTTGTTTTCAACTATCTTTGTCTTGCTCCCTCGCAATTTTGCCCCAATTCGTAGTTTTCCTGTGGGCTTTCGAGATTATGTGTGATTATTTGAAGATTGGGGCCATTGTCCCTTTGTTCTTCTACTGCTTTCACCTTCAGAGGGCACAATTGGCGACAAGTTTGGATGGGTCTCCTTGAAGCAGACTAACGAAAAGATGTTCAAGGCCTATCTTGAGTTTGTCTAAAATTTCAAGGATAAGTACTTGCTAGTCCAGCCTATGTCGGAGAAGACAATTCTGAATGTTTTCATGAGTGTCCCTACACTGGGTGAGGACAGGGAGCCAATTCTAATTGAGGAGGGTGAATCAAGGAGAGAGTTGGTGCAGAGGTTCAACTTTCATTGGAATATGGAGCATTTTGATCGTGGGACCGATCATTACATTGTGAAGACAGTCCAGCTAATCCCCAAAGACCATGCTAGTTATGATCAATTGCTGGCCTTTGCTGCAGGGATACCCTCAGTCCAACGCGTGGGAAAGGAGGGAATGCATGTTGTCGACGAGGACGGGAAAGTTGTGTTTGAGCCCGGTCTTATTAACGTTGAGGAGCTCCTCGAATGCGATGAGCCTTTGAAATATCTAGGTGGTCATTTTGTTTTTTGATATGCCCTTACTCTGATATTCATGCTTCACTAATATGTTCTTGTTTTGATGCAGAGAAAATGTCTACTCCTCAGGAGCGCATGCTCAAGAATGCTACAGCCAAGGACAAGAAAGCACAAAAAGGGATTATCAAGAGCATTTTGGGTGCTGATGGACCAGGTACGTCTTCGACAGAGTCAGGGACCTCTTTGTTGGGACATGTTGTTGGGTACACTTCTCCTCTTCCTGTGAGCTTGAGGTCCAAGAGACCTCGTTCAAACGACCTGATAGATCTGACCGGGGAGCCAGTGTTAGAACAAGATTTGGTTCTGCAACTTTATCTGAGTTTTGATGATAACAAAGAGTACGTTTGTATGAAAAATTTTGGTACTCTAATGTGTGTTACTTGTGAGTATCTAACAAACATATTCTACTTTTGATGAATGGTGTGGCCAAGACATTAGAAGAGATAAGTTATGCTTCTATGCTGCACAAATTCTGATAAACAGTAGCAAGATACTCCATAAGACTCTGAAGTGTAGGCTCTGAAGTGTAGGCTCTGATATGAATTCTAAAGAAACTAGTCAGAAGATCTGAAGACAGAAGTTTTATTGAAGTCCAGATGCTAAAGACTTATGTTTCTTAAGACAACATGTTCTAAAGAAACCAGTCAGAAGATATGAAGACAGAAGTTTCTACTGAATTCCAGATGTTGAAGACTCATGTTTCTGAAGACAGAGGGTTCTCAAGACCAAGTGTTGGAGATTCTGATAGACAAAGTTCTGAAGATTCTGAAGACTTGAAGTTATGGTAACCCAAGGTTCTATAAAGGGTTCTAAACACCAATTGCAGAAGATTCTAAAGATGCAGTTCTGAAGACTCTGAAGACTTGAAGTTCTGAAGACCTAAGTGTTATTCTCATTCTTCTAACGCATGCTTGATTAGAAGCCTCTAATGTTAGAAGAAAAAGAGGATAAGATTACATGGTACAAAAAGTACATGATGCAAACAAAATGTTTCATTCCACTACCATGAAGGATGGACGCGCCGCACGATCCTGTCCCCCACGTGATTCAAGCCCCCAAAGATTATGGAAATCCCAAGAGTACCCCTCAAAGGATATATTTTTTTATTGGCTATATAAGGGGCTTGAAGACTAAGAAAATTATGCTAATTCACCGATTCATACTCTCGAAAGACTGTTCATATGATATTCATTTCTCTTTAGTATGTATAGTTATGAAACGCTATTTACATAGTAGCTTGTTAAGAAGCACATCTTTTGTAAACACAACTTGATTCAAATAGTTGTTTTATTTTCCTTAAGGGCTTGGTTAGGTCAGTATCCTGAAGAAGTCTAAGATTAGTATGTCTTATAGGTTGTAACGTTAGTCATTTGCAGTTAGCTTGTGTATTGTAATAATCTGTTTGATTATTTGATTAAGTCCTTGTTGAGAAAGGCGAAATCACCTTGGCGGGTGGACTAGACTAGCTTGATAGTTTTCAAGTGAACTAGTATAAACATAATTTGTTCTTTCCTTCTTGCATCTTATCACTATTATCACTAAGCGAAGTAACTTGTTACGGTTTAAAGGGGATTTTAAAAGGAAAAGTTTTGGTTTAAAGCTCAATTTAACCCCCCCCCCCCCCCCCCCCCTTTCTTGTGTTTTTCACACCTTCACTTGGAATCATAGCTCCGATTCTGAGGAGTTTATAAAAAGTTTGAATTTTTATCAAGCACCTAACAGTGTTCAGTACCGATCCAAATTGTGTGAAAAACAATGGTGGATAAAGGTGACAATGCTACTGTAATTGGTGATAATATAGATAACGATGGAGATCAGTATAATGTTAAACCTCATATGTTTTGATGGAGAAAAGTTTGAATATTGGAAGGACGGGATTGGAAGTTATTTTCTGGGATATGACTTGGATCTATGGGATTTGGTAGTTGATGGCTACACTCACCCAGTATATGATAAAAGTCTAAAGATTACCATAAGTGTTATGACAGACGCTCAAAAGAAGGTTCACATAAATCATTACAAAGTGTTGTACCCCAAAATTTTCCCTCTGATTTCTCAAGACATTTCCTCACAAGCATTTTCAAAAGTTCAAATTTGCACAAGTACAATTGGGCTTTCAAGCATCAAATCGAAAAAGAGCATGCCTACTTCAATTGCACATCCTTCGATTGGGATTTTGGCCTCTTTCGATGCAAGCTTGGATTAAATTCTTCGATTGATCATTGGCCCTTGACATGCTTGCTTCGATTCACAAAGCAAGGGGGCTCCCATCATGCTAGCGTGCACAAGGCAAAAGCTTCCCCATGGCTAACATTCATATTAACACCCACGGGGCATTGGCTATCTTTATGCTAGCTCTGAATGAGTAAAGTCTCCCTTTGAAACAACTTGCTTTCGATTCATAGGGGCAACGACTATCCTCTTGCAAGCTTCAACAGGGCAACGCCTATCTTCATGCTAGCGCTCACAAAGCATTGGTTGTTTTCACGCTAGCTTCGGCTAGGCAAAAACTCCCCTAATGATTGCTTCGATTCCACCCTTGAAAACCTCCAACCCACATAGTTGGTGGCCCCTTCGAAGGACATGTACTGGTAGACTTGAAGGGCACATATAGTTGTCCCATTCGAAGGACATGCCTTACTAACCCATTCGAAGATTTGCATTTGATCCCTTTGAAGGACACATATATAGTCCAATCGAAGGATACACATTTGGCCCCTTCGAAGGATGCACAAAAGACCCATTCGAAAGACACATATTGGTTGGTGTTATACCCCAAAATTTACCCTCTGACTTATCAATAATTTTCTCACAAGATCTCCTTTGGATCAAGACTGCATTTGGGTTGATCAGCTCAAGGCACCTCCTCAAGCACTGATGACTGAAAATTAGGGTTTGAGATTGCACAAGGATTTTTGAACTTACAATACCCCATATGACTTTCATGGATCATTATGGACCCCCAAGATTGCTCATGTCAAGTTTCAAGCCTTGGATCACACTTTTAATCAGTCAATTGAACAGTTGACCTAAAAATCAGCTGTATTAGGGGAAAAGTCAACCATAGCCAATTTACAGTCAAACTTCATATTTTTTGATCCACACTAACATTTTAAACTCATATGTATCATTTGATCAAGTTTGGACCATAATTCCTCAAGAAATTTGATCAAATCATCAAAAGGACAAAATGGTTAAAATTATGGTTTTGACTGGGAAAGGGCAATTTCTGGTTTTTGACCTAGCAAATGATCAATTGGGTTAAGGAATGATCTCAATAGTCCAATTAAATCACTTTGACCTAATGACATGATTCAAAACACTACAAGTCCATTGGATTGACAAATGAATTTTTCAATCAACTGATCAAAAGTCAATTGTATACTGAAAAGTCAAACTTTGACTTTTTGATCAAATTCAAGTGCCAAAGGTCATAATCCATCAAAACATGTCAAAATATGAAACTTGTTCATAAAGAAATCAAGAATTCAAGATTTTATTTTGAATATGAAATTTCTTAACTTAGAAATTTTTCTAAGTATAGAAAATTTCTTATTTTTTCACAACTTTGAGCCAAATTTTCACCATGATGAAAGATGATTCAAAGGAAACTTCCAAAATAAAAGTTGTAGATCTCCATGAAATATACAACTTTGCTTTACAAAACTTCTCCTAAAAATGCTTGGACCTCAAGTTATAATTTTGTGAATACATACTCATGAACTAAAAATGACTTAGTGAAATTTTGCCCTAGTTAGGCAGATTTTTGACCTAACTTCATGGAAAATTTTCACATAGTTCCAAGGGTAATCTTCAAAATCAATTCAAAGATGAGTTGTAGAGCACATTGCAAGCTTTCCAAAATGTCAAAGAACTTCTTGAGATCATTCTTGAGTAGGTAGAATCGAAGATATGAAGTTGGTGTTTTGTCACTTGGATTACAAGCCATCTTGTGAAGAACATTGGATCCAATCCTCAAGCATGTTGTACAAATCCCACTTTGCATGCTTCTAACTTGAATTTCACTCCATAATTAAATGTTTTAACAGCTGTTGGAAGCTTTAATCCAGGCATTCAATGCATTATACAAATTTAATTCCATTTTGGGAAGAAAGGCAACATTGCCATTTTAGAAAAGCAAGCTTTATGCAAAGTCAGCTTGCATTGAGCCTTGAATTTGTTCTTTCTGCACAAACACACTCTACACAATCAGAACAAGTGTGTTTAAAGGTCTCAACCCCCCTACAAGCTTGGTACTTCACCTTGAAACCATGCTTGCTAGCTTTGCTTCAAAAACAAGTAACCAAACAAAACATGTGAGTTTTTGAAATCTGAGTTGTTATAAGTCTTAAAAGCTCTTGCTTATAAGTAGACACACTATTTGCAAGTGGGGACACAAAAGCTATTTCCCTGAAACTGCCTCAAACATTCAAAAACCAAAAACCTATTCATAAACACCATTAACATACAGTTCTGAACCAAAACTCATGATCTTCATTTCCACTCGTGCGTTTTGAAAACTAATCACTCAAACACCTTATATACATCATATCAAAGTGATCCAGGCCCCTGTTTCAAGACTGTAACTCCTCCATCACCATCCACCATTTTCAAATATCAAGCTTGCAGGTTGACTTGAGTAGAGATATTCAGGGACTTTCAAGACAAAGTAAGGGTTGGGATACACTCAAGGAGGTCCAGGCAAGCTAAACAGATTCTCAGACCTTCTCAAAAGTTGCTCAAACTCCATTCACGACTCCAGCTGCAAGAGGTAAAAACTCAAACTTCTATCTCTTCATACAAGCATCATTTGATCCTGACTTGTGAAAACAAAATGTAGATATCCTTTCTCTAAAGCTAATAATGTTCATAGTTTCCATTTATATTGACTGTGTATAGAGAATTTTGGATTTGAAATTTCTGAGAAAATTAGGTTTCAATTTAGGGCCAGCAAAATTTGTTTTTATCTTTGACATTTAGTTTACATAAGTTATATGTTTGAATTCGTGGGAAGAAACACCATAACTTTCATGTTTGGAGTTTCCATTTATGTGGAGAAATGAGGAAGATACAGGTGGTACGACCATGGCTCAAGGTTGAAGACGAAGTTGCCTTCAGAAAGCAGTTTCTAATATATATTTATGCTTTGATTATATGACCGGATGAAACAGCCACCCCAGTGGCAAGCGCGCACGTACTAAGGCATATGTTACCTAAAGGGCGAGGGTTCGAACCAATCTAAACCCCCCTTTTGCATTTTTTTTTCATTTTTCTGATTTTTTTTCTAACACCTTCTTTTTTGCAGGCGCTGGGCCCTTTGGGCCTGACATTTTTTTTGTTTTTGCTAGCATACTTCCCAATTTACTCGTGACACCCCTGGCCCATTTTATTTTTATTTATTTATTTATTTATTTTTCTTTTAAATATATTTTCTAAAATACCAAAAAAAATCATAAAAAATATAAAAATAATAGATTTATATTTTGACATAATTTAGATATTTTTCCAAATAAAAAAATTATTTTTTATTCATTATACTTTATTTACTTTTATTAATTTCCTTGTAAATATTTAATTAAAACTAAAATATTATTTATTTTATACTAATGAAAATATATTTTTGATATCAAAAAGACTAAAAGAATATTTTATAACACTATAATTTATTTTTCAAGACACAAAAATGTAAAATAAAAAAAAATACTTTTTTTATAAACTTCATTTCTTTTTAAGTAGAATTAGGGTTTTATTCAAGAATCTTTTTCTTAATGAATTCAAACTTGACTGATTATTTTCTTTATCTAATTAGGTTAAAATCAAAACCCTTTTCCTTAAGAAACCAAACAAAAAAAAATCTTTTTCTTTGCATTTACAATTCTTGCATATTTATTTCATCTTGTATATATTATTTATTTCAATTCTTGTACAAATTCAATTTGGTTGTAATAGATTAATTAGGTTTATATTATTGCAATCCCCATTCATAAATTGTATACCCCCTCCCATGAATATTGTAATAGCGTAGTAACTTTAAATTTCGCAATTTATCGCTTTTACATAATATGCTAGTAATTAGGGTTTGTATGGGAAGAATAAAATCAATCAAATAGAAAACCCTAATCCAAGACAAAAAAAAAGTATGAAAATAACACACTTGCACATAAGCACCCCTAGGTTTATCCCACTTGGTTGTCTTACAAAAATGGCCATATTACGCATGTAAGGTGTCTTAGCAAAAAACAAGCAAATACAAGATCATAGTCCCTCGATGACGCTATTCAAAGTTGCCTTACAAAATGATCTTAGTCCCTCAAAAAGAATGCTAATATACCTCGCAACATTGCTAATCATGGCTATACGATGACCCACGCCCGTCCCGTTAACATCCAAAGATAGGGTTGCTTACCAAGTCAATGGTAAGACAACAATGTCAAAGGAAAATAAAATGAACAAGAAAGACATTTGAGTAGGTAGATTGCTCCTAATTACTTGATCCATTTCAAAACAAACATCCTTGCTATTTTCAAAACAATCACATACACTTTCAAACATATTAGAAAACTGAAAACATTTTCGAAAGATCAATACCTTTGTATACGTTCTTACGAACGAGAATCATTACAAAGATTGCCTAAACAATGGCCTCTTTACAAAATACTTTCAAAAACCACACAAAGCACAATTTCAAACAAAAGCAAATGATCTAGCAAGTAACTAAGATCCCATGGAAAACCATGGATAAAGAGGGTGATAATACCTTCCCTTTTCATAATCTACCCCCCAAACTCAAGAAACAATCTCAAAGGTCTTTCCTGTGCTTTTTCACCTTTCCTTTTGGATAAAAGAAAAGTCGGTGGCGACTCTTGCTAACCGCAACATTTGCGATCAAACGCAAAACCCTCAAGTCAGTTCTCCCACCGCATCACAGAACTGGCAACTCTGTTGGGGATAATTCTAAAAGTGGGGTTACCTTAGGAATAGATCACATTTATTTGCTTACATTGTTTGACTTGTACGTTTTACATTATGTTTCTTTGTTTGGGTTTGAATCCTCTACCCGGATTTGGGATACATTATAGGTAAGTAGCAATATATTATGGAAACTGTATGGGGTATACCGACATGGTCTAAGCAATAGCTACGTTAGTGTGACATATTTGTGGGTACCGGTAGCCTTTGAGTTAATCAAAGAGAGAATACGGGGTCGCTGAGTGATGTCATGAAGCACTAATGAACTTTTAGAACCTTTACTTGACCAACTTGGCCTTTAGGATGTAGTGAGATGACCGACTTTGGTGCAATCCGAAGTTGGTAGGTACTCGATACTACACTCATTGAGGTTTGGTTTCTTGGGATATTTCGGTCACTATTAAAGAGGCTTGAGCTGAAACAATGACCAAGGAAACAAACCAGTGATATTGAGCTCCTTAGAACCCGGTTACTATTACTAGGACAGGTTTGAGCCAACTAAACTTCAAGAGGGTACTTACCTATAAAACTCCATGCAAGCCTAAACCTAAGAACTTGTTTTCTTTGTTTGTATATGCATACTTGTACATAACATCATGAACATCATGAACATCATATACATCCACTTACCATTTCAAGAATTTTTGGATTCATCTTTGTTCTTGTTTTGTATAATATGGATTCACTTCGCAGAAAAACTATTCAAGTCAACCTTGTGAGAATCCCTCCACAACTTAAGGAGATAGTTTCAAGGATTCCTGAAAAATCTCCATTCACCGAGAGACATGGTCGCCTACTCAACTTAGTCACCTCTAACACAGATGAGGACATGATGAAGGTGCTCTTTCAGTTCTTTGATCCTTTACACCATTGCTTCACCTTTCCCGACTATTAACTTGTGCCTACTTTGGAATAATTCTCCCAACTCTTGAGGATTCCAATTCTCAATTAACTACCTTTCAATGGTACAGAAAGAGATCCAAAGCCAGAAGAGATTGCTCAAGCTCTACACTTGCACTCATCTGATATCACAATTCATTGGGAAACAAGGAGTGGTGTCAAAGGTTTCTTAGCAAAGTTTATGTTTGAGAAAGCCCAAAGCTGTTGGAATTCCTTAGACTTGCAAGCCTTTGAAGAAATTATGGCTCTCCTCATCTATGGGATGGTTTTGTTTCCAAATCCTGACCAACTCATAGATGTGAACGCCGTCAAAATCTTCATATCACGCAACCCGGTGCCTACATTTCTAGGAGATATCCTACACTCTTTTCACACTCGCACAATGAGGAAAAGAGGTGTCCTTATGTGTTGCACTCCTCTCTTGGCAAGATGGTTTATTTCTCGTCTTCCCCAATCTGTATTAAAGAATGAGTAAGGTTCAAGGTGGTCACAAAGTTTGATGACGCTCAAACATTTAGACATTCATTGGTGCTCCCGATCCAAAGAGAATATTATCATTGTCGATCGTTGTGGAGAATTTCCTAATGTCCATTTACTTGGAATTAGAGGAGGTATAACCTACAACCCTTGTTTAGCCTTAAGACAGTTTGGTTATGCCCGAAGGGATGACCCGTACGAGATGCTGATTCAAGGTTTGGTATTTGACTACGACAACAATGATCAAGGTCTTCGCCAGAGATTTATCCGAGCTTGGAGGATGTTGAACAAGGTGGATAGCAAGAATTTGGGGCACAAGAATTCCATCCCTCTTGAGCCTTACCTTAAATGGGTACGAAATCGTGCTCAGAGTCTTATGATGCCTTACCCCTCAATTATTCCGGTAACCATTGAGCCTGTCATGGAGGGAGACGTTCCATACACCATCCTACATCCTGACATGCCCACATCTCTTGAAGACCTACAACGGGATTAGATACAACTCAATGGAGAGCGAGATACTTTCGAAGCCCAATTCTACGCAAGCGAGAAGAAGGTTTTGGAACTCACTAGGCTACTTCATGAGGAGCAGACTCTAAATGCCTACATTGCACTGAAGAGGATGCACACTACCTTTCTATCTTAGAGTTTCTTGTATTATTTTGCCCAAGGGGCATTGATGTAATCAAGCTTTAACTTATTAATATAACGTGTGTTTCCTTTTTGTCTAAAACAAATTTGAATCTTTAAAATCCTTGAAAACATTGCATATGCATATACCATTCATCATAACATAAGCAGGTCTTTTGCAAAAAGTCTCATCATCTCTCTACTGTTTATTTCAATAAGATGGATTTTGAGCAAACAGTGAAGGATCTCTAAGCTCAGAATACACAGTTTCAACAGTTGCTTTTGACCCTAGCTAAGGGACAAGAAGAATTGAAGACTTTGTTGGCTGAAGAGAGGAAAAAGAAAACAAATAAGGTAACCAGAGTCTTAAACATGGGAAGAAGATTTCATGGGCAGACAAGAAGAACCTTGGACTTTGCAACAACATCCGGTGAAAGAGACAACCAAGATGGTAAAGGGAAGGAAACAGTTGTCCCGTCAGAATCAAAGGAAGAAGAGGAAGAAGAATACTACTCTGAAGAACAATACCCTCTGACTGATGACAAGTATAAACATCTCGAAGAGCGTTTGAGCGCGATGGAAATCCAAAAGGTGCCTGGCTTGGACTTTGAGGAATTGGGTTTGGTATCCGGGATTGTGATTCCTTCGAAATTCAAAGCACCTATATTCGCCAAATATGACGGAGTTTCATGCCCTAAAATGCATCTCCGGTCATATGTGAGGAAAATTCAACCCCACACCGCTGATAAAGACTTATGGGTGCACTTCTTCCAAGACAGTCTGTCTGGAACTCAACTGGATTGGTTTTACCAACTAGAAAGAGCCAACGTTCACAATTGGGAAGATCTTGCTGCAACTTTCTACAAACAATATCAGTACAATGTTGATCTGGCGCCCACCCGTACTCAACTCCAGAGTATGGCCATGGTTTCCAATGAAGATTTTAAAGACTACGCACAAAAATGGAGAGATTTGGCTGGAAGAGTTCAACCCCCTCTATATGAGAGAGAATTGGTAGACATGTTTTTGGGCACCTTGTCTGGTCCCTTCTTCAATCATTTAATCGGAAGTTCATCTGCAGGCTTCACTAAAATAATATTGACCGGAGAGAGGATAGAAACATGTAGAAAGAATGGAAAGATTCAGAAAGACACATCTTCTTCTACAGCTGTAAGGAAGCCCTTCATTAGAAAGAAAGAGGTGGTTGTTGTATATCCGCAAAGAAATCAAGATAGGGCCGAACGCAGACCAATAGTGGGGGCTGTTATGATTCCTAAGCCTGTATCTGATTAGCAAAGAAATAATCAACCAAGGATGGAAAGGCCAGCCAGGGAGTTCACCAGAATCAATATAACCCCGTCTCAAGTATTACCGCATCTACTAAGATCCAACTTGGTGACCTTGAAAGAAGCTCCGAAAAACCCCAATACAACATCTACTCATTATCATCCCAATGCCCATTGCGCATATCACTCTGAAAGTCCTAGTCACAATACTAATAACTGTTAGGCTCTAAAGAACAAAATACAAGACCTCATTGAAGCAAAAGAAGTTGAGTTCGATGCGCCTGAAAAGCCAAATGTCATTTTTGCCCCTATGCCAAGACATGGCCATAATACCAATGCCATTGAAGAAGAATTGTTTGTTACTTCAATTGATGAACTCATGACCCCACTTCTGACTATTAAAATGAATTTGTTGAATGTCGGTGTGTTCCCGGGCTATGGTGAAGTTTTCCATCTCTGTTTGTCCTCCCCAATCGGCTGTCCTTTGTTGAAAATAGGCATTCAGTGCCTAATAGATAACAAAGAAATTTTATTCGAGAAGACTTCTGTTTCACCTGTTCCTTTTGAAGATGTTTCTATCATTACCATTTCCGCAAATTCTTCCAGGGTCTCCACCAAAAGACCCGTTAGAATTACATCAGTTCCGAAAGCAGCTCCTTTAATAATCGCAATGCCTGGACCAATCCCATACTCATCAGACAAAACCATACCATGGAATTATGGAGGGGATGTCTACTATCATGGTATCAAGCAGGACTGGCCAGCCGCCGAAGATTCAAGCTCCAAGAAAGTCAACTCCGACATCAGTAACATTGCAGGAACTAGCAAAATTACCTGAAGTGGTATGATCTTTTCTCCAGAAATTGCTCCCCTAAAAGCAGTTTATGGACCCGTAATCATCCTTGTGGTTGCTCTAAAGGATACTCCCACACCCATAATCATCTCTACAAATACTCCAATTGACAAAGCCGTTACAACCCCTGTAATCATTCTGACTGACACTCTCGTGAAGGGTGAGAAAACACTTAGAAGGGGGGGGGGGTTGAATAAGTTTCTCTTTTTCTTTTTCTTAAGCGCTCAACAATAATGGAAAGACACATTTATTTTTATCCTGGTTCGTTTGAACTCAAACTACTCCAGCCCACCCGCCAAGGTGATTTCGCCTTTCTCAACAAGGACTTAATTTACTATAATCAACTGATTACAATCATACAACAATTGTTGTGACTAACAATGCACAAGTAAACTTACAAGTGACTAACACCACTAAGACTCAAACTAGTCCTAGTCTTCTTGAGAAATCTGACTAAACTTGGTCTCTCAAGGAACAATTACAAGAATGAAATCTTTACAGATAGTGAGATAAAATTGCTTCTAAAAAGCTATATCACAAACTGTGATTTTTCACTAAGATTAATTTTGTACAAGGTGTTTGTAAAATGATTTGTGTTCTTCAGAATATTTTCACGTTCTTGGGCTGGGCTTCAGATTTTGCTTGCAATAAATGATCTTTTATTTATAACATGTAGAAAATGACCGTTGTTGCCTTCAAAAGTGGAGAGCATTTAAGTTTGCATGTTTGCTTGTAGTATTGCATTTTCCAATGAACTAGCGTAGACACTTAAGTGCTTGTAGTCGTCTTTGTAGTAAATGAGCAAATGTCACTTTCTTAGAGCATGTTTCCTGAAACTTGACAAGACTTGTTAGCTTCTTCATTCTTTCAGAACTAGCTTTACGTCTTGCTTCAGAACATGGCTTCACGTCTTGCTTGCAGAATCCTTCTGAATATAGTCTGCTTTCAAAGTACTTCTGACCAGCGCTTGCTTTCAAACTACTTCTGAACAACACTTGCTTTCAAAGTACTTCTGAACATGGAAACCTTCTAAGCGTTAGAAGATGCATTGAATAGTTTCTTATCAGAGTCAACATCAGAACTTGCGCTAAACAAATAGTTCTTTCATCAAAGAACTTCTTCATTTATTTTCAGCTCAGCACGTCAAAGTGATTTTCATCTAGGAAAATTCTTCTGTCAGAACATTATCTAAAACAAATAAATATCTCATCAGAGTATCAATTATATAAAATATATTTTATTGTTATAATCAAAACTCTAAGATATGATCATAACCAATCTTGTTCTAACAATCTCCCCCTTTTTTATGATGACAAAAATATTCAGATTTAGAAGTAAAATTGAATAAGAGATAAGAATCTCCCCCTGAAAAAAATATTTCTATAAGAAAAACTTCCTGAGAATTTTCATCAGAGCTTTGAAATTTTCTTCTAGGATTTCTTCAGTAAGTCTTTTGAAGATAATGTTCAGTTGAATTAAACTTCCAGAGTTTAGTGATACCTGCAAAATTCTTTTAAACATAGAAAGAAATATTTGTATTTTGTTGTTTGAGACTTAGTCCCATAACTGTTAATCAGAGATTAGATCAAAATACTCATTTTCTCCCCCTTTTTGTCATAATCAAAAAGTATATAAAAAATCATTGAAGAGCATAAAAGGTTTTTCTCCCTCCCTTTTTTTAATAAAAAAGATTCAGAGGTACAAAACAAAACAAAAACAAGAATCAGAACGATACCAATTTTTTTTAGAAACAAGAGCCATAAGAAGATTCTTGATCTCAGATGAAGATTCTTGTTCTACTCATTTTAAAAAGAATCTAATCATTATTAGCATTTAATGATTTTGAAAATTGAGGGGAAAGAGTGAGATTTGAGCAAATCATAACAGTTACCTTGGAACAGCGTCAATAGCTTAGCACGCGTGACCTTTCAGAAACACACCACATGTTCATCTCCTGAAGGTTGCATGGGACAGTTGTTTGATATAATAAACTACTGAACTATACTTGTAATGAAACGTTAGAACATTTCAGAACTTTATATATAGCTTCTGATGTAACTTCTCTTCTAACTTCTGAAGAGTTGTTAATCAGAACATTCATTTCAGAACATTCATTTCAGAACATTCTGATGGAAAACACAGAAGATAAATACAATTTTATTCAGGACATAATTCCATACAAATATTTTTCAAAATGAATTTAAATCTATCTTCTTAAAGGGGTTTGATAAAAATATCAGCCCATTGAAGGTCTGTTTTTACAAACTTTAAATTTAAAATTCCTTTCTGAATGTAGTCCCTTATAAAATGATATCTAATTTCTATGTGTTTAGCTTTAGAATGTAAAATGGGATTTTTAGAAAGACAAATTACAGAACTACATCTAGCAGCAGATATATACTCAGCTTCTGTTGTTAAAGTGCAATTGTTGCTTGCTTCTTGCTGTACCACGAGATAAGATTGTCACCCAGAAACTGGCAGCTTCCAGAGGTGCTCTTTCTTTCAATTCTATCTCCAGCAAAGTCAGCATCACAATAACCTACTAGTCTGAAATATTTTGATCTTATGTAACACAGACCCAGATTAGTAGTACCTTTCAGATACCTCAGAATTCTCTTAACAGCAGTTAAGTGAGATTCTCTAGGATCTGATTGGAATCTAGCACATAAACATAAGCTGGATAATATATCAGGTCTAGATGCAGTTAGATAGAGAAGGGATCCAATCATACCTCTGTAGAGCTTCTGATCTACCTTCATACTTACCTCATATTTTCCCAGAATGCATGTTGGATGCATTGGTGTCTTAGCATCTTTGCTTTCTGACATCAAAAATTTCTTCATAAGTTCTTTAACATACTTCGTCTGATGTATGTAAGTACCTTCTGGAGTTTGGTTAATTTGTATTCCCAGAAAGAACTTCAATTCTCCCATCATGCTCATCTCAAATTCTTCCTGCATGGTCTCAGCAAATTCTTTTCCAAGGGAGGTATTAGAGGTTCCAAAAATAATATCATCAACATAAATTTGACAAATTAAAATGTCATTTTTAAATGTCTTTCTGAATAAAGTTGTGTCCACTTTCCCTCTGGTAAAATCTTTTTCTAAAAGAAAATTACTCAAACAATCATACCAAGCTCTGGGAGCTTGTTTTAAACCGTATAAAGACTTTTTAAATTAAAAACATGTTCTGGATACTTTGAGTCCTTAAAAGCCAGGAGGTTGATGGCCATAAACTTCTTCTTCTATATAGCCATTTAAAAATGCACTTTTAACATCCATTTGATATAATGAAATGTTATTTTGAACAGCAAAAGAAATTAATAATCTAATAGATTCTAACCTGGCGACTGGAGTAAAGGTTTCATTATAATAAATTCCTTCTTGTTGACTATAACCCTGTGCAACCAGTCGTGCTTTGTTTCTGACCACCTCTCCTTGCTCATTTAGTTTGTTTCTGAAAACCCATTTAATTCCTATAATGTTGAATCCTTTAGGTCTTGGAACTAGATCCCATACATCGTTTCCGGAAAATTGATTGAGTTCATCTTGCATTGCTAGGATCCAATCATTGTCTTCCAGAGCTTCATCAATAGAGGTTGGCTCAATCAGAGATACCAATCCAAACAATGATTCTTCATTGATTCTGAGAGAGGATCTTGTTCTGATGGGATCTTCTTTTCTTCAAATAATCACGTCTTCTTTATGAGCTGAAGCGATTATGGGAAATCTTTTCTAAGTGGGTTGTTCAGAGATTCTGAGATTATCCAGAGCATTGTTAAGAGGAGGATCTTCTGAGTCTACCTTTGCTTTTGAGTCTTCCTTTGCTTCTGACTTTTCAGAGTTTGAGGGATGATCTTCTGTACCTACAGAAATATCAATTTGCTTTGGCTGTTGCTGGCCAAGCTTGTCATCAAACCTGACTTTGATTGATTCTTCAACAATCAGAGTTTCTGTGTTGTATACTCTATAGCCATTTGAGCGTTCAGAATATCCAAGCAGAAAACATTTTTGTGCTTTAGAATCAAACTTGTTCAGATTATCTTTAGTGTTCAGAATAAAACAAGTACATCCAAAAGGATGGAAATAAGAAATGTTGGGTGTTCTGTTTTTACACTTCATAGGGAGTCTTTTCAAGAATAGGTCTTATAGAGATTCTATTTTGAATATAACATGCTGTGTTCACATCTTCTGCCCAAAAGTTCTTAGCCATATTAGTTTCATTGATCATGGTTCTGGCCATTTCTTGTAATGTTCTATTCTTTCGTTCTACAACTCTATTTTTTTGGGGAGTTATAGGACAAGAGAAATTATGAACAATACCATTTTCTTTAAAATATTTTTCAAAATAATGATTTTCAAATTCTCCACCATGATCACTTCTGACTTTTATAATTCTAAAATCTTTTTCGTTTTGCACTTGGTTACAGAAGTCAATGAACACAGAATGTGACTCATCCTTGTGTTTTAAAAACTTAACCCATGTCCATCTGCTGTAGTCATCAACAATGACCAATCCATACTTCTTACCTCTAATGGATGCAGTTTTAACTGGCCTAAACAGATCAATATGAAGTAGTTCTAATGGCCTAGAGGAAGAAACAACATTTTTGGATTTAAAAGAAGGTTTTGAAAATTTTCCTTTTTGACATGCTTCGCACAGAGCTTCTGAGTTGTACTTCAGATTGGGAAGTCCTCTGACTAAATTTAATTTATTTAGCAGAGAGATTTTTCTTAAGCTGACATGTCCTAATATTCTGTGCCATACCCATTGCTCATCGCTAACAGACAAAAGGCATTTAACATTCTGAGATTTAAGATCTGACAAATCAATTTTGTATATGTTATTCTTTCTCTTTCCAGAAAAGAGGATTATTCCATCTTTTTGACTAACAGTTCGACAGGAATTTTGATTAAAGATAATGTCATAACCGTTGTCACTTAATTGACTTATGGACAACATGTTATGCGCTAATCCTTCAACTAATAAAACATTAGAGATAGAAGGAAGGTTACAGTTTCAATTGGTTCCAGAACCAATAATCTTCCCTTTCTGATTACCTCCAAACTTGACGTCTCCTCCAACTTTAAATTCTAGGTTTTGGAACATATACTTTATTCCCGTCATGTGTCGTGAGCACCCAGAGTACAGGTACCACGACTGGTGTCTCAATTGAGCTGTTAAGTACATCTTCAACAAATATTATTTTATCCTTAGGTACCCATATCTTTTTGGATCCTCTTGGGTTAGAGTATTTCAAGTTCTGTTTGAACTTTAGATTAGCATAACAGTTTCCAGAATGTGATGTATATTTAATATCATGTGTGTGTCCAAACTTGAATTGTTTGTTCAGAGGTTTATAAGTGAAAGTCATCTTAGCAACATGTTTTGGTATATATGTCTCCTTCCCTTTGGGAGGCTCATATCCAATCCCTCTTCTGTTGTTTCCACTAACTCCCATAGATCATTGAAGCCATTTTGCTTCTATCTATGCTTTTAGCAAGAAAAGTTTGAAAGCTACAGTCATATTCTTTCAGAATATCTTTTGAACTTGACACAAAATCTGAACTAGAAATTTTTTGAACATTTTGAATTTCCTCTTTAAGTTTAAAATTATTTTCTTTGAGTTCAGATTTTTCTGTTTCATGTTTCTCAAGATCAGATGCAAGACTCTTCTTGAGTTTCTTGTATTTGATTTTGAGCTGACTATAGTTTTCCAGAAGTTCTGATAAACTTTCAGCAAGTTCATCTCTAGTAAATTCAGAGAATACCTCTTTTGGTTCTGACTCACAGTCTGAGTCATCTACTGTGGTAGCCATCAGAGCTAGGTTGGCGTTCTCATCTTCAGAATCAGATTCATCTTCAGAGGATTCTGAATTGTCCCGGGTTGCCATCATCCCTTTCTTTCTACCAAACTTTTTCTTTGGTTTTTCTCTTTGAAGTTTTGGACAATCACTCTTGTAGTGTCCAGGTTCTTTGCATTCATAACAAATTATCTCTCTTCTGTTTGACTTTTTGTGTCAAGAAGATTCTGGTTTATCTTCTGACTTCTTGAAGTTCCTGAACTTCTTATGTCTGTGCTTCCACAGCTGATTGATCCTTCTGGAGAGCAAGGATAGTTCGTCTTCTTCTGACGCATATTCTTAAGAGTTTTCTTCTTCAGCCTGAAAAGCGTTAGTTTCATATTTTTAATTGATTTAAGGGCAACAGACTTACCTTTCTTCTGAGGCTCATACTCATCAAGTTCTATCTCATGACTTCTTAGAGCACTGACGAGTTCTTCCAGAGACACGTTGCTCAGATCTTTTGAGACATTGAAAGCAGTGACCAGAGGTGCCCATCTTCTAGGTAAACTTCTGATGATCTTTTTAACGTGGTCTGCCTTAGTGTATCCCTTGTTCAGAACTCTCAGGCCAGCAATCAGAGTTTGGAACCTTGAGAACATAGCTTCATAGATTCACTTTCTTCTACTTTGAAGGATTCATACTTCTGGACGAGAGCCGGAGCTTTAGACTCTTTCACTTGAGCGTTTCCTTCATGAGCCATTTTGAGAGACTCAAACATATCATGCGTTGTATCTCTATTTGTGATCTTTTCATATTCCATTTTAGAGATAACATTTAGAAAAATATTTCTAGCTCTGTGATGATTTTTGAAATCAGCTTTTTGTTGTTTTTCCATTTTGATTCACATCCTTCCACGATTGTACTAATGCATTTCTTTAGTTTATTGCGTTTATTTTTATGTTTTAATATGTTTTGCTAATTTATTTTATTTTTGCATTTAATTAATTTTCGTATTTTATTTTCAGCAACTGCAGCTTTCACGGAAAAATTCATAACTAATTCTACAAAAATTGGATCGAGGCGTTTGACCATGCATTGGAAAGCTAAGAAAATGGCCTACAACTTTCTAGTTTTGGCCAGAAGCTGATTCGAAGTGAAGAAAGGTTGAAAATGTAGTTGAAGTTGCAACTTTAGACTTTTAAGTTTTGGGTTAGTAGTTTTGGGCCTGAGTTATGTTTTCAACCCAGTTGGTTTGTAAACCGAATGGATTGTTCCTCTTTAACCGGGGGGCAGCTGCATAACGGGGGATTGATCACGTTTTTACTGTAGACAAAGGGAGAAAACAATTTTGTACGAATGGGAATGGAGAACTAATCCGTTAGAGTTGATCTGCTGTAACTTGGTTTCCAAAACTTGAGGTTAATATAATTTACAATTCAATTTCTATTCATATCAATTTTTCCTTTTATATTCGTTTGCTTAATTCGAATTATCTTAGAGCAATCTTGTTGGTTCAATTGAATTATGTTTCCCAATTATAATTGCGTTATATCGTATGCTTAATTCGTTATTCCGTTTGTTGATTAACTGTTTGCTTAACTCGGTGAAAAGGGAACATAATTCTTATTTTTTTTTCATTCTCGCTTGTTGGATGAAATTGTGATCGAATTTGAATAGGAATCCTCTTAGGGAAGTTAAATTATATTAATCGATGATAGTAGGAACCCGAAACAGTAGCTCGACTTATTTCATAATCACTTATTTTAAGCGCTTACTTTCTTATTTTTTTTTTATAAATCGTCCTTAAAACCAACCCCCTCCCCCAATTCGATTTATGTTGTTTAATAAAATCAAGAATCCTTGTGAGAACGATATCCGAGTTACAGTTGTCATTAAATACTACAGTTTTGAAAAATACTCGTTTTGATCCGCGCGCGACAACAGATCAAATTGGCGCCGTTGTCGGGGATTCTTGGTATTAATAGTTGTTTTTAGAGTCATAGGGTAAGTTTCTTTGAGTCTATGCGTTAGTTTCATCGCGATTTCGTCCAATTCACGTTGTAGAGTCGAAATAGTAAAAAAAATTGGTTTTTTGGTAAATCGCATCCGATTAGAATTCTGCCTTGACCAAATTCATCATTTTCCTATTTTTTATGATTTATTTACTGTTTTCATAGAGTCGTAAAAAATAAAAAAAATTATCAAAATTCTATTTTTCGCCCATTAGAAGAATTTCGTGTTCAGTTTATTTTTTTGAAAAAAATTTAATCGTTTTCCTTCTTTGTGTTTGTTTTTGCTTTTAGGGATATTGTTGGTATTTTGGGCTTTGTTACCATTGCTGCGTTTTAGTCCTGGCTACTAGGTCCTGCTGTCCTGAGCTTGTTGCTTTTGATCCTGAAGTAGAAAGAACATTGCACACACAATGTAGGAGAGTCCAAGTTAACACTAGTCCACCACCCATAATTGAGTTTGAGTCTGAGGCTGATTCTGATTAATTGCACTATCTGTTTGATTCTGATTCTGAAGTTGTTATTGATATGGCTGACCAAAGAACCTTAAGGAAATTGGCTGCCCCTGATATAAATTATAATGGCATGTGTATTGATTATGATGATGTTGCTGCTCCTTTTGAATTAAAATAAGGTTTAATACACTTGTTGCCCAAGTTTAGTGGTCTTGCAGGTGAGGATCCGCACAAACATTTGAAAGAGTTTCAGGTTGTATGCTCTACACCATCGAAGCCTGAAGGGATCACTGAAGATCACATCAAACTTTGAGCTTTTCCTTTTTCATTGCAGGGTGTAGCAAAGGATCGATTGTACTACCTCGAGCCAAATTCAATTGCAAGATGGAATGCGCTGAAAAAGGTGTTTTTGGAGCGATATTTTCCTGCCTCTAGAGCTGCCTCAATAAGAAAGGAAATTTGCGGTATCAGACAAGGTAATGAGTCACTCACTGAGTATTGGGAGAGGTTCAAGCACTTGGTATCCAGCTGTCCTCAACATCAGATCACCAAGCAATTACTCATCCAGTACTTTTATGAGGGGTTGATACCGATGGACCGAAACATTCTTGATGCTGCTAGTGGTGGAGCACTTGTTGATAAAACTCCAGCTGCTGCCAAAGCTCTAGTAGAGAATATGTCTCTTAATTCTAAGCAATTTATCACTAGAGACAATTCTGCACAAAGCAAATGAGTGAATCAAATTCAAGCTTCTTCTTCCAACAAGGCTTTAGAGACCAGAATTGATGAGCTCATGGCATTAGTCAAACAACTAGCAGTAGCAAAAACTCAAACATCAACTATGTGTGGTATTTGTACTTCCGCTGAGGACTGATACATGTCCCATTCTGAGAGATGAATCTATCACTAAGCTGCCCCAAGCTTATGCAGCCAACCTTTACAACCAAAACAGGTACAACAACATTCCTGACTTTTCCACCAACAAATATCATCTGAATTGGAGGAATCACCCCAACCTTCAATATGGAAATCCACAAACCAGTCAACAACAGAACTCACCTCAACCGGCTGCCCCTGCACCTTCCGGACCGTCCTTAGAGGATCTTGTTAAACAAATGGCTGTCAACAACCTTTAGTTCCAACAAAGGACCAATTCTAGCATTCAAACCTTGCATACACAGATGAGACAACTTGCTACTCAAATGAACGCAATGCAATCCCAAGGGTCGAACCAACTTCCAGCCCAAACTGTTGCCAATCCGAATGGTGGTCCTAATGCCAATGTTAGTGCAATCTCTTTGCAATCTGGAAAGGTAGCAGGAATAGCCCCTGAGAAAAATATTGAG
Organism: Vicia faba; assembly: GCA_948472305.1. Lineage (NCBI taxonomy): Eukaryota > Viridiplantae > Streptophyta > Magnoliopsida > Fabales > Fabaceae > Vicia > Vicia faba. Next base: position 1,392,658,191 of record OX451741.1, on the reverse strand, counting down.
GCAACATCTGAACCTTCTACTTCTTCACCTTCTGAATCTGTTTCATCTGAACATTCTCCACCTTCTCCTATTGCGATGGAAACTGAAAGAATTACAGAAATAGACTATGTGCCACCAGTTCCTTTCCCACATAGAATTCTGAAAAATAAAATAATTGAGGAAGGAGAGAAAGAAAAAGAGATTTTGGATGTTTTCCGAAAAGTTGCAATAAATATTCCGCTCCTTGATGTGATTAAACAGTTCCAAAGTATGCGAAGTTTTTGAAGGATTTGTGTACCAACAAGAGAAGTATTAAGGGAAGTGAAAGAGTTAACTTGGGCCGAAATATTTCTGCTTTTATTCAGCCTAAACCTTCATCCGAAAAAGTTATGGGTGAGCAAAATGTTTCAGCCTTCACCACCACTCAGGTTCTACCATAGAAGCAGAAGGATCCAGGAACATTTGCTATTCCTTGCACCATCGGGAATAGTAATTTCGGTAATTGCATGCTTGATTTGGGAGCAGGCATTAATGTTATGCCCACTTCTGTTTACAATAACCTTTATCTCGGTCCTCTGCAACATACATGTTTAATTATTCAGTTGGCAAATAGGAGCAATGCCCGCCCCACCGACATAGTCGAAGACGTCCTTGTTCAAGTTAACGATTTGATTTTTCCTGCAGATTTCTACATTCTAGACATGGAAGGAGAAATTAAAGTCCAGCCGAGCTCCCATCATTTTAGGCAGACCATTCATGAAAACGGAAAAAACAAAGATTGATGTTGACGATGGAACCATGTCCATGGAATTTGGTGACATTGTCGCGAAATTCAACATTTTTGATGCCACGAAACATCCTTCGGAGGAGCATTCGGTTTTTCACATCGAATTAATTTCAGAATTGGTCGATGACACTTGTTCTAATTTATTTTCCATTGATTTTGCTTCTCTATCTGGATTTGATGATGTTTACTTGTGTTTTGATTGTACTGACAACAACTTGTGTGTTATGTGTGCTGAAATAGAGGCTGCCTTGCAGGATGATGTGTTTCCCACCAGTGAAGTTGTTGCTAATGAAGTTGTTTTTACAGTTGATACACTTGACATCTCGGCTGTCCCAAATGCTCCATCCATAGAGCAGCCCCCGTCCTTAGAGCTGAAATAACTTCCGGAAAATTTGAAATATGTTTATTTGGAGAATAACAAAAAACTTCCTGTTATTATCTCTTCTAACCTTGATCTCGATCAAGAAAACAAACTCTTGCAGGTTCTAAAAAAGCACAAGAAGGCAATCAGATGGACATTAGCCGACCTTCCTGGTATTAGTCCGTCCATGTGCAAGCACATGATTTTACTTGAGGAGGGAGCGAAAACAGTAAGGCAGCCCCCAAAGTAGGCTTAATCCTTTGATCCTCTATGTTGTGAAGAAAGAGGTAACCAAACTCTTGCAAGTAGGTATCATTTATCCTATCTCTGACAGTAAATGGGTAAGTCCAGTGCAAGTTGTACCTAAGAAATCTGGACTCACAGTGGTGAAAAATGAAAAGAACGAACTTGTTCCCACTAGAGTTCAGATCAATTGGAGAGTTTGTATTGATTACAGGAGATTGAACCAAGCGACTAGAAAGGACCATTTTACTTTTCCGTTCATTGACCAGATGCTTGAACGACTAGCTGGTAAATCACATTACTGTTTTCTTGATGGTTTTTCAGGTTATTTTCAGATTCATATTGCACCGGAAGATCAAGAGAAGACCACTTTTACTTGTCCCTTCGGTACTTTTGCATATCGGAAGATGCCTTTTGGTCTTTGCAACGCTCCTGGCACTTTCCAATGGTGCATGATTAGCATTTTCTCTGATTTCATTGAAAATTGCATGGAAGTTTTCATGGATGACTTCACTGTTTATGGTTCCTCTTTTGATGCATGTTTGAGTAGCTTGAATATGGTTTTGGAAAGATGCATTGAGACTAATCTTGTGTTAAATTACGAAAAATGTCATTTTATGGTTAAGCAAAGAATTATTCTCGGTCACATAATTTCTGAGGAAGGTATTTCGGTTGACCCTGCTAAAATTGATGTGATTTCTACATTGCCTTACCCTTCTTGCGTTCGCGAGATTCGTTCTTTTCTTGGTCATGCAGGTTTTTATAGGCGCTTCATCAAGGATTTTAGCAAGATAGCTCTTCCGCTGTCAAACCTGTTGAAGAATGATGTTACTTTCAACTTCGATGACAAATGCAAGCAACCATTTGACTTCTTGAAGAAAGCATTGACCTCCACTCCGATAATCCAACCTCTTGACTGGACGCTCCCTTTCGAGCTTATGTGTGATGCTTCTAATTATGCTGTTGGGGCTATTCTTGCATAAAGAGTTGACAAGGCTGCCCATGTTATTTACTATGCTTCTAGGACTTTAGATTCTGCACAGTCAAATTACACTACCACTGAAAAGGAACTTCTAGCTATTGTTTTTGCTCTCGATAAATTCAGATCATATTTGCTAGGTTCCAAGATTGTTGTTTTTACTGACCATGCAGCTTTGAAGTATTTGTTGAAAAAGCCGGATGCAAAACCAAGATTGATTCGGTGGATGCTGTTGCTCCAAGAGTTTAATGTAGAGATTAAAGACAAGAGTGGTGCTGAAAACTTAGTGGCTGATCATTTGAGTCGGATAGAAAGAGATGAAGATCCTTTCCCCATTCAAGATGACTTTCCTGATGAGCAGCTTTTACTTTTGCATGGGGTAACTCCTTGGTTTGTTGACATTGTTAATTATCTTGTTGCTGGTGTTTTTCCTACAGGTGCATCCCGGTCACAAATCCACAAACTCAAGAGTGATGCCAAATATTATGTCTGGGATGATCCATATCTTTGGAAGTTTGGTAGTGATCAGCTAATCAGGAGATGTGTCCCTGACTATGAGATTGAATCTATTTTGAATTTTGCTCATTCATCTCAAGTTGGAGGACACTTTGGCCCGTAAAGAACTGCTAGAAAAGTCTTAGATTCTAGATTCTACTGGCCCACCATCTTTAAGGAGGCTTTTGAGACTTACCGCACATGTAAAGAGTGCCAGATAGCAGGTGCAAACATCACTCGCAGGAGTGAAATGCCTCAGAAGCCTATGCTTTTCTGTGAGGTATTTGATGTATGGGGAATTGATTTCATGGATCCCTTTCCTGTATCATTTGGTTTCCTTTATATTTTACTTGCTGTTGACTATGTTTCAAAGTGGGTGGAAGCTATCCCTACTAGGACTAATGATTCTAGAGTTGTTGCAGATTTTGTCAGGTCTAATATCTTTTGCAGATTTGGAATACCACGAGCTATCATAAGTGACCAAGGCACTCATTTCTGCAACCGCACCATGGAAGCTTTGCTCAGGAAGTATGGAGTCATACATAGAGTGTCTACTGCATATCACCCACAGAGTAATGGACAAACTGAGATTTCAAATAGGGAGATTAAGCAGGTTTTAGAGAAAATGGTGCAACCAAACAAGAAAGATTGGAGTCGTCGTCTAGAAGACGCACTTTGGGCTCAAAGAACGACTTTCAAGACTCCCATTGGGATGTCTCCCTTTCGACTTGTTTTTGGTAAGGCATGTAATCTTCCTGTTGAGTTAGAACACCGTGCTTATTGGGCGGTGAAAAGTTGTAATTTGGAGATGCAACAAGCAGGTATTGAAAGAAAATTCCAATTGCAACAGCTTGAAGAGCTGAGACTAGAGGCTTATGAGAGCTCTAGGATTTATAAAGAGAAAACAAAACACTTCCATGACAAAATGATTTATAGGAAGGAATTTTTTGTGGGCCAACAGGTTTTATTGTTTAACTCCAGCCTTAAGCTTATGGCTGGGAAACTACGATCCAAATGGATTGACCCTTTTGTTGTTACTAATGTTTTCCCTCATGGTGCAGTAGAAATTAAAAGTGCAGGTACCAACAAAGTTTTTAAGGTCAATTGGCAGCGCCTAAAGCTATTTCATGAAAGTGCAGTAGCTGAAGATGCAACCACATAAGATCTTTCTTTGGAGGAACCAAACTACCCTGCAACTTGACCAGGGAGTTTTTCTTTCCTTCTCTCTATTTTAAATAGTTATGTCCTTTCATTGAGGACAATGTCTGTTTTAAGTGTGGGGGAGGGATTACTTTATTTTATTTTTGTTTTGTTTTGTTTTGGGTTAATAAAAAAATGCATCTATTTGAAAGTTTTGGGTTGCAGACTAATTTGAGGTTATGTTTGTGGAGACTTGGGAAAATCTCACAAGATCAGTATCGTCTTAACACTGTAATTCTCCTGCATATGGAAATTGATTTGAATTCTTATTATGTATTAGCCTTGAATTCTCACTCTCTAATAGCTCTTGAGTAGTTTATTTCAGCAGTCAGCACCATCTCACACACTCTACGCAAGGAAGCCGATGAATATAAGTGAGTGTTCCGGAAAAAAAGTGTTTTAAAAAGAAAAAGAAAAAAAGGAATGCATCTTCTAAGTTTGGTGACCCTCACCCGGTCACTTAACCCAACGGTCATAGTGCCTACAATTTTTTTTTGAGAATAAGACTCGTTGTTAGTTGGTTCAGCGGTTTCTGGTGCTGAACTTGGTAGGGCGGATTACGGTCCGATCCCCCGCAACTGCAACTGAGTAAGCAAAGGGTTATGCCATGTAAGTACTAGAACCCCGTGCAAAAAAGGATCAGAGTCACTAACCGGTCGCTTTGCTATGAGTGTGTGGAGATAACGGGCTTAATGTGATTGCGCCGGAATGAAAAAGAAAAAAATGAGGATGAGTAAGTTAGGCTTTTGCATAATAATATGATTCATATTGGTTTGTATATTCAGGAGGCAAGACTAGTGTTCCTACAATATCCTTAGTGTACGAGACTAGTACCTGTTGATGCAATCTTGACCGAAGATGAATTTGTAGCCTAGGATGAGTAATTGATGATGCTTTTGCGTTTCTTTTGATTGCATTTTGCTCGGAGTGCAAAAGTTCAAGTGTGGGGGAATTTGATCAGTGCATTTTGATGCACATCCTTCTACGATTGTACTAATGCATTTCTTTAGTTTATTGTGTTTATTTTTATGTTTTAATATGTTTTGCTAATTTATTTTATTTTTGCATTTAATTAATTTTCGTATTTTATTTTTAGCAACTGCAGCTTTCGCGGAAAAATTCATAACTAATTCTACAAAAATCGGATCGAGGCGTTTGACCATGAGTTGGAAAGCTAAGAAAATGGCCTACAACTTTCTAGTTTTGGCCAGAAGCTGATTCGAAGTTCAGAAAGGTTGAAAAAGTCGTTGAAATTGCAGCTTTAGACTTTTAAGTTTTGGGTTAGTAGTTTTAGGCCTGGGTTATGTTTTCAACCCAGTTGGTTTGTAAACCGAATGGATTGTTCCTCTTTAACTGGGGGGCAGCCGCGTAAAGGGGGATTGATCACGTTTTTACTGTAGACAAAGGGAGAAAACAATTTTGTACGAATGAGAATGGAGAACTAATCTGTTAGAGTTGATCTGCTGTAACTTGGTTTCCAAAACTTGAGGTTAATATAATTTAAAATTCAATTTCTATTCATATCAATTTTGCCTTTTATATTTGTTTGCTTAATTCGAATTATCTTAGAGTAATCTTGTTGGTTCGATTGAATTATGTTTCCCAATTATAATTGCGTTATATCGTATGCTTAATTCGTTATTCTGTTTGTTGATTAACCGTTTGCTTAATTCGGTGAAAAGGGAATATCATTCTTATTTTTTTTTTCATTCTCGCTTGTTGGATGAAATTGTGATCGAATTTGGATAGGAATCCACTTAGGGAAGTTAAATTGTATTAATCGATGATAGTAAGAACCCGAAACAGTAGATCGACTTATTTCATAATCACTTATTTTAAGCGCTTATTTTCTTCTTTATTTTTATAAATCGTCCTTAAAACCACCCCCCAATTCGATTTTTGTTGTTTAATAAAATCAAGAATCCTTGTGAGAACGATATCCGAGTTACAGTTGTCGTTAAATACTACAGGTTTGAAAAATACTCGTTTTGATCCGCGCGCGACAGCGTATCAAATTGGCGCCGTTTCCCGGGATTCTTGGTATTATTAGTTGTTTTTAGAGTCATAGGGTCAGTTTCTTTGAGTCTAGGCGTTAGTTTCATCGCGATTTCGTCCAATTCGTGTTGTAGAGTCGAAATAGTAAAAAAATCGGTTTTGGGGTAAATTGCATCCAATTACAATTTTGCCTTGACCATCTCTTGCGAAAAAATTCTCCGCTCATTTGTCCCTTACTACAAAGTAGTTATGGGTCTTTGGTCTCAATTTCCCAAATTCATCATTTTCCTATTTTTTATGATTTATTTACTGTTTTCATAGAGTCGGAAAAAATCAAAAAAATTATCAAAATTCTATTTTTCGCCCATTAGAAGAATTTCGTGTTCAGTTTATTTTTTTGAAAAAAATTTAATCGTTTTCCTTCTTTGTGTTTGTTTTTGCTTTTAGGGACATTGTTGGTATTTTGGGCTTTGTTACCATTGCTGCGTTTTAGTCTTGGCTACTAGGTCCTGCTGTCCTGAGCTTGTTGCTTTTGATCCTGAAGTAGAAAGAACATTGCACACACAATGTAGGAGAGTCCAAGTTAACACTAGTCTACCACCCACAATTGAGTTTGAGTCTGAGGCTAATTCTGATTACTTGCACTATCTGTTTGATTCTGATTCTGAAGTTGTTATTGATATGGCTGACCAAAGAACCTTAAGGCAATTGGCTGCCCCTGATATAAATTATAATGGCATGTGTATTGATTATGATGATGTTGCTGCTCCTTTTGAATTAAAATAAGGTATAATACACTTGTTGCCCAAGTTTAGTGGTCTTGTAGGTGAGGATCCGCACAAACATTTGAAAGAGTTTCAGGTTGTATGCTCAACACCATCGAAGCCTGAAGGGATCACTGAAGATCACATTAAACTTCGAGCTTTTCCTTTTTCATTGCAGGGTGTAGTAAAGGATCGGTTGTACTACCTCGAGCCAAATTCAATTGCAAGCTGGAATGCGCTGAAAAAGGTGTTTTTGGAGCGATATTTTCCTGCCTCTAGAGCTGCCTCAATAAGAAAGGAAATTTGCGGTATCAGACAAGGTAATGAGTCACTCATTGAGTATTGGGAGAGGTTCAAGCACTTGGTATCCAGTTGTCCTCAACATCAGATCACCAAGCAATTACTCATCCATTACTTTTATGAGGGGTTGATACCGATGGACCGAAACATTCTTGATGCTGCTAGTGGTGGAGCACTTGTTGATAAAACTCCAGCTGCTGCCAAAGCTCTAATAGAGAATATGTCTCTTAATTCTAAGCAATTTACCACTAGAGACAATTCTGCACAAAGCAAAGGAGTGAATCAAATTCAAGCTTCTTCTTCCAACAAGGCTTTAGAGACCAGAATTGATGAGCTCACGGCATTAGTCAAACAACTAGCAGTAGCAAAAACTCAAACATCAACTCTGTGTGGTATTTGTACTTCCACTGAGCACCTGACTGATACATGTCTCATTCTGAGAGATGAATCTATCACTGAGCTGCCCCAAGCTTATGCAGCCAACCTTTACAACCAAAACAGGTACAACAACATTCCTGACCTGTCCACCAACAAATATCATCCGAATTGGAGGAATCATCCCAACCTTCGATATGGAAATCCACAAACCAGTCAACAACAGAACTCACCTCAATCGGCTGCCCCTGCATCTTCCGGACTGTCCTTAGAGGATATTGTTAAACAAATGGCTGTCAACAACCTTCAGTTCCAACAAAGGACCGATTCTAGCATTCAAACCTTGCACACACAGATGGGACAACTTGCTACTCAAATGAACGCAATGCAATCCCAAGGGTCGAACCAACTTCCAGCCCAAACTGTTGCCAATCCAAATTGTGGTCCTAATGCCAATGTTAGTGCAATCTCTTTGCGATCTGGAAAGGTAGCAGGAACAGCCCCTGAGAAAAATATTGTGGTAACATCTGAACCTTCTACTTCTTCACCTTCTGAATCTGTTTCATCTGAACCTTCTCCACCTTCTCCTATTGCGATGGAAACTGAAAGAATTACAGAAAGAGACTATGTGCCACCAGTTCCTTTCCCACATAGAATTCTGAAAAATAAAAGAATTGAGGAAGGAGAGAAAGAAAAAGAGATTTTGGATGTTTTCCGAAAAGTTGTAGTAAATATTCCGCTCCTTGATGTGATTAAACAGGTTCCGAAGTATGCGAAGTTTTTGAAGGATTTGTGTACCAACAAGAGAAGGATTAAGGGAAGTGAAAGAGTTAACTTGCGCCAAAATATTTATGCTTTTATTCAGCCTAAACCTTCATCCGAAAAAGTTATGGGTGAGCAAAATGTTTCAGCCCTCACCACCACTCAGGTTCTACCACAGAAGCAGAAGGATCCAGGAACATTTGCTATTCCTTGCACCATCGGGAACAGTAAATTCGATAATTGCATGCTTGATTTACGAGCGGGCATTAATGTTATGCCCACTTCTGTTTATAATAACCTTTGTCTCGATCCTCTGCAGCATACGGGTTTAATCATTCAGTTGGCAAATAGGAGCAATGCCCGCCCCACCGGCATAGTCGAAGACGTCCTTGTTCAAGTTAACGATTTGATTTTTCCTGCAGATTTCTACATTCTAGACATGGAAGGAGAAACAAAGTCCAGCTGAGCTCCCATCATTTTAGACAGACCATTCATGAAAACGGCAAAAACAAAGATTGATGTTGACGATGGAACCATGTCCATGGAATTTGGTGACATTGTCACGAAATTCAACATTTTTGATGCCATGAAACCTCCTTCGGAGGAGCATTTGGTTTTTCACATCGAATTAATTTCGGAATTGGTCAATGACACTTGTTCTGATTTATTTTCCATTGATTTTCCTTCTCTATCTGGATTTGATGATGTTTACTTGTGTTCTGATTGTACTGACAATAACTTGTGTGTTGTGTGTGCTGAAATAGAGGCTGCCTTGCAGGATGATGTGTTTCCCACCAGTGAAGTTGTTGCTAATCAAGTTGTTTTTACAGTTGATACACTTGACATCCCGGCTGCCCCAAATGCTCCATCCATAGAGCAGCCCCCGTCCTTAGAGCTGAAACAACTTCCGGAAAATCTGAAATATGTTTATTTGGAGAATAACGAAAAACTTCCTGTTATTATCTCTTCTAACCTTGATCTCGATCAAGAAAATAAACTCTTGCAGGTTCTGAAAAAGCACAAGAAGGAAATCGGATGGACATTAGCCGGCCTTCCTGGTATTAGTCCGTCCATGTGCATGCACATGATTTTACTTGAGGAAGGAGCGAAAATAGTAAGGCAACCCCAAAGGAGGCTTAATCCTTTGATCCTCGATGTTATGAAGAAAGAGGTAACCAAAATCTTGCAAGCAGGTATCATTTATCCTATCTCTGACAACAAATGGGTAAGTCCAGTGCAAGTTGTACCTAAGAAATATGGACTCACAGTGGTGAAAAATGAAAAGAACGAACTTGTTCCCACTAGAGTTCAGAACAATTGGAGAGTTTGTATTGATTAGAGGAGATTGAACCAAGCGACTAAAAAGGACAATTTTCCTTTGCCATTCATTGACCAGATGCTTGAACGGCTAGCTGGTAAATCACATTACTGTTTTCTTGATGGTTTTTCAGGTTATTTTCAGATTCATATTGCATCGGAAGATCAAGAGAAGACCACTTTTACTTGTCCCTTCGGTACTTTTGCATATCAGAAGATGCCTTTTGGTCTTTGCAACGCTCCTGGCACTTTCCAATGGTGCATGATTAGCATTTTCTCTGATTTCATTGAAAATTGAATGGAAGTTTTCATGGATGACTTCACTGTTTATGGTTCCTCTTTTGATGCATGTTTGAGTAGCTTGAATATGGTTTTGGAAAGATGCATTGAGACTAATCTTGTGTTAAATTACGAAAAATGTCATTTTATGGTTAAGCAAGGAATTATTCTCGGTCACATAATTTCTGAGGAAGGTATTTCGGTTGACCCTGCTAAAATTGATGTGATTTCTACATTGCCTTACCCTTCTTGCGTTTGCGAGATTCGTTCTTTTCTTGGTCATGCAAGTTTTTATAGGCGCTTTATCAAGGATTTTAGCAAGATAGCTCTTCCGCTGTCAAACCTGTTGAAGAATGATGTTACTTTCAACTTCGATGACAAATGCAAGCAAGCATTTGAATTATTGAAGAAAGCATTGACCTCCGCTCCGATAATCCAACCTCTTGACTGGACCCTCCCTTTCGAGCTTATGTGTGATGCTTCTAATTATGCTGTTGGGGCTGTTCTTGCACAAAGAGTTGACAAGGCTGCCCATGTTATTTACTATGCTTCTAGGACTTTAGATTCTGCACAGTCAAGTTACACTACCACTGAAAAGGAACTTCTAGCTATTGTTTTTGCTCTCGATAAATTTAGATCATATTTGCTAGGTTCCAAGGTTGTTGTTTTTACTGACCATGCAGCTTTGAAGTATTTGTTGAAAAAGCCGGATGCAAAACCAAGATTGATTCGGTGGATGCTGTTGCTCCAAGAGTTTAATGTAGAGATTAAAGACAAGAGTGGTGCTGAAAACTTAATGTCTGATCATTTAAGCAGGATAGAAAGAGATGAAGATCCTTTCCCCATTCAAGATGACTTTCCTGATGAACAGCTTTTACTTTTGCATGGGGTAACTCCTTAGTTTGCTGACATTGTTAATTATCTTGTTGCTGGTGTTTTTCCTACAGGTGCATCCTAGTCACAAATCCATAAACTCAAGAGTGATGCCAAATATTATGTCTGGGATGATCCATATCTTTGGAAGTTTGGTAGTGATCAGGTAATCAGGAGATGTGTCCCTGACTATGAGATTTAATCTATTTTGAATTTTGCTCATTCATCTCAAGTTGGAGGACACTTTGGCCCGCAAAGAACTGCTAGAAAAGTCTTAGATTCCGGATTCTACTGGCCCACCATCTTTAAGGACACTTTTGAGACTTACCGCACATGTAAAGAGTGCCATATAGCAGGTGCAAACATCACTCGCAGGAGTGAAATGCCTTAGCAACCTATGCTTTTCTGTGAGGTATTTGATGTATGGGGAATTGATTTCATGGGTCCCTTTCCTGTATCATTTGGTTTCCTTTATATTTTACTTGATGTTGACTATGTTTCAAAGTGGGTGGAAGCTATCCCCACTAGGACTAATGATTCTAGAGTTGTTGCAGATTTTGTCAGGTCTAATATCTTTTGCAGATTTAGAATACCGCGAGCTATCCTAAGTGACCAAGGCACTCATTTTTGCAACCGCACCATGGAAGCTTTTCTCAGGAAGTATGGATGCATGCATAGATTGTCTACTGCATATCACCCACAGAGTAATGGGCAGGTTGAGATTTCAAATAGGGAGATCAAGCAGGTTTTAGAGAAAATGGTGCAACCAAACAGGAAAGGTTGGAGTCGTCGTCTAGAAGACGCACTTTGGGCTCAAAGAACGAATTTTAAGACTCCCATTGGGATGTCTCCCTTTCGACTTGTTTTTGGTAAGGCATGTCATCTTCCTGTTGAGTTAGAACACCGTGCTTATTGGGCGGTGAAAAGTTGTAATTTGGAGATGCAACAAGCAGGTATTGAAAGAAAACTCCAATTGCAACAGCTTGAAGAGCTGAGACTAGAGGCTTATGAGAGCTCTAGGATTTATAAAGAGAAAACAAAACACTTTCATGACAAAATGATTTATAGGAAGGAATTTTCTGTGGGCCAACAGGTTTTATTGTTTAACTCCCGCCTTAAGCTTATGGCTGGGAAACTCCGATCCAAATGGATTGACCCTTTTGTTGTTACTAATGTTTTCCCTCATGGTGCACTAGAAATTAAAAGTGCAGGTACCAACAAAGTTTTTAAGGTCAATGGGCAGCGTCTAAAGCTATTTTATGAAAGTGCAGTAGCTGAAGATGCAACCACAGAAGATCTTTCTTTGGAGGCACCAAACTACCCTGCAACTTGACCAGGGAGTTTTTCTTTCCTTCTCTCTATTTTAAATAGTTATGTCCTTTCATTGAGGACAATGTCTGTTTTAAGTGTGGGGGAGGGATTCCTTTGTTTTATTTTTGTTTTGTTTTGTTTTGGGTTAATAAAAAAATGCATCTATTTGAAAGTTTTGGGTTGCAGACTAATTTGAGGTTATGTTTGTGGAGACTTGGGAAAAGCTCACAAGATCGATATCGTCTTAACACTGTAAGTCTCCTGCATATGGAAATTGATTTGAATTCTTATTATGTATTAGCCTTGAATTCTCACTCTCTAATAGCTCTTGAGTAGTTTATTTCAGCAGTCAGCACCATCTCACACACTCTACGCAAGGAAGCCGATGAATATAAGTGAGTGTTCCGGAAAAAAAGTGTTTTAAAAAGAAAAAGAAAAAAAGGAATGCATCTTCTAAGTTTGGTGACCCTCACCCGGTCACTTAACCCAACGGCCGTAGTGCCTACAATTTTTTTTTTGAGAATAAGACTCGTTGTTAGTTGGTTCAGCGGTTTCTAGTGCTGAACTTGGTAGGGCGGATTACGGTCCGATCCCCCGCAACTGCAACTGAGTAAGCAAAGGGTTATGCCATGTAAGTACCAGAACCTCGTGCAAAAAAGGATCAGAGTCACTAATCGGTCACTTTGCTATGAGTGTGTGTGGAGATAACGGGCTTAATGTGATTGCGCCGGAATGAAAAAGAAAAAAAAATGAGGATGAGTAAGTTAGGTTTTTGCATAATAATATGATTCATATTTGTTTGTATATTCAGGAGGCAAGACTAGTGTTCCTACGATATCCTTAGTGTACGAGACTAGTACCTGTTGATGCAATTTTAACCAAAGATGAATTTGTAGCCTAGGATGAGTAATTGATGATGCTTTTGCGTTTCTTTTGATTGCATTTTGCTCGGAGTGCAAAAGTTCAAGTGTGGAGGAATTTGATCAGTGCATTTTGATGCACATCCTTCCACGATTGTACTAATGCATTTCTTTGATTTATTGTGTTTATTTTTATGTTTTAATATGTTTTGCTAATTTATTTTATTTTTGTATTTAATTAATTTTCGTATTTTATTTTCAGCAATTGCAGCTTTCGTGTAAAAATTCATAACTAATTCTACAAAAATCGGACCGAGGAGTTTGACCATGCATTGGAAAGCTAAGAAAATGGCCTACAACTTTCTAGTTTTGGCCAGAAGCTGATTCGAAGTGAAGAAAGGTTGAAAAAGTCGTTGAAGTTGCAGCTTTAGACTTTTAAGTTTTGGGTTAGTAGTTTTGGGCCTGGGTTATGTTTTCAACCCAATTGTTTTGTAAACCGAATGGATTGTTCCTCTTTAACCGAGGGGCATCTGTATAATGGGGGATTGATCACGTGTTTACTGTAGACAAAGGGAGAAAACAATTTTGTACGAATGAGAATGGAGAACTAATCCGTTAGAGTTGATCTGCTGTAACTTGGTTTCCAAAACTTGAGGTTAATATAATTTACAATTCAATTTCTATTCATATCAATTTTGCCTTTTATATTCGTATGCTTAATTTGAATTATCTTAGAGTAATCTTGTTGGTTCGATTGAATTATGTTTCCCAATTATAATTGTGTTATATCGTATGCTTAATTCGTTATTCCGTTTCTTGATTAACCATTTGCTTAATTCGGTGAAAAGGGAACATAATTCTTATTTTTTTTCATTCTCGCTTGTTGGATGAAATTGTCATCGAATTTGAATAGGAATCCGCTTAGGGAAGTTAAATTGTATTAATCGATGATAGTAGGAACCCGAAACAGTAGATCAACTTATTTCATAATCACTTATTTTAAGCGCTTATTTTTTTTTAATAAATCGTCCTTAAAACCAACCCCCCAATTCGATTTCTGTTGTTTAATAAAATCAAGAATCATTGTGAGAACGATATCCGAGTTACAGTTTTCGTTAAATAATACCCGTTTTGATTCGCGCGCGACAACGGATTAGTTGTCTATCCATATTCTTTCTATCAACCTTGTTTCCTTCTGAGTCAGTAGGATGTGTGTAACCATCCAAGACTATATCCCATAAATCACTATCATGACCTAGAAAGAAACTTTCTAGTCTATCTTTCCAATATTCAAAATCTTCTCCATCAAATACAGGAGGTTTGTTGTAGCTATTGTTGTTTTGTTCAGTTGCCATTTGTGTTTTCTTTCTGGATCTTTTCCTGACACGGTTAAGTGTTGCACTCAGAGTCAAGCTCTGATACCAATTGAAGGGTGAGAAAACACTTAGAAGGGTGGGGGGTTGAATAAGTTTCTCTTTTTATTTTTCTTAAACGCTCAACAATAATGGAAAGACATAGTTATTTTTATGCTGGTTCGTTTGAACTCAAACTACTCCAGTCCACCCGCCAAGGTGATTTCGTCTTTCTCAACAAGGACTTAATTCACTATAATCAACTGATTACAATCACATAGTAACTATTGTGAGTAACAATGCACAAGTAAACTTACAAGTTACTAACACCACTAAGACTCAAACTAGTCCTAGTCTTCTTGAGAAATCTGACCAAACTTGGTCTCTCAAGGAACAATTACAAGAATGAAATCTTTACAGATAGTTAGATAAAATTGCTTCTAAAAAGCTATATCACAAATTATGATTTTTCACTAAGTTTAATTTTGTACAAGGTGTTTGTAAAATGATTTGTGTTCTTCAGAATATTTTTACGTTGTTGGGATGAGCTTCAAATTTTGCTTGCAATAAATGATCTTCTATTTATAGCATGTAGAAAATGACTGTTGATTCCTTCAAAAGTGGAGAGCATTTAATGTTTGCGTATTTGCTTGCAGTATTGCATTTTCCAATGAACTAGCATAGACACTTAAGTGCATGTAGCCGTCTTTGCATTAAGTGAGAAAATGACACTTTGTCAGAGCATGTTTCCTGAAACTTGACAAGACTTGTTAGCTTCTTTATTCTTTCAGAACTAGCTTTACGTCTTGCTTCAGAATATGGCTTCACGTCTTGCTTGCAGAATCCTTCTGAACATAGCCTACTTTCAAAGTACTTCTGATCAGCGCTTGCTTTCAAATTACTTCTGAACAACACTTACTTTCAAAGTACTTATGAACATGGAAACCTGCTAAGCGCTTACACTAAAACAAATAGTTCTTTCATCAAAGAACTTCTTCATTTATTTTCAGCTTAGCACGTCAAAGTGATTTTCATCTAGGAAAATTCTTCTGTCAGAACATTATCTGAAACAAATAAATATCTCATCAGAGTATCAATTATATAAAATATATTTTATTGTTATCATCAAAAATATGAGATATGATCAGAACCAATCTTGTTCTAACAATCTCCCCCTTTTTGATGATGACAAAAATATTCAGATTTAGAAGTAAAATTGAATAAGAGATAAGAATCTCCCCCTGAAATAAATATTTCTATAAGAAAAACTTCCTGAGAATTTTCATCAGAGCTTTGAAATTTTCTTATAGGATTTCTTCAGTAAGTCTTTTGAAGATAATGTTCAGTTGAATTAAACTTCTAGAGTTTAGTGATACCTGCAAAATTCTTTTAAACATAGAAAGAAATCTTTGTATTTTGTTAGAATGTTTGAGACTTAGTCCCATAACTGTTAATCAGAGATTAGATCAAAATACTCATTTTCTCCCCCTTTTTGTCATAATCAAAAAGTATATAAAAAATCATTGAAGAGCGTAAAAGGTTTCTCTCCCTCCCTTTTTTTTAATAAAAAAGATTTAGAGGTACAAAACAAAACAAAAACAAGAATCAGAATGATACCAATTTTTTTTAGAAACAAGAGCCATAAGAAGATTCTTGATCTCAGATCAAGATTATTGTTCTACTCATTTTAAAAAGAATCTAATCATTATTAGCATTTAATGATTTTGAAAATTGAGGGGAAAACGTGAGATTTGAGCAAATCATAACAGTTACCTTGGAACGGCGTCAATAGCTTAGCATACGTGACCTTTCAAAAACACACGACGTGTTCATCTCCTGAAGGTTGTATGGGACAGCTGTTTGATATAATGAACTGATGAACTATACTTTTAATGAAACATTAAAACATTTCAGAACTTTATATATAGCTTCCGATGTAACTTCTCTTCTAACTTCTGAAGAGTTGTTAATCAGAGCATTCATTTCATAACATTCATTTCAGATCATTCTGCGGCAAACACAGAAGATAAATACAATTTTATTCAGGACATAATTTCATACAAATATTTTTCAAAATGAATTTAAATCTATCTTCTAAAAGGGGTTTGGTAAAAATATCATCCCATTGAAGGTCTGTTTTTACAAAGTTTAAATTTAAAATTCCTTTATGAATGTAGTCCCTTATAAAATGATATTTAATTTCTATGTGTTTAGCTTTAGAATGTAAAATGGGATTTTTAGAAAGAGAAATTGCAGAAGTATTGTCACAAAAGATATGAATCTTACTTTCATAAAGATTAAAATCTTCTAGATGACTTTTCATCCAGATCATCTGAGAACTACATCCAGCAACAGATATATACTCAACTTCTGTTGTTGAAAGTGCAATTGTTGCTTGCTTCTTGTTGTACCATGAGATAAGATTGTCACCCAGAAACTGAAATCTTCCAGAGGTGCTCTTTCTTTCAATTCTATCTCCAACAAATTTAGCATCACAATAACCTACTAGTATGTAATCTTTTGATCTTCTGTAACACAAACCCAGATTAGTAGTACCTTTTAGATACCTAAAAATTCTCTTAACAACAGTTAAGTGAGATTCTCTAGGATCTAATTGGAATCTAGCACATAAACATACGCTGAATAATATATCAGGTCTATATACAGTTAGATAGAGAAGGGATCCAATCATACCTCTGTAGAGCTTCTGATCTACCTTCATACTTCCCTCATCTTTTCCCAGAATGCATGTTGGATGCATTAGTGTCTTAGCATCTTTGCTTTCTGACATCTGAAATTTCTTCAGAAGTTCTTTAACATACTTCGTATGATGTATGTAAGTACCTTCTGGAGTTTGGTTAATTTGTATTCCCAGAAAGAACTTCAATTCTCCCATCATGCTCATCTCAAATTCTACCTGCATGGTCTCAGCAAATTATTTTCCAAGGGAGATATTAGAGGTTCCAAAAATAATATCATCAACGTAAATTTGACAAATTAAAATGTCATTTTTAAATGTCTTTCTGAATAAAGTTGTGTCGACTTTCCCTCTGGTAAAATCTTTTTCTAAAAGAAAATTACTCAAATGATCATACAACGCTATGGGGGCTTGTTTTAAACCATATAAAGACTTGTTTAATTTAAAAACATGTTCTGGATACTTTGAGTCCTTAAAGCCAGGAGGTTGATGAACATAAACTTATTCTTCTATATAGCCATTTAAAAATGCACTTTTAACATCCATTTGATATAATGAAATGTTATTTTAAACAACAAAAGAAATTAATAATCTAATAGATTCTAACCTGGCGATTGGGGCAAATGTTTCATTATAATCAATTCCTTCTTGTTGACTATAACCCTGTGCAACCAGTCATGCTTTGTTTCTGACCACCTCTCCTTGCTCATTTAGTTTGTTTCTGAAGACCCATTTAGTTCCTATAATGTTGAATCCTTTAGGTCTTGGAACTAGATCCCATACATCGTTTCTGGAAAATTGATTGAGTTCATCTTGCATTGCTAGGATCCAATCACTGTCTTCCAGAGATTCATCAATAGAGGCTGGCTCAATCAGAGATACCAATCCAAACAATGATTCTTCATTGATTCTGAGAGAGGATCTTGTTCTGACGGGATCTTCTTTTCTTCCAATAATCACGTCTTCTTTATGAGTTGAAGCGATTCTGGGAAATCTTTTCTGAGTGGGTTGTTCAGAGATTCTGAGATTATCCAGAGCATTGTTAAGAGGAGGATCTTCTGAGTATTCCTTTGCTTCTGACTTTTCAGAGTTTGAGGGATGATCTTCTGTACCTACATAAATATCAATTTGCTTTGGCTGTTGCTAGCCAAGCTTGTCATCAAACCTGACTTTGATTGATTCTTCAATAATCAGAGTTTCTATGTTGTATACTCTATAGCCTTTTAAGCATTCAGAATATCCAAGCAGAAAACATTTTTGTGCTTTAGAATCAAACTTGTTCAGATTATCTTTAGTGTTCAGAATAAAACAAGTACATCCAAAAGGATGGAAATAAGAAATGTTGGGTGTTCTGTTTTTCCATAATTCATAGGGAGTCTTTTCAAGAATAGGTCTTATAGAGATTCTACTCTGAATATAACATGTTGTGTTCATAGCTTCTGCCTAAAAGTGCTTAGCCATATTAGTTTCATTGATCACGGTTTTGTCCATTTCTTTTAATGTTCTATTCTTTCATTCTACAGCTCCATTTTGTTGGGGAGTTCTAGGACAAGAGAAATTATGAACACTACCATTTTCTTTAAAATATTTTTCAAAATAATGATTTTCAAATTCTCCACCATGATCACTTCTGACTTTTATAATTCTAAAATCTTTTTCGTTTTGCACTTGGTTATAGAAGTAAACGAACACAGAATGTGACTCATCCTTGTGTTTTAAAAACTTAACCCATGTCCATCTGCTGTAGTCATCAATAATGACCAATCCATACTTCTTGCCTCTGATGGATGCAATTTTAAATGGCCCAAACAGATCAATATGAAGTAGTTCTAATGGCCTAGAGGAAGAAACAACATTTTTGGATTTAAAAGGAGGTTTTGAAAATTTTCCTTTTTTGACATGCTTCGCACAGAGCTTCTGAGTTGTACTTCAGATTGGGAAGTCCTCTGACTAAATTTAATTTATTTAGCTGAGAGATTTTTCTTAAGCTGGCATGTCCCAATCTTCTGTGCCATACCCATTGCTCATCTCTAACAGACAAAAGGCATTTAACATTATGAGATTTAAGATCTGACAAATCAAATTTGTATATGTTGTTCTTTCTCTTGCCAGATAAGAGGATTGTTCTATATTTTTGACTAACAGCTCGACAAGAATTTTGATTAAAGATAATGTCATAACCGTTGTCACTTAATTGACTTATGGACAACAGGTTATGCGCTAATCCTTCAACTAATAAAACATTAGAGATAGAAGGAAGGTTACAGTTTCCAATGGTTCCAGAACCAATAATATTCCCTTTCTGATTACCTCCAAACTTGACGTCTCCTCCAGATTTAAATTCCAGGTTTTGGAACATAGACTTTCTTCTTGTCATGTGTCGTGAGCACCCAGTGTCTAGGTACCATGACTGGTGTCTCAATTGAGCCGTTAAGGACATCTGCAACAAATATTATTTTATACTTAGGTACCCATATCTTTTTGGGTCCTCTTGGGATATAGTATTTCAAGTTCTGTTTGAACTTTGGATTAGCATAAGAGTTTCCAGAATGTGATGTATATTTAATATCATGTGTGTGTCCAAACTTGAATTGTTTGTTCAGAGGTTTATAAGTGAAAGTCATCTTAGCAACAAGTTTTGGTATATATGTCTCCTTCCCTTTGGGAGGTTCATATCCAATTCCTCATATGTTGTTCCCACTAACTCCATAGATCATTGAAGCCATTTTGCTTCTATATATGCTTTTAGCAAGAAAAGTTTGAAAGCTACAGTCATATTCTTTCAGAATATCTTTTGAACTTGACACAAAATCTGAACTAGAAATTTTTTGAACATTTTGAATTTCCTCTTTAAGTTTAAAATTATTTTCTTTGAGTTCAGATTTTTCTGTTTCATGTTTCTCAAGATCATATGCAAGACTCTTCTTGAGTTTCTTGTATTTGATTTTGAGCTGACTATAGTTTTCTAGAAGTTCTGATAAACTTTCAGCAAGTTCATCTCTAGTAAATTCAGAGAATACCTCTTTTGGTTCTGACTCACAGTCTGAGTCATCTGCTGTGGTAGCCATCAGAGCTAGGTTGGCGTTCTCATCTTCAGAATCAGATTCATCTTCAGAGGATTCTGAATCGTCCCGGGTTGCCATCATCCCTTTGTTTCTACCAAACTTTTTCTTTAGTTTTTCTCTCTGA
The DNA here is from genome assembly GCA_948472305.1 of Vicia faba. Lineage (NCBI taxonomy): Eukaryota > Viridiplantae > Streptophyta > Magnoliopsida > Fabales > Fabaceae > Vicia > Vicia faba. The sequence goes on along the minus strand of OX451741.1, from coordinate 1,392,638,072 downwards.
AGTTTTGGACAATCACTCTTGTAGTGTCCAGGTTCTTTGCATTCATAACAGATTATCTCTCTTCTGTTTGACTTTTTGTGTCCAGAAGATTCTGGTTTATCTTCTGATTTCTTGAAGTTCCTGAACTTCTTCTGTCTGTGCTTCCACAGCTGATTGATCCTTCTGGAGAGCAAGGATAGTTCGTCTTCTTCTGACGTAGATTCTTCAGAGTTTTCTTCTTCAACCGGAAAAGCGTTAGTTTCATATTTTTTTAATTGACTTAAGGGCAACAGACTTACCTTTCTTCTGAGGCCCGTGCTCATCAATTTCTATCTCATGACTTCTTAGAGCGCTGATGAGTTCTTCCAGAGACACGTTTTTCAGATCTTTTGAGACTTTGAAAGCAGTGACCATAAGTGCCCATCATCTGGGTAAACTTCTGATGATCTTTTTAACGTGGTCTGCCTTAGTGTATCCCTTGTTCAGAACTCTCAGGCCAGCAATCAGAGTTTGGAACCTTGAGAACATAGCTTCTATAGATTCACTTTCTTCTACTTTGAAGGCTTCACACTTCTGGACGAGAGCCAGAGCTTTAGACTCCTTCACTTGAGTGTTTCCTTCATGATTCATTTTGAGAGACTCAAACATATCATGCGCTGTATCTCTATTTGTGATCTTTTCATATTCCATTTTAGAGATAGCATTTAGAAAAATATTTCTAGCTCTGTGGTGATTTTTGAAATCAACTTTTTGTTGTCTATCCATATTTTTTCTATCAACCTTGTTTCCTTCTGAGTCAGTAGGATGTGTGTAACCATCCAAGACTATATCCCATAAATCACTATCATGACCTAGAAAGAAACTTTCTAGTCTATCTTTCCAATATTCAAAATCTTCTCCATCAAATACAGGAGGTTTGTTGTAGCTATTATTGTTTTGTTCAGTTGCCATTTGTGTTTTCTTTCTGGATCTTTTCCTGACACGGTTAAGTGTTGCACTCAGAGTCAAGCTATGATACCAATTGAAGGGTGAGAAAACACTTAGAAGGGGGGGGGGGTTGAATAATTTTCTCCTTTTCTTTTTCTTAAACGCTCAACAATAATGGAAAGACACAATTATTTTTATCCTGGTTCGTTTGAACTCAAACTACTCCAGTCCATCCGCCAAGGTGATTTTTCCTTTCTCAACAAGGACTTAATTCACTTTAATCAATTGACTACAATCACACAACAATTGTTGTGACTAACAATGCACAAGTAAACTTACAAGTGACTAACACCACTAAGACTCAAACTAGTCCTAGTCTTCTTGAGAAATCTGACCAAACTTGGTCTCTCAAGGAACAATTATAAGAATGAAATATTTACAGATAGTGAGATAAAATTGCTTCTAAAAAGCTATATCACAAACTGTGATTTTTCACTAAGATTAATTTTGTACAAGGTGTTTGTAAAATGATTTGTGTTCTTCAGAATATTTTCACGTTGTTGTGCTGAGCTTCAGATTTTGCTTGCAATAAATGATCTTCTATTTATAGCATGTAGAAAATGACCATTGTTGCCTTCAAAAGTGAAGAGCATTTAATGTTTGTGTGTTTGCTTACAGTATTTCATTTCCCAATGAACTAGTGTAGACACTTAAGTGCATGTAGCCGTCTTTGCATTAAATGAGCAAACGACACTTTGTCAGAGCATGTTTCCTGAAACTTGACAAGACTTGTTAGCTTCTTTATTCTTTAAGAACTAGCTTTACGTCTTGCTTCAGAACATGGCTTCACGTCTTGCTTGCAGAATCCTTCTGATTATAGCCTACTTTCAAAGTACTTCTGATCAGCGCTTGCTTTCAAATTACTTCTGAACAACACTTGCTTTCAAAGTACTTTTGAACATGGAAACCTGCTAAGCGTTAGAAGATTCATTAAATAGTTTCTTATCAGAGTCTGCATCAGAACTTGCACTAAAACAAATAGTTCTTTCATCAAAGAACTTCTTCATTTATTTTCAGCTCAACACGTCAAAGTGATTTTCATCTAGGAAAATTCTTCTGTTAGAACATTATCTGAAACAAATAAATATCTCATCAGAGTATCAATTATATAAAATATATTTTATTGTTATCATCAAAACTCTGAGATATGATCAGAACCAATCTTGTTCTAACATCCTGTTGCCGAATTAACCGAGACTCGAGGAAAAGGTGTTATGATTGAGCTTGTCTGGACGAAGGCTCAGTCATTGACTATCCCTGAGACCTCCAAGAAAGAAATGGAGGAGATCCTAAAAATTATAAATAGAAGCGACTACGATGTAGTTGAACAACTGGGGCAAACTCCCTCTAAGATCTCCATGCTGGCATTACTACTATGTTCCGAGGCACATGCAAAAGCCTTGGTGAAGTTCTTAAAAACCGCCCATGTACCTCAAGAGACATCTGCCGATCAGTTTCAAGACTGCGTAGCCAGCCTAACTTCGGAGAATGGTTTAGTTTTTTCAGATGCTGATCTGACGCCAAGGGGAAGGAAGCATAATGAGGCATTGCTTGTCTCAGTGGAATATAGGGGCACAACTCTGGCTCATGTTTTGGTGGACACTGGCTCATCTATGAATGTATTACCCAAAAAATCTCTTGATAGACTTGACTATGAGGGGTTGACTTTGAAGCCAAGCAACATAGTGGTAAGGGCTTTTGACGGCTCGAAGAGGATGGTGCACGGGGAAGTGGATATCCCCAAAAAAGTTGGAACCCAAACTTTCAATTCAACTTTTTATGTAATGGACATCCGCCCTTCATACTCCTGCCTGCTAGGCCGGCCATGGATCCATAATGTTGGCACTGTTACTTCTATGCTGCACCAGATGTTGAAGTATTCAGTTCAAGGGAAGATTATCACCGTTCATGGAGAGGAAGAATACATGATCAGCCATCTCAATTCCTTCAGATGTGTGGAATTAGACGGTGAATTCATTGAAACTCCATTTCAACACTTTGAAGAGGTCCCCCAAGATGTGGTAGTGACCAAGGCTGTGTCTCAAGTTCCCAAGATTACAAGGCCTCCACTCCAGATGTCATCTCTGAAGGATTCCAAAGCAGTGATAGAAAAAGGCGGGTGCACTATTTGGGGACAACTCCCAGATATCCCATATAAGTCTTACAAGTTTGGCCTAGGTTTCACTTCAAGTGCTCAAAAGGTTGTACACCGTGCTCGTGCTGGAGGAGCGCCCCTGAAGATCAACAACCGTAAAGTCAACACAGTAGAAGATGGTGAAGATGGCTGCAACCTAGAGGATTGGATCTTTCCAACTGTCAATGGAGGGCTCAACAATTGGGAGGCTAGAGACTTCGTCCCGATCACCTTTATCCCACAGTAATTTGTCTTTACATTTTGTTGGATCTGTAATATTGAAACAATTCACACTCTTAAAACCCTGTGTCTTACCCGAGGGACAATGGTCCATTTGTAAGGGATATTATCTCATTTTCATATGACATTAATGAATCATGGACGTTTTCGCATACAAACTTTTGTGCTCATTGTTTTTTCTTTTACATTTTACTTTCTTTCAAAGATAGCTATACCCTTACACACACCCACACTCACAATGCAGGTATACATCCATTCGGGATCCCATGGGTAACGATACTGCTATGGCCTTTTGTGACTCTGAGAATCTAATCTACCAAGCCAAAGACGAAGGTGAGTAAGATTGTGAAGTACCAAGGGAACTTGCCAGACTGCTACAACAAGAAGAGGGAACCATCCAGCCTCACGAGGAACCCGTGGATACAATCAACCTAGGTACCGAAGAAGACAAAAAAGAGGTCAAGGTGGGTGCTAATCTGGAAGCCAGTGCCAAGGAGCGTCTGATTCAGTTATTACACGATTATGTTGAAGTATTTTACTAGTTATATGAAGACATGCCAGAGCTTGATGCAGATATTGTGGTACATCGTTTGCCTACAAGAGAAGATTGCCGGCCAGTAAAGCAAAAAGTTCGCCGTATGAGGCCTGATATGTCAGAAAAGATTAAAGCAGAGGTCATGAAGCAATTCAACGCTGGATTCCTGGCTGTCATCTCTTATCCCCAATGGGTTACCAATGTTGTTCCCGTGCCCAAAAAAGACGGCAAGGTGCGAATGTGTGTGGACTACAAAGATTTGAATAGGGCGAGCCGTAAGGATGATTTTCCACTCCCCCACATTAATATTCTAGTTGACAATACGGCACAACACAAAGTGTTTTCCTTCATGGATGGATTCTCAGGTTACAACCAAATCAAAATGGCGCCTAAGGACATGGATAAAACAACCTTCGTCACACAATGGGGCACATTATGCTACAAGGTAATGCCATTTGGACTAAAGAACACGGGGGCAACCTATCAGCGTGCCATGGTAGCTTTATTTCATGACATGATACATCACGAAATAGAGGTCTATGTGGACGATATGATAGCCAGATCTCAAACGGAAGAAGAGCATCTTGATCACTTACAAAAGCTGTTTGAGAAACTGAAGAAGTACAAGCTGAGGTTGAATCCAAACCAATGTACATTTGGGGTACGGTCTGGTAAACTCCTAGGCTTTATCGTCAGCAACAAAGGTATCGAGGTCGATCCTGCCAAAGTTAAAGCAATACAAGAGATGCCTAATCCTCGTACCAAGAAGGAAGTCAGAGGATTCTTGGGGCATTTGAACTACATTGCCAGATTCATCTCTCATCTGACAGCTACTTGTGAACCAATCTTCAAACTATTAAAGAAAGATCAAGTAGTCAAATGGAATAATGAATGCCAAGTTTCTTTTGACAAAATCAAAGAATACTTACAAGAGCCTCCTATGTTGATGCCACCAGTCGAGAGGAGACCGTTGATCATGTATCTGACTGTTTTAGAAAACTCAATGGGGTGTGTATTGGGGAAGCATGATGAGTCTGGACGAAAAAAGCATGCTATTTACTACCTGAGAAAAATGTTTACCGACTTTGAAACCAGATATTCACTGCTCGAGAAAACTTGTTGTGCTCTGGCATGGGCTACTCGCCGGCTAAGACAGTATATGTTGACTCATACTACCCTGCTGATATCTAAAATGGATCCGATAAAATACATCTTCGAGAAGCCTGCTCTTTCTGGGAGAATAGCGAGATGGAAAATGATTCTGACGGAATATGACATACAATATACTACCCAGGAAGCAATAAAGGGCAGTGTACTAGCTAATCACCTTGCTCACCAGGATGTAGAAGACTACCAGTCCATGAAGTTTGAATTCTCGGATGAAGACATCATGACATTAGAATACTGTGAAGAATTCAGGCCATATGACGGACCTGAACAAGGATCCCGATGGACCCTGTTCTTTGATGGAGCGTCCAATGCACTCGGCAATGGTATTGGTGTTGTACTCATATCTCCGGAAGGGTGTCATACTCCCTTCACTGCCAGACTCTGCTTTAATTGTACAAACAACATGGTAGAATATGAAGCGTGCATCTTCGGTCTCAAAGCTTCCATAGACTTGGGGATCAAATCCTTGGATGTATTCGGAGATTCAGCTTTGGTTATCATCCAGATCAAAGGGGAATGGGACACCAAACACCCTAACCTTATCCCTTACAAAGAACATGTTTTGACATTGTTACCATATTTTGAGAAGATTACCTTCGAGCGTTTCCCGCGAGAAGAAAATCAGCTAGAAGACGCTCTAGCAACAATGTCATCTATGTTTAAACTTAATTGGGATAACGAGGCTCCCCAGATCACCATTGAACGAATGGAGGAACTAGCACACTGTCACGAGATTAATACTGAAGAAGTAGTGGACCAGCCTTGGTTTCACGAAGTCAAGAGGCATCTCGATGCTCAAGAATACCCAGAAGGAGCTTCAATCAATGATAAGAAGTTCTTAAGAATATTCTCTGCTAAATTTTCCCTTAGTAATGGCATCCCGTGTAAACGCAATCATGACTCTGTGTTACTTCGGTGCGTAGATAAAGTTGAAGCTGAAAGGATCATGGATGAATTACATGAAGGCACTTTTGGAACCCATTCCAGTGGGTATATGATAGCAAAGAAAATCCTACGTGCATGCTATTACTGGTCCACCATGGAAGCAAATTGCTATCAAAACTCTCGCACCTTCCATAAATGCCAGATTTATGCTGACAAGGTGCACATGCCTCCGGTTCCTTTGAATTTCTTGACAGCTCCTTGGCCCTTTGCTATGTGGGGAATCAATATGATTGGGGAAATCAAGCCGACAACCTCCAATGGACACTGCTTCATCTTAGTGGCCATTGACTATTTTAAAAAATGGGTGGAGGCAGCTTCTTTCACTTCCGTTACCAAGAATGTTGTTGCCCGTTTCATCAAGCAAAATCTCATTTGCCGATACGGTATCCCGAAAAGGATCATCACCAAAAATGGTACAAATCTCAACAACACTATGATCACCGCCTTGTGCGAACAATTCAAGATCCAGCATGACAATTCTTCTCCTTACCAGCCGAAGATAAATGGTGCTGTCGAAGCTGCAAATAAAAACATTAAAAAGATCATACAGAAAATGACAGTCATGTACAAAGACTGGCATGAGATGTTACTGTTCGCTCTCCACGGGTATCGTACCACGACTCACACATCAACCAAGACAACACCCTATTCTCTGGTTTATAGCATGGAAGCTGTTTTGCCTATCGAGGTCCAGATCTCCCCTCTGAGGATTATGAAGGATGCAGGGCTGAACGAAGATGACTGGATCCATACTCGATTTGATCAACTGAACTTAATTGATGAGAAGAGAATTACTGCTGTTTTCCATGGTCAGGTGTATAAAAAATGGATGATTAAGGCTTTCAACAAAAAGGTCAGACGCCAAGTGTATCAAGTTGGAGATCTAGTGATCAAACACATCATACTGCCACAAGGTGATCCTAGGGGCAAGTAGACTCCTACCTATGAAGGACCATTTGTAATCAAAAACATTTTCTCTCGTGGGGCAATGATCTTGACCACCATGGATGGTGACTGTAATACGGTGGGAGAACTGACTATGGTTTTGCGTTTGTTTTCGCAAATGTTTCGGTTGAGCAAGAGTCGCCACCGACTTTTTATTTTATCCTAAGGAAAGGTTTAAAAAGCACAGCAAAAACCTTTGAGATTTTTCTTGGGTTCGGGGAGTAGATTATAGAAAGGGAAGGTATTAGCACCCTTTCTATCCATGGTTATCCATGGGCTCTTAGGTACTTTCTTAGATCAACTTGCCTTGGTTTTCAATTGTTTGAAATGGTGCTTGGTGTGTGGTTTTGAAAATGTTTTGAAAAGATGCCTTGTATAGGCTACCCTTGTAACAATTCTTTACTCGAATGTTTTACAAAAGGTGTTTTGTCTTTTGAAAAGATGTTTCAAGGTTTTTTTGAAAGTTTGTTTTGAAAGTATTTGTGAAGTGTGGTTTGAAATTAGGCAAGTGTTTTCTTTGCAAATTGACAAGTACCTAAGAGTTATCTACCCTAAAGTTTTCTCAAAGATTCTTGTTAAGTTTTAAACCTTTTGACAATTTTGTTCCATCATTGCATTTGGTGGACAATCTTGTATTAGGAGGTGAAAGGGACGGGCGCGGGTCATCGTTTAGACCATAATTGCAATAGTGTTAAATGTATTTGGGCAATTTCTTTGAAAGGGACTTGATCATTTTAGGCAACTTTTTGAAAGCGTCATTGAGGGACTTATGATCATTTGATTGTTTGTTTTACCCAAAGAAACCCAACATGCAATATGGCCCAATTTATTTGAAGGCAACAAATTGGAATACCCTAGGGGTGCAAGTGTGAGATGTGTTGTCCATTTTCATGCTTGTTTATCTTGAGATTAGGTCAAACTAATTTGTTCGTTTTATTCGCATACAAACCCTAATTCTAGCATGGTCTATTTAGAAAGCGTAAAAATGCGAAAAATAAAATTCCTACACTATTACAACACAATAATATGGGGAGGGGGGTACAAATGTTCAAATGGGGGGATATTTAGACAAGAAATTAAATCTAGCTATTACATCATTTTCTTTGAATATTTACATCATAATTAAAAGCATAAATTAAATGGAAATGAAATAAATATGCAAGATGTAAAAGAAATTTTTTATATGTATGAAAAAGTATTATTTATGTAAAAAATAAAAAGAAATAAAAAGGTATTATTTTTGGAGTATTTTCATATTTAGGGCAAAAACCCTAATTTTAATCAAAAGGGTATTAAATATTAAATATATATAATATTTACTATTTATATACAAAGAAAAAAAATAAAAATGAAGTATGTTTGTAAAAATATATTTTTTAATGTTAAATATTAATAAAATAAAAATATGTATATTTTTGGTATTTTATCCTAAGTGTATTAATATATATATATATATATATATATATATATATATATATATATATATATATATATATATATATATATATATATATATATATATATATATATATCATTTACTAAATAAATATTATATACATAAAAATAATAATAATTAATATTTATGAAAAAAGTATGTTTTGTATAAAAATATTTCAAGAGGATAAAACAAAATAAAAATAAAAATAAAATGGTGTTTACATTATTTTTCTCTATTTATTCTAAATAATATATTATTTACCTATTTGTATACAAATATCAATATAATCCAATAAATGTCTAAAAAATATAAAAATGATGCAAAAAATATTTTTTATGTTTTTAATATAATAAGAAAAAATAAATGAGTCAGAATGAAAAAGAAAAAAATAAAAAAAATCATAAAAATACACAAAATGGGCTTGGGGGGTATGAAAATGGAAATAGGGTGTGAAAAGAAAAGACCACACAGGCCCAGCCCATGTGGCTTCTTCTTCAACCTTCAGACAAAAAATTGTCCAAAACGCGCGCCTGTTCTTCCAGTTTAAACATCCTGATTCCTTGATCTTTTGCACAAACTTTCAACACAAAACATGTTAAGCATTGAATCACGATTCCAAATATATAAAGAACACCTCCTAACTCTCAGAAATGAGAGAGAATTTTGACATTCCCAAATCCTGACCTAAGTTTTATGCCATTTTCAAACCTTAAATTCTCACAGCTCAAGCAAAAGAAATGAAAAGTAAAAGTATGTACAGGTTCAGTGGCATGAGTAGAACATTCCTTATTCACAAACTTAGAGCTAATGATGCCTATACTAAGAGTTAGAAGTTCACCAAAGTACCTGTTCAGTTGAAGTTCTATCTGGCAATGGGGGAGCTTTCAGTGCAAGATAATGGTTGGTATAGCTTCCTTGAGGTGTGGTGATGCTGTTCCAATATTTACTTTGCCTTGAGACACCTTGAATTGAGCTGTAGAACTTCAACTGAAAAATGAAAAAGTGAAAATGGTGGAACTTGTTAGAGGAATTACAGATTGTGTTTCAGGTCTTGGTTAGCTTGCACTGATACTAGGGAAGGTGTATGAACTAGTTTGGGCAAGAAAGCTTGAGAGGAATGAAAGATGGCACTCAAACTGCAGGCCTTGCCCTGTTCTTGCAGTTTGAAGGTGATTCTGAGATTGGGAGTGTATGAGGGATGTTAGGGTCGTGTACTAGCTTGGTTGTGATGTCCTGGATGTGTTTTACAAGTTTACTTAAGTGTTTGTAATCTAATATGAGAGTTCTCTCACCAAATGCCAAGTTACTTACACTTTAAGCAACAAATGCCCAAGTTGTGTTCTAGGTCAGTAGAGGCCCCCTAATGTGCTGCATAATCTCTCCTTGATCAGAGTGTTTTGCTCATAATCTTGTGCCAATTAGATCTCAACTGTACTTCTTGGATTTTCAATTGGACATAAAGCTTAACTTTTCAAAAATGGTTATTTTGCTTTTTCCATAAATGGATTAAACTTGTATGTAATGCTTGAACTCAAAGAACAATGCTTTAGCACAATAAACATGCATTAAATTAATGAGTGTTGGATGGTTTAAGGACCTGTAATATAGCACAAACTAAGCTGACTTGCAAATGGCATGAGTTATGAACATGTACATGACCAATTCAAAAGTGAGTTTTTGCCATATTGTGAAATTCGAGTCTCTCAAGTTATGAGGTTGTTTGAGAAGTTATTGGACATTTTGGAAAGCTTGGAATGTGTACTACAATCCATCTTTGAAATGTAAATTGAAATTCCAAGTGGAAGTGTATGGAAAATGGCCTTGAAGTTGGGTAGAAAACCTTGTCAAAATAGGTTAAAATTTCACTAAGTTAAGAATGGTTTAGTGCCCTTATTCAAAAATTTGTAACTTTAGATACAAGCCTCATTTGGGAAAACTTTGTGAATCAAAGTTGTATATTATGCAACAAGCTACAACTTTCATGTTTTGACTTTTGTTTGAATCCAAATGAATCTTGGTGAGAAAGTGGGGCAAAGTTGGGAAAAAATTAGGGTTTTTCATAACTTAGAAAAATTCTAAGTTATGAAAAATTCTCATTTCTAACCCTAATTTGCATTTTTTGATTTCTTGGTGAACAAGTTTCATGATTTGGCATGTTTTGATGAAAAATGAATCTTGACTCTTGATTTTGACCAAAAAGTCAAAGTTTGACTTTTCAGTATACAGTCAAAATTGATCAATTGACTGGGAAATTCAACTGTCAATCTTGTGTACTTGAGATCTTTTGAGTTTGTTGAGCATGTCAAGATAATTACATGGGGTCTTTGAGCCCATATGTGAACTTGGTTTGCCATTGGCTAGGTCAAACAGTCAAAAATTGCCTTTGTGCAGTCAAAACCCTAAAAATGACCATTTTGCCCTTTTGGTGATCTGATCAAATTTCTTATGGAATTATGATCCAAACTTGATCAAATGGTTCATAGGAGTTCATAATGTTGATGTGGGTCAATTTTCATAAGGTTTGACTGTCAATTGGCCATAGTTGACTTTTTCCCCAATACAGTTGATTTCTAGGTCAACTGTCCAATTGACTGGGCAAAACTTGGAATCAAGACTTGAAACTTAATGAGGATAAACTTGGGAGTCCAATATGAAGCAAGAAAGTCATTTTAGGAATTTTGGGTCAAAACATCTTTGTGCAAACACAAACCCTAATTAGGGTCAACAGTGCAAGGAGAAGTCTTTGAGCAGATGAAACCCTAACTGGATCTTGAGCTTCAAGGGCTTTGTGATGAGAAATCAATGAGAAATGGGAGGGCAAATTTTGGGGTACAACAGTTGCCCCTATTCAATCTTCTTGAATCCAAAGAGTTAGATTGGCAAGTTTGCCTTTCGTGACTCGAGGGTAAAAGGAGATTGGACACTAGAGTGCCCGGAAATTTGCACTCGTCAAAGCAATGGATGCGGGAATGGGCTTAGAGATGCCATTCGGAGATGGGCTTAGAGATGCCATCTTGAGGGGTGACAGTAACTTGTCGGAGATGGGCTTAAAGATGCCATCTGGAATGAGTATCAGGAAGGCGTCCATGCTTTGGACCATCTTCGAACTGGGGGTCTGAATAAGCAATAGATTGACATCCGTTGTTGGGAGGAATCCGTAAACTGTTTTCAAAGGTTGCATCTGAACAAGTGATAGATTAACATCCGTTGTTGGGAAGAAACCATAGACTTTTTTCAGAAGTCTGGGGAAGAAACTGAACAAGCGATAGGTTAACATCCGTCACTTGGAGAACCCGTAAACTATTTTCAGAAGTCTTGGAGTTGAATAAGCAATAGAGCGGCATCCGTTGTTGGGAAGCGTCCGTAAACTGTTTTCAAAGGTTGCATCTGAACAAGTGATAGATTAACATCCGTTGTTGGGAAGAATCCATAGACTGTTTTCAGAAGTCTTAAGAAGAAACTGAACAAGCGATGGGTTAACATCCGTTACTTGGAGAACCCGTAAACTGTTTTCAGAAATCTTGAAGTTGAATAAGCAATGGAGCGGCATCCGTTGTTGGGAAGCGTCCGTAAACTGTTCGCACCTGAACAAGTGATAGATTAACATCCGTCGCTGGGAAGAATCCATGGACTGTTTTCAGAAGTCTTAAGAAGAAACTGAACAAGCGATGGGTTAACATCTGTTACTTGGAGAACCCGTAAACTGTTTTCAGAAATCTTGAAGTTTGAGGAGGAACCGGTGTAGGGTTGCCTGATGATGAGTCCGTGTAAAACTGCATCTGAAACTGTTAATGATAGCCTTTTATTCTTATCCTGAAAAGGACAAAATGTTAGCTAGACACAAAATTATGTTGCATGAAATGTATGATGCAATATATGTTATATCAATGTTTATGATATGAATGTAATGAATGCGCATGTAAACTGATGAGCTGTCTTGCTGGTGATAGATGAATCTTGGATGGCTGAAAATAAAAGCATCTTGGCTGCTGCCGGGCAGAGCAATTCCTGATGACCTCTACTGGGGAGCTCCAAACTAGTAGACTCATGCTGGGGATGCAAGACTGAGAATCTTCAGTTTGGCGGGAAGCATCTCTGGCGACTTCACTGGGGAACCCAAGATTTGTTCTCCTAAAACTCTGTGGGGAGAAGGCTCATTAGTCTGGCTTCGCTGGGGATTCTGAGACTTAAACTCTGAGGGGAATTGAATTCTGGAGGATCCTCTGGCTGGGGGATTGTAAAGATAAGTTACGTGGGGGGAATCTTGATGAACTCCACTGGGGATAGGAAGAATTCTGGCGAGTGCGATCTTCCGTGATTGTTAGCTGAGGATAACCCAGTTATAAGGCCTTGTGAGGAATAACTTTGAATAAAACTCGGGAGAGACGTCCGTACTCTGCGGGGATAAGCTTCTAGAATCTACTGGGGATGAGCTTCAAGACTTGCTAGGGATATGGATTCCAAATCTCCCGGGGGTTTCCTTCGAAAGGGTATCGGGTTATCCAACTGTACCTTCGACCTATCAGTAATCCTCTTTCTTGGTTCATAAGGGAATGATTATGTTCAAATGCATATGCCTATTTAACAAAACATTGGACGTTTCTCAAAATAAAACAAAACAGTGCAAGAGAAAAGAAAAGGAAATGACACAAATTTCTGGGAAAAGTATTTGTATTTAATTTCTATGAGTATATTTGTACAAAGGAGACAATCATCCTAGTAAGAGGATTTTGTCGTAAATATTGAAAGATTTATACAAAATAAAGATGGCTATGTGAAATAATTCCATGGGATTCCATTCCGCTATAGCTTTCACAACTCTGAATATCTGTCCATTCAATGCTTTGCTTGACGATGACTGGATTGATTAGAAGCCTGGAACTGGTTGATGAAGAGATTGTCTTTGAAGTGATCCGACGAGACATAGTCATACGCTTTAATTCCCTAACTTTTGCCTGAATCGCCCTTTCGGGTTTTCGATTCATCGGGAAACCCCTTTTTGCCCAAGCCGCCCTTTCAGGTTTTCAACTTGCCGGGTGTACAATTTTTTTTGTTTTTATCCCTAATTTTTGCCTGAACCGCCCTTTCGAGTTTTCGGTTCACCGGGATGCCCATTTTTGCCCAAGCCTCCCTTTCGGGTTTTCGACTTGTCGGGTCATTTTATGCGTAGTATCTTTTGACTATGTCTGCGTTCGCAGGGTGCGGCAAATCGTCGCCGTCCATGGTGGTCAGAATCATTGCACCACCAGAAAATATGCTCTTGATCACAAATGGTCCTTCATATGTAGGAGTCCATTTGCCCCTGGAATCACTTTGCGGTAAGATAATCCGCTTGATTATGAGATCTCCGACTCGATACACTTGACGTCTGACTTTCTTATTGAAGGCCTTGATCATCCGCTTTTGATACGTCTGACCATGGCATATAGCAGCGAGTCGCTTTTCGTCGATCAGGTTGAGTTGATCAAGTCGGGTCTGCATCCAATCATCTTCATACAAACCTGCATCCTTCATAATCCTTAGAGAAGGGATCTGGACTTCCATAGGCAAAACAACTTCCATGCCATAAACCAAAGAAAATGGGGTTGCCCCAGTTGAAGTACGCGTCGTCGTACGGTATCCATGCAGAGCAAACAGTAACATCTCATGCCAGTCTTTGTAAGTGACTGTCATTTTATGAATGATCTTCTTAATGTTTTTGTTTGCAGCTTCAACAGCATCGTTCATCTTCGGCCGATAGGGAGATGAATTGTGATGATAAATCTTGAACTGTTCGCACAATGCAGTGATCATCGTGTTATTCAGATTTGTACCGTTGTCTGTGATGATCCTGTCTGGAACACCATACCGACATATGAGATTTTGCTTGATAAAGCGGGCAACCACATTTTTAGTAACAGAGGCGAAGGAAGCTGCTTCGACCCATTTGGTGAAATAGTCAATGGCAACCAGGATGAAGCGATGTCCGTTGGAAGCCGTGGGCTTGATCTCTCCAATCATGTCAATGCCCCACATTGCAAAGGGCCACGGAGCAGTCAGGACGTTGAGAGGAACCAGAGGGATATGAACTTTGTCAGCATAGACTTGACACTTGTGGCAAGTACGGGAATATTGATGGCAGTCAGCTTCCATGGTAGACCAGTAATAGCCTGCCCTTAGGATCTTCTTAGCCATTGTATGCCCGCTCAAGTGAGTGCCAAATGTTCCGCTGTGTATATCAGTCATGATCAACTCTGCTTCAGCTTTATCCACGCATCAGAGTAATACACAATCATGGCTTCGTTTGTAAAGGATGCCGTTGCTCAGGAAGAACTTAGCAGCAAATTTCCTTAAGAACTTCTTGTCATTTACGGAAGCTCCTTCAGGATAATCTCTAGTCTCGAGATACCTTTTGATTTCATGGAACCAGGGTTGTTCCACTACTTCTTCGGTATTAATCTCGTGACAATGCGCAGGTTCATCCATTCGCTCGATGGTGATTTGGGGAGCCTCATTATCCCAGTTGAGTTTAAACATGGAGGACATTATGGCTAGAGCATCTGCTAGCTGATTCTCTTCTCGCGGGAAATGCTCGAAGGTAATTTGCTCGAAATGAGGCAACAATGTCAGGACATGTTCTTTGTATGGGATAAGATTAGGATGCTTGGTATCCCACTCTCCTTTGATTTGACTGATAACCAAAGCCGAGTCCCCAAATACGATCAAAGATTTGATCCCCAAGTCTATAGCAGCCTTGAGACCAAAGATGCAAGCTTCATACTCAGCCATGTTGTTGGTGCAGCTGAAGCAAAGTCGGGCATTGAAAGGTGTGTGACAACCTTCCGGGGAAATGAGTACTGCGCCGATACCGTTTCCAAGTGCATTTGAAGCACCATCAAAGTACAGGGTCCATCGGGATCCCTTTTCGGGTCCGTCATACGGTCCGTTACCTTCAATGTTGTCCAAACTCATGATGTCCTCGTCTGGGAAGTCAAATCTCATGGGTTGATAGTCTTCGATAGCTTGATGAGCCAGATGGTCAGCTAGTACACTCCCTTTTATAGCCTTTTGGGTGGTTTACTGGATGTCATACTCAGTTAAGATCATTTGCCATCTAGCTATCCTTCCAGATAAAGCGGGCTTTTCGAAAATATACTTGATAGGGTCCATTTTGGAAATCAACAAGGTAGTATGAGTCAACATATATTGTCTTAGTCGGAGAGCAGCCCATACCAAAGCGCATCAAGTTTTCTCGAGCAGTGAGTAGCGAGTCTCACAGTCGGTAAACTTTTTGCTAAGGTAATAAATAGCATGCTCTTTTCGACCAGACTCGTCATGCTGGCCCAAAACACACCCCATTGAGTTATCCAAGACGGTCAAATACATGATCAATGGTCTTCCTTCGACGGGTGGCATCAGAATAGGAGGTTCTAGCAAATACTCCTTGATTCTATCAAAAGCAGCTTGACAATCGTCGTTCCACTCGACTACCTGATATTTTTTCAAGAGTTTGAAAATTGGCTCACAGGTAGAAGTCAAATGTGAGATGAATCTGGCAATATAGTTTAAGCGCCCCAAGAATCCTCTAACTTCCTTCGCAGTACGGGGAGCAGGCATCTCTTGTATTGCTTTTACTTTTGCAGGATCGACTTCAATGCCTTTGTTGCTTACAATGAATCCCAGGAGTTTACCAGACCTAACTCCAAAAATGCATTTACTTGGATTCAGCCTGAGCTTGTATTCTTTTAACCTGGCAAACAACTTCTCCAGATGTTCAAGGTTCTCTTCCTCTGTTTGTGACCGAGCTATCATATCGTCTACGTAAACTTCAATCTCATGATGTATCATATCATGAAATAAAGCTACCATGGCGCGTTGATAAGTTGCCCCTGTGTTCTTCAGCCCGAACGGCATCACCTTGTAACAGAAAGTGCCCCATTGTGTGACAAAAGTTGTTTTCTCCATATCCTCGGGAGCCATTTTGATTTGATTGTAGCCCGAGAATCCATCCAAGAAGGAAAACACTTTATGCTGAGCTGTATTGTCGATCAAGATGTCAATATGAGGTAGCGGGAAATCATCTTTAAGGCTGGCCCTATTCAAATCCCGGTAGTCCACACACATCCTGACTTTGCCATCTTTCTTAGGCACTGGCACAATGTTAGCGACCCATTGAGGATAGGACGTAACAGCCAGAAAGCCAGCATCGAATTGCTTCATTACTTCTGCTTTGATCTTTTCGGACATGTCAGGCCTCATTCGGCGAACTTTTTGCTTGATCGGTGGACAGTCTTCTCTTGTGGGGAGACGGTGAACCACGATGTCTGTGTCTAAACCCGGCATGTCTTCATAAGACCAAGCGAAGATTTCAACATACTCATTCAACAACTGTATCAGGCTTTTCTTGACATTCGGTTTCAAATTGGCACCCACTTGCACCTCCTTCCGGTCTTCCTCGGTCCCCAAGTTGACAGTTTCTAATGGCTCCTCATGCGGTAAGACGGCCCTTTCCTCTTGTTGCAGAAGTCTGGCTAGTTCCCTGGGTACTTCACAACCTTCGTCATCTTCATACTCGGCTAGATTGACCAGATCTTCAGAGTTATTGAAAGATATAGCAGAATAGTCACCCATGGAATCCGGAGTGGATGGGTACCTGCATTGGTGAGTGCGGGTGTGTGTAAGGGATATCCATCCTTAAACAAAAAATGCAAAAGGAAAGAAAATGAACACAAGCAGTTTATCACATGAAAAACGTCCAATGAATCATTAAACATGGCATATGGATATGAAAAATAATCAAAACCCTTACAAGTGGACCTACATGCCCCGGGCAAGGCAGGAGGTGAAAAGATAGTGTACGGATTGTTTGAAAGTAAATATTACAGACCAAATAAGAAATGTTTAACAGATAAATTACTGAGGAATAAAAGTGATGGGGACAAAGTCTTTTGCCTCCCAGTTGCTTAATCCTCCTTTGATAGTTGGATAAATCCACTCTTCAATGTTGCTCTCCTTGTCTTCATCTTCCAAAGCGTTAATTCCGTAGGGAGAAATTTTGACTGGCGCCCTTTCAATCTTCGACCGGCGCATAGCTTTCTGACTAGCGGCTGTGAACCCTAATCCAAATTTGTCAGTCTTATGTGGAATGTTAGGTAACTGCCCCCATGCTGAATTCTTCCCTTCTTTTATTGCGGCCCTTGCGTCCTCCAGAGATGCCATCCTGGCCATCTGTCTCGGTGTCTCAGCTGCCAACTTTGCTACTACTATTTCAGGAAGGACTTCTTCGAAATGTTGAAATGGTGTCTCAATGAACTCTCCTTCAACCTCCACATACCGGAAAGAATTTAAGTGGCTAATCATGTACTCTTCTTCGCCATGGACAGTGATGATCTTTCCCTTGACAGGATACTTCAACATCTGATGCAAGGAGGAGGTGACTGCCACAGCATGGTGTATCCAAGGCCTACCCAGCAAGCAAGAGTATGACGGACGGATGTCCATCACATAGAAAGTGGATTTAAACACTACAGTGCCTATCTTGATAGAAATTTCAACCTCTCCATGGACCATTCTTTTCGAACCATCGAAAGCTCTGACAACAATATCACTCGGCTTCAATTCCAACCCTTCACAATCTAGTCGGTCCAAGGCCTTCTTAGGTAAAACATTCAGCGACGAACCAGTGTCGACCAAGACGTGTGCGAGAGTAGTTCCTCGACACTCGACTGAGATGTGCAAAGCATCATTGTGGTTTCTGCCTTTAGGAGTTAGGTCGGCATCAGAAAAACCTAATCCATTGTCCGCAGTCAGGCTAGCCACGCAATTTTGAAATTGATCCGCAGAGGTTTCCTGGGGCACATGGGCTGCCTTCAGGAATTTTATCAGAGCTTTAGCGTGCGCTTCCGAGCAAAGTAGTAGTGCCAGCATGGAAATCTTGGAGGGGGTTTGCCCCAGCTGTTCTACTACATCGTAATCACTTCTTTTGATTATCCTCAAAATCTCATCCATTTCCTTCTTGGAGGTTTCCGGGATAACCAAGGGTTGAGCCCTCGTCCTGACGGGCTCATCTTGGATTCCCTTTCCTTTGTCAGCAGCGGTAGGAGAGACAGTACTAGGAACAACAATATCTTCAATCAAAGGAGTTCTAGCAGAAAGTTTTATTGGTGCAGGGACGACCTTGTCAGTTGATGAGGGTCCAAAGACTGCTCTTGGAGGGGCAATCTCTGGAGAAAGTATTCTCCCGCTCCTGGTGATTTTGCTGGTGCCCGCAATGTTACTAATGCTGGCTTCTTCATCATCCGAACTTTCTTCGGTTATTTCGATTTGTTTGATACCATGGTAGTAGACGTCACCGCCATAGTTCCAAGGTATCGACTTCTCAGAAACATAGGGAACAGGTCCTGGCATTGTTATCTTCAAAGGAACAGATTTCGTAGCTGGTGTAATCTTAACAGGCTTTTTGACGGCCTTGGAAAGATTGGCGTGAATGGTTATGATTGAGACATCTTCAGTATGAACTGGAACAGCAGAAAATTTTTCAAACAAAATTTGTCGACTATCCATAAGGCCTTGGATGCCTTTCTTCAGTAACGGACAATCAAACGACAGAGAGTAACAACAATAGCAGTCTTCTTTACATCCCGGGAAGATCCCGACCCTCAACAGATTCAACTTAATGGTTAGCAACAGAGTAGTCAGATCGCTGACATCAGCAACGTACAAATCTTCTTCAATGGCATTGACATTTCGGCCGTGCTTCGGCATGGGTGCCGATATCACATTAGGCTTCTCTGGAGCGTCAAACTCTACCTCCTTAGCCTCTATCAGGTCTTGGATTTTATGCTTGAGTGCCCAACAATCATTGGTGTCGTGTCCAACACTGTCTGAATGGTAGGCGTATTTAGCATTAGCATGATAATGCGGAGAGGATGTATTCACATTATTTGGTGCCTCCTTGATGGTGGCAAGATTCAACTTCAGTAGATGGGGAAGCACTTGCGCTGGAGTCATATTAATACGGGTGAACTGCCGTTGTGGCCGTTCCACCCGTTGTTGATTTGGTCTGGACTGGTTATAGCGAGGCTTCTCATTTGGAGTGTTTTGAATCATTACGGCCCCCACAGTTGGCCGACGCTCCGTCTTCCCTGCTCTTCTCTGAGAATATACCATAGCTGTCTCCTTCTTAAAAGGCTTCTTCTCAACACTTGCAGCAACACCCTTCTGAATCTTTCCTGACTTGATGCCAGCTTCTATTCTTTCGCCTGTTAAGATCAAATCGGTAAACCCCGCGGAAGAGTTACCAATTAGATGATTGAAAAATGGCCCAGATAGGGTCCCAAGAAACATATCAACGAGTTCACGGTCGGTTAAAGGAGGCTGCACCCTGCCAGCCAAATCCCTCCATTTTGTGCATATTCTTTGAATCCCTCGCTTGTTCCTAGTGACATACCCTGAAGTTGGGTACGAGTAGGAGCAATATCAGAATTATACTGGTATTGTTTGTAGAAAGCGGTGGCCAAATATTCCCAATTTCTGACACTGGTTCCTTCTAGCTGATAAAACCACTCCAATTGAGCTCCCGAAAGGCTGTCTTGAAAGAAATGAATCCAGAGGTTTTTATCTGCCGTATAGGGTTGAATCTTTCTCACGTAGGACCTGAGATGCATTTTGGGGCAGGATAGCCCATCATACCTCACAAACACTGGCACTTTGAATTTTGGGGGAATCACAATCCCGGCGACCAAGCCCAAGTCTTCAAAATCCAAACCCGGTACTCTTTGTAATTCCATGGCGGCCAATCTGTCTTCTAAACCCTTGTATTTATCATCAGCTGGAGGGTATTGCTGGTCAGAATAATCTTCATCCTCTTCAACCTCTTCTTCTTCCGCATCAGACTCGGAAGGCACCGCAGCTCCATCTCTTTTATTGGTCCCTTCATCAGAAGTAGGAGGAAATTCAAGCACTCTCCGAGCTTCTCCGTCAAATCTTCTCCCCAAAGTAGCCACCCCAATCCTCTTTTTCTTCTTTTTCACTGGGTCCTTATTCCCCAATTGAGTCTTGATATCCTCCTGACCCTTAGCCAAGGTCATCAGGAGTTGCTGGAACTGTGCACTCTGAGCTTGTAGGTCTTTGACTGTTTGCTCGAGATCCATCCTACTGAAATAAACAGCAGACAGATAAGGAAACCTGGAGTGAGACCTGCTTATGCACATGATGAATGGTATGCTTATGTATGCAATGCATTCAAGGATTTATAACATTCAAAATTGTTTCAGACAAAGAAGAACGCACGTCATATTAATAAGAAGAAATTTGTTAGTACATAAATGCCCCATGGGCCAAACATTACAAAATAACTTCTTAAGGCAAAAAGACATTGCGCATCCTCTTTGGTGCGATGTAGGTGTTGAGGGCCTCTTGCTCATGGAGTCGGTGGGTAAGCTCTAGAACCTTCTTCTCACTGGCGTAGAAGCTAGCTTCAAAAGTATTCCGTTCCTCCTTGAGCCGAATCCAACTTTTCTGCATTTCCTCCCACGATGTAGGCATGTCTGGATGTAGGATGGTGTAGGGAACCTCTCCTTCATTGACAGGCTCTTTAATCACTGGGAGTACATGAGGATAAGGCATCATTAGACTTTGGGCTCGAGCTCGTACCCACTTGAGATAGGGCTCAAGAGGGATGGAGTTCTTGTGTCCCAGAGTCTTGCTATCAACCTTGTTGAGTTTTCCCCAAGCTCTGATGAATCGTTGGCGAAGTCCTTGCGCATCGTTGTTGAAGTCAAAAACTAGGTCAGGAATCAACATGTCATGAGGGCCATCCCTCCGTGCATATCCAAACTGCCTCAAAGCTAGGCAAGGGTTGTAGGTGATACCTCCCCTAATTCCAAGTAAAGGAACATTAGGAAATTCTCCGCAACGATCGACAATGATGACATTTTCTCTGGACCGAGAACACCAATGCACATCAGAATGAGTAAGAGTCATCAACCGTTGGGACCACCTTGAACCTTGGTCATTCTTCAAGACAGATTGTGGAAGGTGCGAAATAAACCACCTTGCAAGGAGAGGAGTACAACACATGAGAACACCCCTCTTTCTCATTGTTCGTGTGTAAAATGAGTGAAGGATGTCCCCAAGCAACGTTGGTATTGGATTTCTGGACAAGAAGATTTTGACGGCGTTGACATCTACCAATTGGTCAGGATTTGGGAACAAGACCAACCCATAGATAAGGAGTGCCACAATCTCTTCAAAGGCTTGTAGGTCCAATGAATTCCAACATTCTTGTGCCTTCTCAAACAAGAATTTTTCTAAGAATCCCTTGACGCCGCTTCTGGTTTCCCAATGCCTCTTGATGTCAGATGATTGTAGATGTAATGCTCGAGCAACATCTTCCGGCTTTGGTTCCTTTTCCGTACTGTTGAAGGGTAGTTGATTAAGGATAGGAATTCTCAGGAGTTGAGAAAACTCCTCCAAAGTGGGTACCAACTGATAATCAGGGAAAGTGAAACAGTGGTGAAGAGGGTCAAAGAACTGGAATAGCACTTTCATCATGTCTTCTTCAATGTTGGTGTTGACTAGGTTGAGCAGTCTACCATGTCTTTCACAGAAGGATGAATTTTCCGGAATTCTTGAGGTGGGCTCCTTGAGGTGAGGAGAGATTCTCACAAGGTTGACTTGAATGGTGTTTCTGCGAGGAATTTCCATGACCTGCAAAACAAGAACAAAGATGAAGATCCAAACCCTTGAAATGGTTAGTGAATGCATATGATGTTTTATGATGTTTATGATGTATGCACAAGACATATGTACAAACAAATCACACCAAACCCTAGTTTTAGGCTTGCATGGGGTTTCATAGGTAAGTACCCTCTTGAGTGTAGTTGGCTTAAAAACCTGTCCTATAAATAGTAATCGGGTTCTAAGGAGCTCAATATCACGGGATTGTTTTCATTGTTCATTGTTTTGGTTTAGCCACTTAACTAGCGACCAAAATATTCCAAGAAAACAACCCTCAATGAGTGTAGTATCGAGTATCTACCAACTTCGGACTGCACCAAAGCTGGTCATCTCACTACCCCTAATAAAAGGCCAAGATGGTCAAGTAAGGTTCTAGGTCATTAGTACTTAGTGACATCACTCAGCGGCCCCGTACTCTCCTTGATTGAACTCAAGGGTTACCGGTACTCACAAATATGTCGCACTAATATAGCTATTGCTTCGACCGTGTCGGTATACCCCGCACAGTTTCCACAACGTATTGCTATCTATGAATGTTTCCCAAAATCCGGGTGTAGGATTGCAAACCCAAACAAGAGAGCCAAAATATAAAGCAATCAAAACAAACAATTAGTCATGCAAGAGGGTGATCTAAGCCCTAAGGTTACTCCACTTTTAAAATTATCCCCAGCAGAGTCGCCAGTTCTGTGATACGGTGGGAGAACTGACTATGGTTTTGCGTTTGTTTTCGCAAATGTTTCGGTTGAGCAAGAGTCGCCACCGACTTTTTATTTTATCCTAAGGAAAGGTTTAAAAAGCACAGCAAAAACCTTTGAGATTTTTCTTGGGTTCGGGGAGTAGATTATAGAAAGGGAAGGTATTAGCACCCTTTCTATCCATGGTTATCCATGGGCTCTTAGGTACTTGCTTAGATCAACTTGCCTTGGTTTTCAATTGTTTGAAATGGTGCTTGGTGTGTGGTTTTGAAAATGTTTTGAAAAGATGCCTTGTATAGGCTACCCTTGTAACAATTCTTTACTCGAATGTTTTACAAAAGGTGTTTTGTCTTTTGAAAAGATGTTTCAAGGTTTTTTTGAAAGTTTGTTTTGAAAGTATTTGTGAAGTGTGGTTTGAAATTAGGCAAGTGTTTTCTTTGCAAATTGACAAGTACCTAAGAGTTATCTACCCTAAAGTTTTCTCAAAGATTCTTGTTAAGTTTTAAACCTTTTGACAATTTTGTTCCACCATTGCATTTGGTGGACAATCTTGTATTAGGAGGTGAAAGGGACGGGCGCGGGTCATTGTTTAGACCATAATTGCAATAGTGTTAAATGTCTTTGGGCAATTTCTTTGAAAGGGACTTGATCATTTTAGGCAACTTTTTGAAAGCGTCATTGAGGGACTTATGATCATTTGATTGTTTGTTTTACCCAAAGAAACCCAACATGCAATATGACCCAATTTATTTGAAGGCAACAAAGTGGAATACCATAGGGGTGCAAGTGTGAGATGTGTTGTCCATTTTCATGCTTGTTTATCTTGAGATTAGGTCAAACTAATTTGTTCGTTTTATTCGCATACAAACCCTAATTCTAGCATGGTCTATTTAGAAAGCGTAAAAATGCGAAAAATAAAATTCCTACACTATTACAACACAATAATATGGGGAGGGGGGTACAAATGTTCAAATGGGGGGATATTTAGACAAGAAATTAAATCTAGCTATTACATCATTTTCTTTGAATATTTACATCATAATTAAAAGCATAAATTAAATGGAAATGAAATAAATATGCAAGATGTAAAAGAAATTTTTTATATGTATGAAAAAGTATTATTTATGTAAAAAATAAAAAGAAATAAAAAGGTATTATTTTTGGAGTATTTTCATATTTAGGGCAAAAACCCTAATTTTAATCAAAAGGGTATTAAATATTTAATATATATAATATTTACTATTTATATACAAAGAAAAAAATAAAAATGAAGTATGTTTGTAAAAATGTATTTTTTAATGTTAAATATTAATAAAATAAAAATATGTATATTTTTGGTATTTTATCCTAAGTGTATTAATATATATATATATATATATATATATATATATATATATATATATATATATATATATATATATATATATATATATATATATATATATATATATATATATATATATATATATATATATATATATATATATATATATATATATATATATATATATATATATATATATATATATATATATATATATATATATATATATATATATATATATATATATATATATATATATATATATCTTTATCATTTACTAAATAAATATTATATACATAAAAATAATAATAATTAATATTTATGAAAAAAGTATGTTTTGTATAAAAATATTTCAAGAGGATAAAACAAAATAAAAATAAAAATAAAATGGTGTTTACATTATTTTTCTCTATTTATTCTAAATAATATATTATTTACCTATTTGTATACAAATATCAATATAATCCAATAAATGTCTAAAAAATATAAAAATGATGCAAAAAATATTTTTTATGTTTTTAATATAATAAGAAAAAATAAATGAGTCAGAATGAAAAAGAAAAAATCAAAAAATCATAAAAATACACAAAATGGGCTTGGGGGGTATGAAAATGGAAATAGGGTGTGAAAAGAAAAGACCGCACAGGCCCAGCCCATGTGGCTTCTTCTTCAACCTTCAGACAAAAAATTGTCCAAAACGCGCGCCTGTTCTTCCAGTTCAAACATCCTGATTCCTTGATCTTTTGCACAAACTTTCAATACAAAACATGTTAAGCATTGAATCACGATTCCAAATATATAAAGAACACCTCCTAACTCTCAGAAATGAGAGAGAATTTTGACATTCCCAAATCCTGACCTAAGTTTTATGCCATTTTCAAACCTTAAATTCTCACAGCTCAAGCAAAAGAAATGAAAAGTAAAAGTATGTACAGGTTCAGTGGCATGAGTAGAACATTCCTTATTCACAAACTTAGAGCTAATGATGCCTATACTAAGAGTTAGAAGTTCACCAAAGTACCTGTTCAGTTGAAGTTCTATCTGGCAATGGGGGAGCTTTCAGTGCAAGATAATGGTTGGTATAGCTTCCTTGAGGTGTGGTGATGCTGTTCCAATATTTACTTTGCCTTGAGACACCTTGAATTGAGCTGTAGAACTTCAACTGCAAAATGAAAAAGTGAAAATGGTGGAACTTGTTAGAGGAATTACAGATCGTGTTTCAGGTCTTGGTTAGCTTGCACTGATACTAGGGAAGGTGTATGAACTAGTTTGGGCAAGAAAGCTTGAGATGAATGAAAGATGGCACTCAAACTGCAGGCCTTGCCCTGTTCTTGCAGTTTGAAGGTGATTCTGAGATTGGGAGTGTATGAGGGATGTTAGGGTCGTGTACTAGCTTGGTTGTGATGTCCTGGATGTGTTTTACAAGTTTACTTAAGTGTTTGTAATCTGATATGAGAGTTCTCTCACCAAATGCCAAGTTACTTACACTTTAAGCAACAAATGCCCAAGTTGTGTTCTAGGTCAGTAGAGGCCCCCTAATGTGCTGCATAATCTCTCCTTGATCAGAGTGTTTTGCTCATAATCTTGTGCCAATTAGATCTCAACTGTACTTCTTGGATTTTCAATTGGACATAAAGCTTAACTTTTCAAAAATGGTTATTTTGCTTTTTCCATAAATGGATTAAACTTGTATGTAATGCTTGAACTCAAAGAACAATGCTTTAGCACAATGAAAATGCATTAAATTAATGAGTGTTGGATGGTTTAAGGACCTGTAATATAGCACAAACCAAGCTGACTTGCAAATGGCATGAGTTATGAACATGTACATGACCAATTCAAAAGTGAGTTTTTGCCATATTGTGAAATTCGAATCTCTCAAGTTATGAGGTTGTTTGAGAAGTTCTTGGACATTTTGGAAAGCTTGGAATGTGTACTACAATCCATCTTTGAAATGTAAATTGAAATTCCAAGTGGAAGTGTATGGAAAATGGCCTTGAAGTTGGGTAGAAAACCTTGTCAAAATAGGTTAAAATTTCACTAAGTTAAGAATGGTTTAATGCCCTTATTCAAAAATTTGTAACTTGAGATACAAGCCTCATTTGGGAAAACTTTGTGAATCAAAGTTGTAGATTATGCAACAAGCTACAACTTTCATGTTTTGACTTTTGTTTGAATCCAAATGAATCTTGGTGAGAAAGTGGGGCAAAGTTGGGAAAAAATTAGGGTTTTTCATAACTTAGAAAAATTCTAAGTTATGAAAAATTCTCATTTCTAACCCTAATTTGCATTTTTTGATTTCTTGGTGAACAAGTTTCATGATTTGGCATGTTTTGATGAAAAATGAATCTTGACTCTTGATTTTAACCAAAAAGTCAAAGTTTGACTTTTCAGTATACAGTCAAAATTGATCAATTGACTGGGAAATTCAATTGTCAATCTTGTGTACTTGGGATCTTTTGAGTTTGTTGAGCATGTCAAGATAATTCCATGGGGTCTTTGAGCCCATATGTGAACTTGGTTTGCCATTGGCTAGGTCAAACAGTCAAAAATTGCCTTTGTGCAGTCAAAACCCTAAAAATGACCATTTTGCCCTTTTGGTGATCTGATCAAATTTCTTATGGAATTGTGATCCAAACTTGATCAAATGGTTCATAGGAGTTCATAATGTTGATGTGGGTCAATTTTCATGAGGTTTGACTGTCAATTGGCCACAGTTGACTTTTTCCCCAATACAGTTGATTTCTAGGTCAACTGTCCAATTGACTGGGCAAAATTTGGAATCAAGTCTTGAAACTTGATGAGGATAAACTTGGGAGTCCAATATGAAGCAAGAAAGTCATTTTAGGCATTTTGGGTCAAAACATCTTTGTGCAAACACAAACCCTAATTAGGGTCAACAGTGCAAGGAGAAGTCTTTGAGCAGATGAAACCCTGACTGGATCTTGAGCTTCAAGGGCTTTGTGATGAGAAATCAATGAGAAATGGGAGGGAAAATTTTGGGGTACAACAGTGACGACCTGCCACACCCCTACGAACGCGGATATAGTCAAAAGATACTATGCATAAGAGACCCGCTAGGTTGACATACCTAGGCAAAACAAGGGCATCGCGGCGAACCAAATGGGTTCGGGCATAAATTAGGGATAAAACAAAAAATCTGTACACCTGGCAAGTTGAAAACCCGAAAGGGCGACTTGGGCATAAAAGGGTTTCCCGGTGGACTAAAAATCCGAAAGGGCGGTCCAGGAAAAAGTTAGGGAATTAAAGCGTATGACTATGTCCCGTTGGTTCACTTTACAGACAACCTTTGGCTTCCATTGACAATCTCAGGGTTTCTGATCAATTCAATTATCTTCGGACAAGGCAACAGATAGATAAGATTCTCAGAGATACGAAGGCTATAGCAGAATGGAAACCCCGTGGGATTTTTACACATATCTATCTTTTCTTTGTATCAAAATTTTCTTTTTACGACAACATTTTCTTACTAGAATGTTTGTCACCTTGTACAAAAATACTTACTCAAAGTCAATACAAAGATATCTCTTTGAAAGTGAAAAAACTATCTGTTTTTCTTTACGCTTGTGTTTTTTTCTACAAAAACGTCTAATGATTGCCATAAGTGCTATGACAGACGCTCAGAAGAAGGTTCACATAAATCATTACTAAGTGTTGTACCCCAAAATTTTCCCTCTGATTTCTCAAGACATTTCTTCACAAGGATTTTCAAAAGTTCAAATTTGCACAAGTACAATTGGGCTTTCAAGCATCAAATCAAAAAAGAGCATGCCTACTTCAATTGCACATCCTTCGATTGGGCTTTTGGCCTCTTTCGATGCAAGCTTGGCTTACATTATTCGATTGAGCATTGGCCCCAGACATGCTTGCTTCGATTCACAAAGCAAGGGGGCTCCCACCATGCTATTGTGCACAAGGCAAAAGCTTCCCCATGGCTAGCATTCATATTAACACCCACGGGGCATTGGCTATCTTTATGCTAGCTCTGAATGGGCAAAGTCTCCCTTTGAAACAACTTGCTTTAGATTCACAAGGGCAACGCCTATCCTCTTGCAAGCTTCGATAGGGCAACGCCTATCTTCATGCTAGCACCCATAAAGCATTGGTTGTTTTCACGCTAGCTTCGGCTAGGCAGAAACTTCCCTAATGATTGCTTCGATTCCACCCTTGAAAACCTCCAACCCACATAGTTAGTGGCCCCTTCGAAGGACATGTACTGGTAGACTTGAAGGGCACATATAGGTGTCCCATTCGAAGGACATGCCTTACTAACCCATTCGAAGAATTGCATTTGATCCCTTCGAAGGACACATATATAGTCCAATCGAAGGATACACATTTGGCCCCTTCGAAGGGTGCACAAAAGACCCATTCGAAAGACACATATTGATTGGTGTTGTACCCCAAAATTTTCCCTCTTACTTATCAATAATTTTCTCACAATATCTCCTTCGGATCAAGACTGCATTTGGGTTGATCAGCTCAAGGCACCTCCTTAAGCATTGATGACTGGAAATTAGGGTTTGAGATTGCACAGGGATTTTTGAACTTACAATACCCCATATGAATTTCATGGTTCATTATGGACCCCCAAGATTGCTCATGTCAAGTTTCAAACCTTGGATCACACTTTTGATCAGTCAATTGAATAATTGACCTAAAAATCAGTTGTATTAGGGAAAAAGTCAACCATAGCCAATTTACAGTCAAACTTCATATTTTTTGATCCATACTAACATTTTAAACTCATATGTATTATTTGATCAAGTTTGGACCATAATTCCTCAAGAAATTTGATCAAATCATCAAAAGGGCAAAATGGTCAAAATT
Source organism: Vicia faba (assembly GCA_948472305.1). Taxonomy (NCBI): domain Eukaryota; kingdom Viridiplantae; phylum Streptophyta; class Magnoliopsida; order Fabales; family Fabaceae; genus Vicia; species Vicia faba. The sequence goes on along the minus strand of OX451741.1, from coordinate 1,392,609,110 downwards.
AGGGTTTTGACTGGGAAAGGGCAATTTCTGGTTTTTGACCTAGCAAATGATCAATTGGGTTAAGGAATGATATCAAGAGTCCAATTGCATCACTTTGACCTAATTACATGATTCAAAACACTACAAGTCCATTGGATTGACAAATGAATTTTTCAGTCAACTGATCAAAAGTCAACTGTATACTGAAAAGTCAAACTTTGACTTTTTGGTCAAATTCAAGTACCAAAGGTCATAATCCATCAAAATATGTCAAAATATGAAACTTGTTCATCAAGAAATCAAGAATTCAAGATTTTATTTTGAAAAGATGAAATTTCTTAACTTAGAAATTTTACTAAGTATATAAAATTTCTTATTTTTTCACAACTTTGAGCCAAATTTTCACCATGATGCAAGATGATTCAAAGGAAACTTCCAACATGAAAGTTACAGATCTCCATGAAATCTATAACTTTTCTTCACATATCTTCTCCTAAAAATTCTTGATCTCAAGTTATAATTTTGTGAATACATACTCATGAACTAAAAATGACTTAGTGAAATTTTGCCCTAGTTAGGCAGATTTTTGACCTAACTTCATGGCAATTTTTCACATTGTTCCAAGGGTAATCTTCAAAAGAAATTCAAAGATGAGTTGTAGATCA